>MNCI01028475.1:42119-342045 GCA_015680685.1 Gnetum montanum | reverse complement strand
GTAGGTTTGTGAATTATGCCCCTCTTGTCTTATGCCAAACCTCTATCTTATGCTTTATTAATATTTTTCTTTTTTGTTGACAATGCTTGTATGCTTACACTATGTGCCTTGTTATATCATTTTTAGTTATCTTTTCTTTTTAGTATTCTTGAATATTTTAATTTCCTTTAAATTTAACATATGTATGATAGCCTCTTTTATTAGAGTTTCAATTAGTAGGTATTAGGCATCGCATGGGTCATTGGCACATGGGATACTTTATTAGTTATGGTATGATTTATTTGGGTTACTTTGCATTTTTTTGTAAATTAATATTTCTTTTTATTTAGTTTTTGATTTATTTTTAGCTTGTGTTTTGGACAATCTCATGATAGTACCTTGGTTGCTTATGTTTGGACCTTAGACTTTGTTATTAGTTTGGAGTTTTACATAGCTACTAGCTAACTCTTAGGAGGTACCTTTTATGTCAATGCTAGGTACATGGCCATGTTAGAAAATTATTTTAATTTTAATTTTAGAATTAATATTTTTTTATTTTTAGTTTTGAATTTATCATTAGCTTATGTTTTAGAGTGGCTTGTGATAGTACTTAGGTTAGTTATGTTTGGACCTTAGATTTTTTTATTAGTTTGAGCTTAGACATAACTACTAGCTAATCCTTAGGGGTACCTATATTGTTAGCGTTGGGCACAAAGCCATATTAGAATATTATTTTAATTTTAATTTTAGAATTAAATTTTTTAATTTCTTATTTTCCTAATAGATTACACTTTTTGATTGACCATGCCATCCATACCGTTAAAAGCATAAATAGTTGGCAACCATTCCATGAAAAATCATCCATTTGCATTGCTAACATTTGGGAGGTAAAATTAAAGAGGAAGATTATACCAATTTGGAAAAGAGATAAATCTAGGTTTGCACTATCATCTAGGACTCTAGTAAGAGCTTAGCTTTAGATCTTATTTTTGGTTTCTTGCTACAACACTGTCATTTTAGACAAAGAAATTTCATACTTTGGTCTAATGTATGGGTGTTTGGTATTTTGTTTTTGTGTGCATTCCTTTTGACCAATCTTTATTTGTTTAGAAACTATTTGATAAAATGTTTGTTTATTAGATCTAATTATTTTATTCATGATTTTTGAGATCTAGCATTTTTCTAAGATTTGTTTTTATGTATGAGATATTAGAAAATGTTTTGACTTTGTTTTGCCTCATTTTAATCTTGTTTTTCCTCATTTTGACCTCATTCTTATTCCATTGATTTTTTCAACTGGTTTTGAGACATAATTTTCATTTTGATCTCTACAATGGTGTAAGATGATGATGGCTTAGAAGATAAAGTTGCTTGACTCATTAACATAAATCCCGAGGCATCCTCACCCATCTATTGTAACCTAGTTGTGAGATCATGATAATGGTGTCATTTTTGAATTTGATAGGAAAAATTAAGCAACTTTTGTAAAGTAACAATAGGTATGTGAGCAATGGAAAATTGAGAAAATGACAAAACATGTAGCTTGTAAGGATTCTTCAAATGCTTGAAAGTTTGAAAAAAATAATTAATAACATTTGTAAAATTTTGGTGGCTTAGAATTACCTATAGGAGCTAAGATCCTTTTTTGCAGTTCTTTTACATTTTTCAGTTAATCTTTAGAATCTATATCTTTAGTTTTTAGTATTTTTGACCATCATGGAATTCTTCTTTGGCAACATATGTTTTGGATTTAGATCTTTTGTTTGGTTTTGGTAGTAATTTATATATATTTCCACACCATCTAGGGATAATTTTGTTACATTATATATATTTTGGTATTTTTAATTATTTTACTTTAGATTTAGGTTAGCAATACCTATGCAGGTTCTTCTTTGTTAGTGGGTATTCTAACGATCTTTATGATGCTTTCAAGAGTTACATTTCTTGGTAAGAATCCATACACTTATTTGTAATACCCTGCTAACGAGGCTTAGGCTAAAAAGGCATTACTTATATAATTATACAAAATATAGAAACTATTAAATCACTATATAATAAAAATTGAATATAAGCTAAGAAAGTATGACTATTTGATGAAACATCATACGTTGGGTAACTTCATAGATGCATCCCCATCAACAGAGTCTCATTAACACATCTTAGATGCATTGCTGCATATGCATCGATGAAGACACATTAATGCATCCCCGTTAATGCATCTTAGATGTGTTGGAACATCATATGCATCGATGCTTTGTTGCTTAAAATCTATAAATATGTAAGAAACCATATTTGGCACCATTCAGATAGTAGTATAGTTAGACTCTTGTAGTTTTCTCTTGTAATTTGAGCAAATAGTTAGTGAGTGGCTACAATGTGGATTTGAGTCAATTGTGCAACATCTTATTTGAGTGACATTATACCTAAACACATTCGATGAATGATAGTAAGACTAAGATTGATTTATATTCATTGCAGCATTTTGACTTAGAATAGATTTACTTTCAATGTAATTTACTTTTTATGTATTTAGTTAGTATTCACATTTTCAGGCATGTTAATCAATTGGTGGAATGAGTGTGACTAGTTTCAAGTGTAAACATGTATTTACTTAGGAATCCTAGTAGTGTTATTGCTTGGTTCACCTAGTAGCATAACACTTGGTAATCCCAGCAGTGGGCATGGAGTTTAGGATGTGTATGACAAGCTAGAAATAGATACTCATCATTCTTCACATGATGAGAACACTAATAGGAAAAATGGTAGGATCTATATTGAAGAAAATTGGAGTGAATCACTAAACACAAGGGTCTCATATGCTCATTTAGATCCTTACTACATTCAAAGACTATGTTCAACTGATACAGGAAGTCCCAGAGGAGATGGAGTAAGTCCTAGAACAAGGAAGGTCTCAAGGCCTAGGACCTCCTCTAAACATAGAAGAGATAAATCAAGGGACCATAGGAGAGGACATGGGAGCCATGGTAATTCTACCAATTCACCATCCTTCTTTTCATCTTCAACGTCTAGTTTTGATGAAGATGAATGTAGGTATGACAATAGAGATACACTAAGGGATTAAGATGAAGATAGAAATAGAGATTAAAAACAAGATGAAAGACATTAAAGTGAGCATAGCTGAGATCATCACTATCAAACAAATAGAAGTAGAGATTATCACCATGACATGTTTGATGATGATGAACCCTTGTTGGCTACTAGGAGCATGTAGAAATTAGGAAGACAGTTTGAATACCTAATAGGCATCAAAGAAAAAATCACATCAAATGGAAAGCCACATGAAATGGCTTAATATGAATAACATTCCTAAATTTAATGGAGGTTATAATTCTGATCAACAACGTCATTTACAAGCCTTCCATGATACTTGCACCTTACAAAACATTGAAAGTAGGTGACAAAGTTTAAGCTCTTTTCTAGGACACGAATAGAAGAAGTTGAAAGTTAGTGTGGATTTTTGAAACTAGATTTAATCCACTGATGGTCCAAAATGCTTGAGCTCTTCAACAAAAAATACCAAACTTATTCACATGTGTCGAATATAAGAAAACAAATCGAAGGGTGGAAATAGGAGAATGATAAATTCCTTAATGTAGCCTGGGGAAGATACTATTCCCTATTGCATGGATGCCTAGGTCATGGATTTTGATGTGGACATCAAATAGGCCAATGTAACATCTTTCCAATGATATGATCTTTTTGTGGAGTTTTGGCATGTTTGTGGGAGTTTTTTGAGACTATTTTGATGAGTTTAGGATGTTCTAGGGGCTATGGGGACTTGTTTGAAGGTGTGCAGAGGTTCAAGGTCTCCAAACAAGCATCTTTAATTTTTCCCTAGAAGGTTAGATGTTTACCTTGATAGTTAGAAATCTCATCTATAGTCAAGACGTCTACACACTCTCAAGACATCTCAGACTAGACATCTAACTTTACTTCAAGGTGTCTACTTTGACATCTCTACACTCAGGAAAGATGTTTACTATTTCTTTAAGATGTCTAGTATGGGTTTTAATGAACATTGAATTGAATAGTAAATTGAAGGGAAGATGGAGAGATAGGATTGAAAGGATATAAATAGACCTCTTGGGCCTTCAATTTGATCAAGAGATAGAAAGAGAGAAAGGGTCTCAGCAAGATGCCTTGATCATAATCCATATGAAAATTTGCTTTCTTTGATTGAGTGTGTGTGTGAGAATTTGAGTGAATCTCTTGTCTGTCCTTGGGAACTTTTGCTTTTTTCCAACTTTAGTTTCTCCATTTAAGTAAGAATAAAGCTTTCATTTTCTTTTCTTATTTAAATTTGCTATTTTTGTGACATTGAGAGAGCTTGGATTGTGGAATCCATGGGAACTCCTCATCACATTTTCTCAAAAGAGCAGCTTTGTCACATCATAGATGGGCTTCATACCAAAAGAAGGGAGACCCTTGGGATTTATGCTTAAGGAAGATTATCAGAATTGAGAGCCAATCAGATACAAATGCTAATTAAATAGGTGGCAAAAGAAGAAGGAGAGCTATGCAAAAGGGAAAGATTAGTGGAATACAACTAGGATCCAACTTTTCACAAAAGGAAGATCCATATTTATGATTAGGAAAAAGAGGTAGCTCTTGATGAGTTGATTTCATGCAAAACCTTGCCAATACAAGGGTCTATAGTGAAAATTGAAGGAAGGGTAGATAAGATGTGGGAGTTGATGAATGAAAAAGTTACAAATAACTTGAAAATCATAGAAGAGAAGGTAAAGAAAATAGGATCAAGTGATCAAAATAGGAAGAGGAAAAAGAATAAGGGAATAGAAAAGAACACTTATAGAAAAAAAGGAAAAATAGCTATAGTAGAAGAGGTTGGAAACTTTGATACAGAGGAGGAGGATGGATATAACATCTATCAATATGAACATCCAAAGGACTATTGCCTAGTTATGTTACATCTACAAGAGTCTTGGACTTTTGCTTTGAATCCCAAGTTCATGAATAAATAAATACCTAGGCGATTGCCTTACTCACAAGACAATTATAGATAGTCCTACAACCAATAACGCTATCCTAGTAGGACTTGTTAGCAACCTCAAGACAAACCCATAGTCATGAAAGATGTCATCAACAAACTTGCAGTACCCTTATTGCTAGTCAGAACCTTATAGATATTATGTTTAACAACCTATTTCTTCTAATGGTTCTACTTCCCCTATCTTAACTTATTATTACAACTCTTCTAAATACCATCAATCCATAACATCTCTTGCGGGATCACCATCTCTTATCATCTGTCACATCCTCAATACTCTCATACTTCCCTCCAACATATGTCACCACCAACAATGCAGAAAGGATTGGCACCACAACCTCAATAGAAGAATGTAACATGTGCTATGAACATACACTTGAATGATAATATTAGTAGATCTTAGAAAAAGTCTCAAAAACATCCTTTCTTTAGGATAGTTCCCACACATGTTAATAAAACTCATAGACCTACTAGCTCATCAGAACTAGCACAAGGATAATTTAGTGCAACAACCTTCCTCAAAAACAGTGTCTTCTAATCTTACATAAAAGCCAGAATCCATTACTACTCCAACGTAAAACATAAAAGATGAACCTATTATTGTAGAGTGATAGACAATTCCATGCATTACTAATAATGATAAAGGATGCATTTATGGGTTGAAAGTTCAAAGTAATAACACAATTCCTATACCAACCCACAAAAAACTTAAGGCACAAGTGTGTATGCAAAACCAAGTCTACACCATAGCCATTAAACCAAAAGACACCCAGTGGCTAAAAAAATAGAATACAAAACCATTCAAAAGATGCATGGAAACAACCAATTTACTTATTAGTTCTAGTCCTAAGAGAATGAACCAAACAAAGAACTTAGTAAAGGACACCTTACACTCTGACTGTACACTAGATGAAATTATTCAACATGGAGACCTAAGAACCAAAATAGAAAATTAAAAAGGAATCATATCTAAACCATCTATCAAGATAACACCTTCTATTCTAGCTAAATACATGCTTCCAAATGACCAAAATCTAATTTCTATTAATGTTAAATGTGCTAACTAGTGAAAACTCAACTCACTAATGATGATAAATGGGATACTTGTGGTGTATAACCAAGGGAATGTGTGGTCCATTTTTTGAATGCTTGCTCATGAGTTTAATCATGGGGAAGATGTCCCAACTTGAATCAAGAACTAATAAGTATATTTTTACTTTTTGTTTTACATTCTTTTATCATTTAACTATTTTTTCAAAATTTTCCAATTCTTAATATGTTTTCCATTTTTTGTTATTTTATTTTCTTTATAATTTTCTCTTCTCTTAAGTCATTTCCTTTATGTTTTATGGATTTCTATTACGTTTTTATTAATAATGATATTATGAGTCATGATGTAGAGGTCAACACTATGTGTTGGATCTTTGTCCTATGCTATCAAGATGATTGGGTAAATAATTGTGTAATGCAGTGAGACCACATCATCTATCCCTTTAGTCTTTCTAAATAAAAGATATTTATCATGAAAACAAGATGGTTCTTCTTAGATGAAAGTAAAATAAACCACTGATCATTGTGCCTTAAGAGGAAAAGACCAAGTGGGAATGCCAAAGGGTGTGACCTTAAGGGGATTTGTGGCTTCTCTTCTTGACTTTATTCTTATGTTTTATGACTTCTCCATGGATGTACCATCACTTGTAATTGTAAATTAGTAAATAGGAAGCATGTCTTTGCATTATGTGAGTCTCGTGATTCCAAAAAAAAAAAAAAAACAATAACAACAACAACAAACACAGGAATTCAAAGCACACCCCTTAGATATAATAATGGGCTAGAAGCACTAGTTATGAGATTGAAAAGACATGTTATACATGTCTAAAGGCACCCCTCTAACTAAGGCCCTTCCTTATTTTTTCTCTTTTCTTTTCTTTTTAGAGTGATGTTTTGTTCTTTGTGGTTTTTGTGAACTCATGATGGTAGGTAAGAAGGGATACATTAATGCAAGGGCATTGCTAATGGTAGGGACTTGGTCTAAAACTTAGATAGATAGGTATGATGGTAATTCTAATCATAATTGACACAAGAATCTATTGTGGACATGGTTAAGTACCTTACACCCGAATCTCTACAATCTCTTCTCATTCCATTATTTACCTCACTGTTGCATGCAATTATGAGCATAATGGTTTTGTATAGTATAGTGTAGAATCCTAACCAAGAAAGTTGTGTGTTGTTTAGAACAAAGACATGATCTATAGTTAACTTCTAAGATTTTCATGGACATCTATAGAAGTGGTTATGCAATGGCATTATGATCGGAGCTTGCTTTTGGGAGGATCCATTTGCATGACTTTTGTTGATCATCGCTCTGAACCCAACCTTACATCTTTAAGGATATCATGGAAAACTTCTTTGAATTTATGTAGATTTTGCAACTACTTCTCATCAATTTCAAATTATCTTTAATACTTTATATTAAAATTTCCTCTAAATTCAAAATTTCTTAGCCCACTTATGACTTAGATCTTTGGTTTTAGTTATTTGAAAACTTGTGAGATTTTGGAGTTAAGCTCATTTATCATGAGGGGCTAATGATTTAATTTTTGAAAATTTTATAACACCCTATTTTCAAAAATTATGGTAACTAATAATAAATATAATCAAAATAACATGAATAACTTCATGGTTTTAGTTACCTTAGAACCTTGGAGAGCATTATTATGAAATCATCTTGAGCTTAAATGCTAGTTTTTTTTGAATTTTGAGCTAAGGATTTAGAAAGGATTAATCATTAAGGAAAAATTATCAAAACTAATGTTGGTCCTTTGGTGATTTCAAATGATGGTAAATAGAATACCTGAGGTTGAAGGTATTTTACAAGGCAAGGATAAGAGGTTAAGTTAAGAATGAAGGAGGATATGCCCATTGACAAATAGTAGCACATATAAGGATTAAAGATCAAACATCACATATTTGCTAGAACTATGGGATGATGAGAAGAAATTTTAATCCATCCTTCAAGAATGTTCTTCATAAAAGAGAAGCATCAATAGAACAATCAAGGTTTGACAATCTACCACTGCTATTGACAACAAGAAGATTCATCTTCAGTGGATTTTTTGAAGACCTCTATAATTTTGTAAAATTTAATATTTGTCGAGTCATTTTTTCATTTTGTAATAGATCCACTTAAATAAAATTTTGTAATGCAGTATTCCAGTTTTGTAATGGTAGTTAATCTAGTCTTGATCATTCCCCAATTTTTGTAATGAAAATTTATCCATATATATGAAAAACTCAAGGATGAGTTTTTAGTTAGTTGTAGGGTATGATAAAACACCATATGTCAAGTAACTTTGTCGATACATCCCTGTTGACAAAGCCTCATTGATGCATCATCATCAACACATCTTATATGCATTGGTGCATATGTGTCGATGAGGATACGTTGATGCATCCTCATCAATGCATCTTAGATGCATTGGTGCATATGCATTGACACTCAGTTGTCTAAAATCTATAGTAAGTACCATGTATTTAGCACCATTTAGTTAGCAGTGTAGCTAGACCCTTGTAGTTTTCTCCCATAATCTTAGCAAACAGTCAATGAGTGCCTGCAACATGGATTTGAGTCATTTGTATGGGGTATCTTATTTTAGTGGCATTGTACCTAGACACATTCCATGAACAACGATAAGATTGAGATTGATTCATATTCATTTCAGCACTTTGACTTAGAATAGATTTACATTCGATGCAATTTACTTTCTATGTATTTAGTTAATATTTACATTCCCATGCATGTTGATCAATTAGTGGAATGAACGTGACTAGTTTCGAGTGTAAACACATATTTACTTGATAATCTTAGTAGTGTTATTACTTGGTTTGCCCAATAGCATAAAACTTGGTAATCCTAGTAGTGGACATGTGAGTTCAAGACATGTATGACAAGCTGGGAATGAACATTCATTTCCCTTAGAATACTTTTAGATTTAATCTTATTATTAATTAGATTAAATTAATTTCTACATTATTATTCTGTTAGTTTATAGGCTGCACAACATCAATAATCATATGCCTCACTTTGGACTAAACTATACATGATAAAACCACCACTAGTCTAAATGAGAAGACAACGACTTGTGATTAATGCTTAACAATCTAGATGCCACACTAGTTTCATCCATGGAATTCAACCAGATTCCTTTTAAATGCTTGTGATTCATATGATTGATCATTGGAGATACCCACTACTCATCATAGTTAAAGTAGTAGGCATTCATAAAACAAGCACATTGGCTTAAGAGAAAAAGTTAGTAAAATATAAGACTTTAATAAGATAGTGATAAGAGTCACATATATTCCAAATCTAACTTGTATACTAAGAGAAAATAGGATGAATTCCTAATTCTCAAGCCAAAAATAGAAATTACAGTGGCAACAAAATATAATTAGATAGAAAATTGATGATAGATGAGAAAATACATTAACATTCAAAAGGTATTGGGTATTAACATTGCATTATTGACAAATAGTATTGCATGATAAAAAACATAACAAAGTACGAATAACGGTTGACTTGTACCCAAAACATGCAAAATACAATGTCAGTATAACATTTGCATACCACAATCTAGTTAAATATTACAACATAGAATTGAACTCAAACTAAAATTGAAATCTTAATTTGACATTTTAAAGCATGGATTAATCATCAATATTCTATTTTAAGTTCTTCTTTTCTAAGATAACATAATCATTTAAAATCATATAAAATTTAGAAAATTAGTCCTAAAATTGTGTAGGTTAAGCAAACTAATAAAGATACTCCCTTAGGAATTTGATTGAAGGCATCAGGTGGCTTGACAGTCATGCACAAGGGTAGCTACAAAAAAATGTTAGCTAGACCAATCAAACAAGGTACAAGAAGGAACCAAATGATGATAAAAATAATAAAGTAATTAATTCTCAAATAATAATTTTCAACTTTGCGACCACCCATCAAACCCATCAAATGAACAAATAAATGAAATGAACTTACCGTGATATTCTTTATGCTATAAGCACCAGCTTACCACTGTGATATGCTTCACACTATGATCACTACAAGTAGATGATACTTATTATGATATGCTTTATGTTGTAAAAGTCCAACTCACCACCATGATAGGCTTCATGTTATGGTTACTAAAAAAATAGTATTGAAAGTTGACCAAATCGATTGTGAGTCCAAATATCCAAATATCCAAACCAACCAATCAAACAAACACCTTGGATGTTGGGGAGAGAAATTCATACTATAGCCCAATGATGAATGAGTCTAAATCTCATTTTTATTAAGTGATTGGTATTATAATAAATTTTCCTTAAAGATACACATAGCTAAACAAGATGTTTTAAGGCAAACAACTAAGTAATAATTGTTATACTAATGAATCTAAAGTATTAAATGAAGTTAAATCAAAATATTAGTATAGATGCATCCTAATAAAATGTTAAAATATTATCAGATAAGGCATCTAAGTCACTTAAAATTGTTATAAATTCTTATAGTTACCAAAATGTTAATAGTTGTTGTTTCATAGTTGCTAGGTGTTCCATTAACTCTAAAAATAATGTTTTTGGTCATTTTCTCAATTTTTTTATTGCTTGGAGGCTAGGGATTGTTGAACAAAAGTTGCTTGGATTATTACCACATGTTCAAAAGTGGTTTCATTTATTTGTTATGAACTTCATTATGACACTCTAGGAAGTAGTCCTTAAGGTCCATGTCGATATGCTAAGTATTTTTATCTTTTGAGCCAACATCATCTAGACTCATCTAGGGGGTTACAATGCATAAAATCATTTGAAACCCTAGTTATATAGCTAAATTTTTGACAAAATTTGAAATGAAGGAAAAATATAGTTAAAAGTGATCAAAACATTATCAAACTTAGATAAAACCTTGACTAACATTCCATGCATGAAATGCAAACTTAAAAATTGCAAATTGCAAAAATTAATGTTAAAATAACAAATCTAAAAATTCAAGTAATTCGAAAAGCAATTGCTAAACAACCAAAATCAAGCAAATGAAGGTGCATTAAATAAAATGCCAAATTCAAAAGGAGAAAAATGCTATATTAGTCTACCTGAAATTGATAACACTATAGAAATGGTTCTCACATGACTTTGATGTCTTCAACAATCTCCAAATCCTAGGCAGGATCATAGATTAATAAAGGGATTGAAGGGAGATCTAAAACAACATTTGGAAATATGACTTATTGTTGGATCCTAGTTGGTAACACATATCTAACTAGTTATAGATTTCTAGCTAGTTATCATTCAATCCAGCAAAATCTTCTTCTCTAGCTCTATTTCCCAAATGTTAGTAAGGCAAGGTAGAAGGATACTTTCTTATGGAATCAGGATCAAACTTATATTCTAATTGTACTTTGGTAGTACTAGGTAAGGGAGTTTTCTTATGTAAAGCTACTTTAAAATAAATTCTCAATTCAAAAAATATTTTAAAATCCTTTTCGTTCATATGGAATATACTTGTGCTAATCTTACGGGCATCTCCTAAGAGTAAGTTAATAAGCAAATCTAATCCCAAGGTAATAGCTATGATTAAGTCCAACTAATAACAAAGTCTAAGTTCCAAAAGCATAGCTAACAAAAGGTTGACCCAAGATTTTCTAAAAACATAAGTTATTAACATATTAAAATGGAAAACCAAAATATAAAAAAATATAAACTATCTAAACAAATGTACCAAATCAAAGTAGTATCCCATGTGTCCATGACTCATTCATTACTTAATATTTTTCTAACTCAAAACTGCAACAAAAGGGATCAATGCATATGTAATAAATTAAAAGATAATTTACAATGTCAAAAAATTAAAAATTACTAAAGTATGAAAATTATAAAATATATCACAAGGCATAAATATTCAAATAAGGAAATTCAAAGGAAAAAGTAAAGGTAAATTAGCATTATAATAAATGAAAAAATAAAAGGTTATCAAAAGGATATAACTAGACATAGAGGTAATAAGCATAGACATAGGTTAGCAAATAAGAAATCAAGGATTTAAACCATAAACATATAAAGCGTTAAGGGATGTTACACTTATGCATGTCATGTTTCTCGGTAATTGTCATATTAATTTTATGGTACTTCTCAATAAGGAGCCAAATACTTATGTGGGCCATCATTTTTGGTTAGTATCAATTGTTTACTTTTGGGTTTGGTTTGGGTTTTATGGATGGTGGTGGAGCCTTTTTAGTTATTTTATTTGGTTATTATTTATTATTTGATCTATGTATTTTTATCTTCTTAGTACTAACTCTTTCTTACAACTACCCCTTGTGCATGACTATCTAGATACCTGAAACCCAAACACATAAGGAAGTATCTTGTAGCTTGTTTTTCCTCATTTATTGTGATGAATCATTTAAATTGTTTGCTTTGATAGGCATGCATCAATGTAGCCTTGTCGATGCATGATTTGATGCACCAATGTAGTGTCTAGTATTGCCTATATAAATGCACATACCCATCACATGTATGACATGTTATATCATTAGTGTAGTTGAGTTCTTACATATTTCTTTCACTAGGGTTAGAATATTTTCTGAGTGCTTGTAGTAGGATTTCAAGGATTGTAAGGATTCTTATTCAAGTATCAATGTAAACACTTTGATGTGATAGCAATAAAAATGAGATTCTTGGAACTGCTTGCAGCACTTAAGAATAGATTAATGTTTCTTTTCATGCACTTTATTATTCATGCATTTTACATTCATGTCCTCAGTTAATTAATACACTTCATAATAACATATGAGTATGACCACCTTTAACATACCTTTAATGCTTAGTAATCCTAGTGGTGTTATTGCTTGGTTCACCCATTAGCCTAACACATGGTAACCTAGTAGTGTTTATAATGAGTTCAAGATGTGCATGACAGGTGGGCCTAGATGCTTATGTTAGGCTAGCTAGATTAAGGCATTCAATAGTTAACTAGTTAATTTTTAATTAACTCTTCTTATTTTACACTTAGATAAAATAAAATAAAAAATAAAATATAAATAAAAATCATGTGCCTTGGCTTAAACTTATCAATACAATTGAGCTTACACAAGTAAAGCTAGGAAGATAACGATCATGGCTCTAAGACACTATTTTTGCACAACAATGCATTTGGGGGCTAAGTCCACCGAATTCGACCAAATCACTAGTGAACACTTGTGATTCGCATGATCAGGTAGAGGGACTGCTTGTTGATCATCATTGGTGCCATTGTTGGGGATTGAGTTTAGATAAGTGCACCACATAGGAAAGATAGTAAAATCATTTAAAGACATTGTAAAGAATAACTAACTCTAAATCATTAAGAAAGTAAAAGATAAAAAGCATATTATTTTTAAGTAATCACTAATATGGTTTCTTCTTGTAGGGAAGAATCTCCACCATCATTCATAAGTAGATGCAATCAAAGGAAGAAAGGTGAAAAAAATGCAAGTGCCCTAGTAGTTCTAAGTTTTATACATCCATCTAGATCATTATACTCAGGATTTCACTTTTATCCTACATCAAGACAAGTAGCTATGATGGAGGGACATGGAAGGCAACATCGTGTTGCCTTTCAACTGATTTATTCTTGTGATGCTATTGAACGGTCTTATCAAGTTTGGCATTGTTGAACTTAATGTTGAGTACGAGGTCCAAGATCAACTCTATCTGGATTATCATCCCATACAGGCCCAACAGAAGAAATATCGGCAAATGGAAGCTCAATATGAGGCTTTAAAGAGCAAAAGATTTTCTACCCACTTATTCTTGCAAACACATAAAGAAGGTGAGGACTTCTTTTTGGGTGCCTTTTAATAGACAAATTCTCCCACTTTCTTTGATGGGGAGATCCTTACCCAACAATTGTAATCAATTGTGGATAACCTTGGTGATGAGAAGAATGGGTATTAAGACTAGTGGATCTCAAAAGATGGTAACCATAGTTGATCACCCAAAGGTAAGAATAATGACAAGTGATGAGTGGTGAGGTACCTCGATGCCCAACCATATGAATCACAGAGTGTTCATGAGTGATTTAGTCAAATTTTGTGGACTTTATAGTTTTCAATGCACTAGTCTTCTAGGTAGTGAACCTTGCCCTAAGGTCATTCATTTTCTTCTCAATTACACATGTGAAGCACATGATATGGTTAAGTGTAATTGAGGAGTACAATTTTTATAGTTTTATGTTTTATAGTCTTGGTGCTTAAATAGAGATAAAGACAAGGTAATTTAATGGCTAATTTAATGTAACCAACCTACTGGCCTCTAACTAATCCTAACTTAAGTATCTGGTCCCATTTTCCATACATGCTCTAAACCCACATATCCACTGCTGGGTTACCAAGTGCTATGATATTGGGTGTACCAAGCAATAATGTTGTTGGGATTACCAAGTGAATACATGTTACGCTTGAAGCAGTCGTACTTATGTATTTAATCTATGTAGCTTGTCTTTCTCAATTATCTTAATTAGCTTAATTTTTGGAAAACATTGAATAAGTAATGGAAAACATTAAATGCATAAATGAAATATTTAATCTATCTAGAATGTTACAAGGTTTATCAGAAAGCTCGTATTTATTACCACACACACTATTGTGCTAAGGTACAACAATGCTTGAATAAAGATCTGTACACTTAATAACTCTTGCTGTGGGCACTCGTGAAAAATATTCTAACTTTTAAATAGAAAAAATGCAAGAGCTCTACTACTACTATGAGAATTGATTATCATAAATGTGGCTGGTGGCTTGTATTTATAGATTGGGATATACCCCTGTGTCAACAGGGCTGCATCGACATAATTGACTACATCGATGGGGCCTAGTCGATGGGGTTGTGTCGATGTGATTGACTACATTGATGGGGCCTATTCGATGTGACAAATCAAAACTCATCAACAAGCATTGGGAAAAAGATAAACATGGTGATCAGGGTAGGGACCAAAGAAGAGGAGGTAGTAGGCATCGTTCTAGTGTTGATTCTCCTTCCTCTTCACCTTCATCATCATCTTCAACGTCTTCCTCCCACAACTTTGATAGGAGAAGCATAGGTTGGGACCATATAAAGAGTAATAGAGATCATGATGGAGATGAATGATAGGATAGAGATGATCATAGATCCCACTGGGATAACAGAGAATAAGGGCATGAACAATATAGTAAGGGGATGAACAGAAGGGAGAATGTAGGCATACTAGGACTCATCGTAGATATCATTTTCATGACAAGGGCCACTACGACTATTATGACTATGATGAGCCTCTTCTTGCTACAAGAAACATGCTAAACATTTTAGAGACTATTAGAATCCCAACCAGGCACTTGAAGGATAGCTACATCAAATGGTTGGATATGAACAATGTCCTCAAGTTTGAAGGGGATATAACTTAGATCCATAGAATTATTTGCAAGCCTTCCATGATGTTTGTGCTTTGCAAAATGTGGAAAAAAATAGAAAAAGTTCAAAATATTTCCAAGGATACTCATAAAAGAAGTAGAAAGTTAGTACCAATCCTTGGAGCCAGAATCCATTTGATGATGGAGTACGACACTAGAGTTGTTCAATGACAAATATCAAACATACTCCAAAGTGTCTAATATATGGAGACAAATCCAAGGCTAGAAACAAGGCACTCATGAGTCCTTGGATGTGGCCATAGGTAGGTACTACTCTTTGTTGCACCGATGTCTAGGCCATGGATACTCCTAGTGGGATCTATTGCACCATATCATAGATGGGCTTTGAATTGAAACAAAGAGAATCCTTGAGGTTTATGCCCAAGGAAGACTTTCTAAGCTAAGGGTTCATCAAATTCAAAGGCTCATAGAGTGAGTGGTCAAAGAGAAAATAGAAAATTATAAAAGCGTACAATAGAGACCCCTCCATCCACAAGAGGGAGGTTCATTTTTGTGAGAATGAGGAGGAGACACCACTTGATGAAGTGGTGCAAAGGAAAACCTTGTTAATTTAAAAATATATTAACTAAAATATTGGCTAAGGCTGATAATATGTTGGAATCCTCAGATGAGAAGTTTCAAACTTCTCTAAAGATTGTAGAGGAATGTAGAGTTCAAGGAGGTAGTGGTCATGAATGAAGGAAGAAGAAGGATGTTGAACGAGAATATTGTAAGGATAAGGATAAACCTTTAGCAGTAGATAAGGTTGCAGATTTAGAATTTGATGATGATGGATGTGACATCTATTAATACAAACATCCCGAGAAATGTTTTTCTATATTGTCACACTTACAAGAATCTGGGCTGTATGTTTTAAATCCTAGATTGGTGAAATAGCAAGTACCTAGAAGGTTGTCTTATCCACAAGGCAAGTATCGACAACAATTCCACCAATAAGCTTACTATCTGAGTGGAGCATTACCTCAACTTTAAGAAAAATACCAATAGTGGCAACATTCATAGTCATGGGGGATGAGACCTCCAAGGTAGCAATATCCTTATCACCAACCTGATCCTTATGGTTATTATGTTTAGTATCTAGTCTTCCCACACTTGCATGTTCAATATCTAACCTTCAAACCAAAGTGCTCTTGAGTTGCATACTATCATGTTGACTCATGCGGTCACAAATTGAAGTAAGGCCAACAATCTTCCCAGGATGGTATCTGATCTTAGAAGTCCTCTTATTTACTTACTATTCATTGAAAATAAATAATGTAAGACTCTTTTGGACTTAGGTTCTGAAGTTAACTTGATCTTATAGGAGATGTACAAAGCTTGGAACCTACCTCCCTTGAAGAAGAGCAACATCAGATTAGAGCTAATAGACCAATCCATCACTATTCCTCTAGGATTGGTGGAAGACATCATGACCACCATTTGTGATGGTCATATCTTGTTGATTTTCTAGTGATTCATGTGGAGAACTACAAAGGGGACTTTCCTATCATCATGAGAAGAGCATGGTTAAGCACCATCAATGCAAGGTTGAAAATTCAAGATCTTTCCTTGGAGATTTCCAAGGAAAAAAATTTGGCAAGATTGAGAAGAAGAGAGTTCCATGCATCACATATAGTGACATAGGATGCCATTTTGTGAAAAGACTATGAACCATTAAAGGCACATCATTTTAAGCATGCAATTAGTGTGCAGAGATGATAGAAATTTAAAGTTGCATGTATGTAGGAGCTACTAAATAGGAGGGTACCCAATGACTAACAACAGATGATGAGGTTGGATAAACAATATGCATGGAACTAGCTGAGAGGCTTACTAGCTCTTACATTGAAAGCATGGATAAGTTGAAGCATCTCCATCGCTAACTCTTTGATGTGAAAAGTGAAATTAATTGGGGGGAGTTTGAGATCCTTGAAACTTTCAAGCAAAATCCCCTTGAGTTGAAAGCTCTTTCGGATGGGATGGAATATGCATTTCTTAACAATGATAAGTTAGTAATTATCAATAACACACTTTCTCCTGAACAAAAGAAGAAATTATTGGAAGTTATGAATAAATGGCTAATAGCCTTGTTCTAGTCATATCATGAGCTAATATGAATTGATACTAGGATATGCTAGCACAGAATCTATACAAACTCCATCAAGCCAAAGACGTAGCCACAAAGATGCTTAAACTAGAAACTCAATCAGATCATCAAGGAGGAGATTGATCAACTTCTCAAGGATGGGTTCATTTACCCCATTGCGAATAGTGAGTGAGTTAGTCCACTCATTATTGTACCAAGGAAAAAAGAAAAGTGGACAGTCTATATAGACTTCTAGTTGTTGAACATGGCAAGCTACAAAGATCATTTTCCATGGCCATCTGTGGACTAGGTGTTGGACACCATTGTAGGGTATTGCTACTATAGCTTTCTAAATGGTTATAGTGGCTATAACCCAATCCTGATAGCATTGGAGAACTAGGCCAAGATAAAATGTACAAGTTATTGGAGGACTTTTGCATACAAGAAAATGTACTTTTACTTGTGTAATGCTGCCGCCACATTCCAATGGTTGGTCTTAAGCATCTTCCAATAATAGATTGGTAGCAAGGTAGAAGTATTCATGAATGACTTTTCTACCTATGATGCTACCTTTGAGCAAGCCTTGGACTACCTTTGAGAAAGTGCTTCAACAATGTGTGGAGACAAACTTGAGGCTTAATTGGTAGAAGAGCCACCTAATGGTCTAAGAGGGCATTGTCTTGGGGCATCAAATTTTAAGCAAAGGGACTGAGGTAGACTTAGAAAAAGTAAGGGTCATCCAAGGAATAACCATATAATCAAAAATAGTGAAAGATAGAGGTCATTCCTTTACCACACAATTACTATAGGCACTTCATTGAAAACTTCTCAAAGATTTTTAAGCCATTGGTGGAGCTTACAAAGAAAGATGCGTCATTTGTCTAGACTAAGGAATGTGAGAATGCATTTCAGCAGTTGAAGTAGAAACTCATAGAAACTCTAATTGTACGAGTACTAGACCTATCCAGATCATTCCACATTGTGAAATATGCATTAAATTATGCTTTGGGGATCGTGCTTACACAGATGGATGATCAGAAATGTTCATATTGCATCCACTATGTAAGAAGAAGCATTATGGATGCACAACTACACTACATGACCACTGAAAAGGAACTCATGGTAGTGGTGTATGCCTTAGAAAAATTTAGGAACTATGTACTTGGATATAAAGTTTTTGTAGTACCATCCAGTTCTTGATGAATAAGCCAATGGTGAGCTACGTGTCATATGGTGGTTGGTGATCCTTTAAGAGTTTGATCTAATAATGATTTACCAAAAGAAGACTAAGAATGTGGTGGCTAATCATTTGTCTTAGCTAAGATGGGATAGCAAAGAGGATGAGGGTCCACTATTTGATCAATTTCTTAATGAATGCCTCTTTGCTAGTGCTGTCGATGCTCAAGGTCCCAAGGAAACAAATTGGTACAATCACATCCTCTCCTATCTACTCATTTAAGAGATGTCACAGGAGTGGGAAAATAAGAAGAAACAATAGTTTCTTCATTAGACAAAGCACTTTATTGAAATCAATGACAATATCTACAAGAGTTGTGCAAATGACCTGGTACAATGGTGTGTTCCCAATGCAGATCAACTTTGAGTTCTCAAAGATGTACATGAAGGCCCTTGTTGGGGCCACTATGCTAGGAGGAGGATGACCATTAAGGTCCTTATGTTAGGGTATTATTTGTCTATGATCTTAAGCATTGCCCATCACTTCTTTTGTTCCTCTGATAGGTGCCAATGTGATGGAGGAATGGTCACACGAATGGAAGGGCCTAAATGGTAGATCCAACCACTACAACCCTTCGATCTTTGGGGAATTGCTTTCATGGGGTCCATCAACCCTATGTCAAATGTAAAGGCATACATCATCATGGCTATTGATTATTGCACCAAATGGCCTGAAGCCATTGCCATCACCGCATATTCATCTTTTATGGTGGCATGGTCTGTACAACAAAATGTTGTCAATAGGTTTGGTATGCTAGGGTCACTAAGTTTAGATAATGGAACACACTTTACTAATGCCACTTTTTGAAAGCTCATGCAACGCTTAGGGTTAAACATAAACTAACAACTCCACACCACCCCCAAGCCAATAGTTAAGCTAAGATCACTAATAGGGTATCTTGGACAACAAAATTGGATAGCCTTAAAAAATGAATAGTAGGGGCTCTTTGATTGTTGAAGATGAAGTGAAGATCAAATAGTGCTAGGAAGTGGAGGCTCCTAGGATGCTTAAGGACCTTCACCAAGCATCAACGCTTATGGCGATAGTGGATGAGACCGAGGTCTTCCCATTGCGGCTGCTAACTTCTAGTGGAAGATGAAAAGCATTTAGTAATACTTTCATCTTTTCCTCCTTGCTCTATGGATTGTATACAGTCCATGTAGCTTTATCAATATGGGCTAGTATGGGGATGTCCCATGGATAGGGCATTACAAGGAATAATTCTTTAACATTGATAAACCACATTGCAAATTTTTTATGTTCAACATTGAATATCTTTACGAGGTTTTGCTGTTCATGGTAGTTATTCATCCTTCTGGCTAGGTTCTCAAAAACCAATCATTGATATGTAAATCAGCTCTTTAGAACTTCCTATTAGCTATTCTCTCTATGAGTTAGTGTATGGGAAACCTCCAACTCTTTCCATCCAAGCTGAGGTTCACACACTTTCAATGACCTGTGACCTTGACTTGGACCTAAGTCTAGCCCAAAGAGAAAGACTGATGAATCTTAATATGCTAGATGAGAATAGATTAGTGGCCCTATCATTGAATGAAGTGCACAAGGCATACAATGAACAACATCATGACCTTAGAATAAGGAAAGTAAAGTTTCAACCAGGAGATAAGGTGCTCTACTGAAACCCCATGCATGTACCTCAATGGACACAATTTTAAATGCTATGGGAGGGCTCTTACATTATAAATGAAGCATTCCCATTTGGGGCCATAATGATCTACCATCCTACCAACCAAAATAAGAGGTTATTAGTCAACATCCAAAACATAAATCTTTCCTAGAGACAAGAACAACTGGTACAAATAATGCCTCAACTGATGGTCAAGTATGCTCAATCTCTCAAATCTTTCCCTTTCAACTTTGTAGTGGGGGAAATGGTCATCCATGCTAACATGCTACAAGTGATTTCTCAGTTTTTCAAATTTTTTATTTTACACCATTTTCATACATTTTTCATTTTCTTGACTATTTTACAATTTCTTTTATATTTTTCTTTATTTGGATTTTATTACATGTCTTTTTCTTCTTTAGTACCATCAAGACTTTGGTGCCAAACACAACTATTGATTAATGGTCGTTAATTCAATTATATTGCTTGAATTGATTATTTAATGATTGGATTTCATCATTGAATTTTGACATTGATTAATGGGACCTTGGTTTTCTCATAATACTAGGTAGTGAGCTCACATCATCCATGCATTCTACTAAAACTCCATGGTGTTCTCTCATTTTGGAAGCATGAGGTCCTTTCTTAATAACTTTAAAAGCACTTGTGACCTTGGTACTCTCTAGAATTGGAATGAATCAAGTGGAATTGACAAGGGTGTGGCTTCAAGGAAATTTATCACCTTTTGTACCTACCTATAGTCTCTAGTTTGATGGATATTCTCATCAATTCCTCATCATTTCTAACGTCGACCAGTACTAGGAAGAAATGTTTTTGCATGGTGTGATTCCTATGAAAAAAAATGGGAATTCAAAGCACATTCCTTGGATGAAATTATGGGTTACAAGCATTCATTATGGGGCTAGAAAGATGTGTTATCCATGCCTAAAGGCATCCCTCTAACTAAGGCCCTCCACTTCCTGCTTCTATTTTCTTCTCTATTTGGAATGATGGATGATCTTTGAGGGTGTTCTTCAATTGTATGGGGTCAAATGATCTCAATGTATCAATGTGAGGTTATTGGAAGAGGATGGTCTTGATTCTAACTAAGGATGGAGTGATATCAGGTCACCTTCATCACAAACTCGACAAAGGACTTCATGTGACTAGAATGAGGAAATCCATTCTATTCTTTCTCTCCCATCATCAATTCTATCCATCTACCACCTCACTACCTCCTATCATGATTAATTAGTGTGTCCATTTGGTATGTCTTGATTCTTTGATAGTTTCTTCTATGACTTGATTTTTAACAATCCATGGCCATTAATCATCCTTAGGGCCTACAGACTTCTTGGTATGAGGGCATGCAAGGGCATTCAAGGCATGAGCCTACTATGGGGAGAATCAACTTGCATACTCTTTGGTCTGGATGGTTAAATTTCCTATCTCTTAGTCATTTTTTCTTTCAAATCCATTTTTTCCACCTCGGAACATTTAGTGTTTTGCACTCCTTAGCAATTAACTCCATCTAAATCTCCTTGTTTCAACCAAATTTCAAGTCCTCTTCACTAATTTGTCCTTATTCTAGATTTTTTTGGCTCTCTCTAGACTCCAATTTCATTTCCAAACTCTTTTTCAATACTTAGCTTTTTCATCTACAAAAATTGCTCTATGGTTGTATTGATGCATTCTCGTCAATGCAGCCCAAAAATAGTATAAATATGTGTCAACACTTAGCCATTTTTACACATTTGCTACATAATGCTAGGGAAGTTGAGCCTAGAGCACCTTCCAAGCACCATAACTTTCAAGAGCTTGTCCGAATCAACTCGTTCTTTAATCCTCAAGCTACTAGAGGTGAGCTTTACATTGTGGGGGCCATAAACCTATGGTTTATGATAGGAATTTTTTTTTGAAATTTTTTCAACTCCCCAAGGTTTAACTAATAAAATAGTATTAAAACTTACTAATCTACACTAAGTTATACCTCATCAACAAACTCAAGTAGCTAAATGAATAAAATAATAATAAAATAATCAATTTGCCATGATCACTACTTGCCTAAGTGTAACTTTCCCAAAAGAGGAAAGGTATCAAAAGTACTAAAAGTTACACTTAAAACACTAATTCTTGGTTATGATTGTGATCACAGATGGTACCAAAAAGAGGACCATAGGGAAAAGCAACCAAGAGGAGAAAGGAGCTAGCAGCCATAATAGCCCCATGAAGAAGAAGCTAAAACACATGTGATAGGACCTATTCACAAGAAGCCCAAAGTGAAATCTATTTGTTAGATTTCCATAATAGAAACAATGTAATCCAAGTAGGATGAGGTGCCAAGGCCCAGGCCTAATTTGGAGGTCACATTGACCAAGGCCTTCCTTGAATGAATTCACTCTAATGAGATCCAAAGTTTGGTTCTTTAGGAACTTAACTTTGGTCCCTTCTTAAAGTTTGCATTAGAGGGGGTCTGCACACAACTCTAGGCATCCCCCATGTGGTCCATTCTCTCCTCTAGCGAGGAATGGTACATGGGGAAAACCTATCTCTTTTGGAACAACTGGCAGGCAGATGTCATATTAAAGATCAAAGGTGTAAGTGTCTCCTACTCAATTGAGGCCATTGCAGAGGCCCTTAGATTGCTTGAAATAGGGGCAACATTGGTAGAAATATCCATACAGGTTAACTTAGAGGCCAAAGAGGAGTGCATCCAATGGTGTTATAGGGTGGACCGTAAGGAGTATGGTGTACTAACCAAGGTATAGAGAGCCTACTTTAAGATCACAACGTATCATTTAAATTTAATAATGAGGCCTAGTAAGGTCACTATCTTCTCTACCCATGTGTGCATTGCCCTAAGTGACAAATTCCCAATCAACCTCCCTTAGCTCATTTTGCTTGAAATTGAGAAGTGTTTTAAAGAAAAACGAGAAAGGAAGGAAGACAATTCCCTTCTTGTGCCTGATTTGCAAACTGTGTAGAAGGGGAGGCATAGCTTGTTATGCCAATGATGCACTATGTCGTGCTCCTACTACCTCTTGGTAGGAGATGATGAAGGAAAAAGTAGTTGCTAAGTTGCTAGAGGAGGCGGTCACCTACTAAAGAGACAACACTAGAGGCTTGTGGAGATGTTGAACACATGAAGAAACTTGGTAAATAGTTGCTATAGAAATAATAAGGTAAGGTAAGTGAAGGGGAACTATTAGTCTACCAGGTAGCGTTAGCCATCTCAACAAAGCAACAAGAACTATAAGTTGGCTGGAGGAGATTGCCTTACTATTTTCAACCCAAAGAACATAGGCATCAACAAGAATGAATTTGAGAATCCAATAGGTTACAGTGTCAATCCTTGGGCAACAACAGTTCCAAGAAATTTTTGGAAACATCACATCCTTCTTGGTGCACCTAGAGGGAAGCAAGGGGTTTACTATCTTGGTGATGCAGCAACATGGGTAGGAAACAACGATGGAGGTGATGGTTGACAAAGTTGTAGAAGCACTAAACACTCTTATGGTAGCCATGTTGGACATTTCTATACTTAAAGATGTGTAGGCTTTCTCAGGAGTAGGAAGTAGGAGGCTTAACATAGCCCAACATGAAGAAGTGTTGGATTGACTAGTGGAAACTATGCAATTGACTTTGGAGATCATTGATCTCTTAGAAGAAATCATTGCAACCTAGTCAAAGCTATTGGAAAGCAAGGGCAAGCTCATCATTAACAATGCCCAACTCAAGGTAGCCACTACTAAAAATTATCAGTTGGTTGCTGAGGTTGTGGAATTGAGAGCTAGGCTAGCTGTTCCTACCATTCCTAGCCAAGCTATCACGAGGGATGAAGCTTTCTTGTAGTTTTAGAATTGACTTAACAAGTCTGAGAATGCCAAGGAAATGATTGTCTTCAATGCATCCTTATCAAAATCTCTTGCCTTCAACACTGATGAGGACTTGGTGCAAGTTCGCAAGGAGAACTTGGTCCTTATCAATGACATCCATCACCTATGTAATGTTGAGGAGGAAAAAGACTAGATGGTCAAATTTTTGAGACAGTAG
This sequence comes from Gnetum montanum, assembly GCA_015680685.1. NCBI lineage: Eukaryota > Viridiplantae > Streptophyta > Gnetopsida > Gnetales > Gnetaceae > Gnetum > Gnetum montanum. Next base: position 317,565 of record MNCI01028475.1, on the reverse strand, counting down.
CAGAAATAGCTCATCAAGGTAAATATGGATTTGAGGAGGTTGGTAGTTGAGAATAGAAATTTGTCAATGGAGTAAGTTTGGGTGTTTCGTTAGAAAATGACCATTATAGTGACCATGTAGGCCTCCTTAAGGAGGTGAATGAAAAGGAAATTCAACTAGCCAAGGTGAAGATGAATGAGGTCCTTTAGCAACTTCAGCAAAAAGATGATGTATGGTGGTTGATCTTTGATGGCCTGAGTACCTACAACAAAGTAGAGATATGCCTAAAGGAGTTATAGATCGAAGAAATTATAGAATACATGGAGCTTGCCAACCTCCGTTATGCAAACTTGGTGATGCTAACAATTGGTAGGCTAAGATCTAAATTGGAGAAGTAGGTGGCTAGCTCGTACCTCCTCTATGAGGTTGAGTTCAAGCATCACAATGATACCAAGCAGAAGCTAGAAATAGTCAATGCTAAGCATGAAGTTTTTTGGAGCTGAATCATAGATCAACGATTAGTTGCTGAGAACTTGGCTAGAAGGATGAATAACTACTACAAACTATGGAACCTCATAAAGACATTCGATGTTGAACATAAATAATTCATAGTGTAATTTATCAATGTCAAAGAATTGTTCCTTGCAATGCCTTGTCCATGGGACATCCCCATATTGGTCCATATTGGCGAAGTCGCATGGACTATGTACAATCCACAAAGCAAGGAGGAGATTATGAAAGCATTACTAGATGCTTTTCATCTTCCACAAAAAGTAGTTGTTGTAGTAGGATAACATCAGCCTTAGCCACCACCACCATGAGTGCAAGAGCTTGGTGAAGTTCCTTTAGCATCCTAGGAGCCTCCACCTCATGGCACTGTTTGATCTACTTTGTCTTCAGCAACCAGAGGGTTCCTACTTTTCATTTTTGTAAGGGTGTCCAATTTTGTTTTCCAAGATACCCTTTTTTATGATTTTGGTAAATCCATATAATTTGGCACTCAAGGTTAGTTAGTTAGAGTTTGTTAGTCAATAATTCCATACCTTTCCAATTTTGTAAGAAACTTATCTCTTTTTTGTTCACTTGAGGATGAGTTTTCACTCAATCATGGGGGTTTGATGAATCATTTAAATTGCTTGCATTGATAGGAATGCGTTAATACAACCCCATCAATGCAGCCCCATCAACATAGCCCTATTGATGCATGATTTGATGCGTCGACATAGATACATCGACCTAGATGCATTGACGTAGTGTCTAGTCTTGCCTATATAAATGTGTGTACCCATCACATTTATGGCACGTTATGTCATTAGTGTAGCCAAGTTCTTGCATTTTTTTCAGCTAGAGTTAGAATATGTTTGAGTGCCTGCAATAGGACTTGAAAGATTATACAAATCCTTATTTAAGCATCAATGTACTTGAACACTTTGATGTGACAACAATAAAGATAAGATTCTTGGAACTCCTTACAACACTTAAGAATAGATTAATGTTTCTTTTCATGCACTTTATTATTTATGCATTTTACATTCATGTACTTAGTTAATTAATACACTTAATAATAACACATGTATGATCACCTCGAACATATCATTAACGCTTAGTAATCCCAATAGTGTTATTGCTTGGTTCACCCAATAATAGCCTAATACTTGGTAATCCAGTAGCATTTATAATAAGTTTAGGATGTGCATGGTAGGTGGATCTAGATGCTTATGTTAGGCTAGCTAGATTAAGACGTTAGATAGTTAATCTTTAATTAGTTCTCCTTATTTTACACTAATATTAAATAAAATAGAATATAAAATATAAAATAAAAATCATGCATCTTGAATTACACTTAACCATACAACTAAGCTTACACAAGTGAAGCGAGGAAGACAAAGATAACATCTTTAAGACATTATCTTTGCTCATCAGTGCATTTAGGGGCTAAGTCCACGGAATTCAATTGGATTACTAGTGAACGCCTATGATTCATATGGTTCGACAGAGGGACTACTTGCTGCTCATCACTTAGTATTGATTTCCCTTATATTTTTGTGCCTTCAAGGTAATTTAGGTAGTGGTGAGGAAGCTGAATTAAATAGCGAAGATGATGCTGAAATTCTTTTTTGTGAATTTTTAGTTTAGCCATTAAGTTCCTAGTTACTTGTTATTTTTCTTTTAAGATGTAATGTTTATCTAGGATTTTTTTATTATGTAATTTTCACATTTGAGTATAAGGATTTATATTTGTATTTGCCTATCTTAGGTGCAAAGGTAACTTGGTCATGAATTTTATTTTAGCAACATTGATTACTTTTCAACTATTTTTGTTTAGTAGCTTTGCAATCATTAGAGTTCAATGGCTTTGGATACATTTTTCATGCTATGTAATTACTATATTTTTATTCTGCTATGTTTTCTACTATTCTATTAATGTTACTTTTGGCTTGGGTAATAGGACTTCAAGCTATTTTGATTAGTGTATTGGTTATATTTTGTATGCATGAGGCTATTGCCATGAATTTACAATATTTTTATTTTGTTGCTTAGTGTTTTTGTATCCCTATGCACTTATTTTTATGGATGTCTACTTCTTTGCTTATTATATTTTTCTTAAGCAACAACTTTTGTTTTTCTATATATTTCTTTCATTCTTTAAGTAAAACCTTTGTAGCCTAAGTGTGGTTAGTGAGGTGTTATCAATTGATATCAAAGCTAAAGGTTTAATAAATATTCTTAAATTTTTTATGTAGGAAAATTGCTAAGAAGTGTTAGAGAGGCCTCAAAAGTAGTAAACCCTGATCAAGCCAGTGGAGAAGTCTCTTAAAATGATTTGATGCATGAGATATTTACTTATTTGAGGAGTTAGAATAAGTTGAATGTGACAAATGATGAACAACATCAACTTAATAACTTAACAATTGGTGGTTGAAGGCTCATTGAGTAAGCATTCATGAAATAGTTCAGGAGATTAAAACCTTGAACCTTTAATGATGTGAAAGATATTGTAGTAGTTTTGGTGTGGTTACATGAGGTGGAAGAATCTATGCAATAGGCTCGTTTAACTATCCATCAACTTAAGGATGTAGCCAATTACTAGTGGCAAATAACTAGCTAGAATTTCTAGAGGCTAGGAAAATATAGAAGATGATTGAGTTTACTTTGTTAGAGCTTTCAAAGAGAGATACATATCTGAAGAGTTTAGAAGAGCTAAGGTGAAAGAACTATCCAACTTGGAGTAAGGTGATCTCACTATTTCAAAGTATAATGTGAAGTTTCTCTAGTTGATGTAGTTTGATTCTCACATGCAAGATGATGAAGAATAAAGGATCAAACATTTCTTTGATGACAACCTCTTTGCATAGGCTTAGTACCCCTTGATTTGATTGAGTATGAGGTAGCTCGTATTAAGGTGTTGGTGATATAGTGAAGAATAGATTTAAGCAAGACGAAAAAACTAAATCAAAGTAAGAGGAGATCTAAACCTATGTTCAAACATGAAAGCTCTAGGTAGGCTAGAACCTCTAGAGAAAGTAGGCTCCTTAACTCTTTAGTCATGTACCTTCTTTGTGGACAACTTGGACATTACCGGCATGAGTGCCAAAAATGCTATTCTTGTAGTAACCAGGAAATAGATAGTGGTGGTACTGCAAAAGAATGGTTAGGAATAAGACTAATAGAGCAACCAACTATTAGATCAAGAAGACTATTTAGAACAAGGATTCATGGCAAAATGGTACAATCTATGATTTGCTAGATCAACTCTTGAATGAGCTAATCTAATACTGTTATGTATATAATAGGTAATATTAGTGGATTTTCTTCCTTAATTTGTTCAACTGTGGAGCTAATCATTCTTTTATGGACCCTAGAGTTATACCCTATTCACAACTTGAGGCATAAACCATGTCTTCTTCCTTGGTAGTCTAAATAACCCATTTTCTTGACATCATATTTTCTGAGATGTTGCTCTTAATAGAAGTGGTGATACAAAGTAATAGACGGTGATGATGGTGAAACTGTTGGCACATTTCTGCCATTTAATGGAGCAGGCTTTGAAATGGAATTTCGGTTATCTTCTGGTCTGTGTTGAGTTTAAAAAGAACTGATTTTCCAAAAAGGAGATCAAGGATTCCTGTTGTGCTTTAATGGTTTCAAATGGGTTTTCGAGAAGCTATTCACTGTTAAATAAAATGACGCAACAAGGAATACGAATGATATAAGAATACGAACGATGTTGGAAAAAGCGTCTCTGCAGGACTGAAGTAAATACGAATGATATAAGAATACGAACGATGTTGGAAAAAGCGTCTCTGCAGGACTGAAGTAAAAACTCAGCTTCATTGTAGGCGGTAGATGCCAGGTCTGTGGGAGTTTGGCACAGGACAGAAGAGTTTTCTGCTAGAGTTTAGCTCCGCCTGGAAATCCCACAAATCCTCCTACAGATGCTAGGTTCTCTGTGCTTGTTGCAGGTGAATTATTTCACCTGTGGGTTGCTAGAGAATTCATGGAAGACTGTTTTCTGGGGCTTGAGCTGGACCTGTTCTTGTTCCGGTGCTAACAATGAATATTGTATCTTTCATGATTGATGCTGGAAGAGCTGTGGATGTCAATCGTATTGTCTTAGGGTGCCTGCAAAAGAAGTTAAAAAAATTACGCCATATGAATTATGGTACAAGCAAAAAATCGAATATTTCTCATTTTCATATTTTCGGATCTATATGCTATGTACATATTTCAAAACAACGACATCAAAAACTAGACCCCAAAGCGCAAATTTCTCTTTTTATGGGATATGAGCCGAACTCAATAGCATTTAAATGTTTTCATTTAGAAAAAGGAAAAATAGAAATTAGCCGTGATGTAACATTTGGAGATGCCTGCTTTTCATCAAGCACGACTTTATCTCCAGACAGGAATTCAGAGAATAAAAATAAAATTATAGAGCCACCAGAGTGGGGAGGTGAGAAATATAATGTTGAGCAGCAGCACATGGCAATGCACGCAACCTTGTACAGCCTTCAAAAAGAATAATAAGCAAGAAGAGCAAATACCTTCCCTGGATTCAGAAGTGCAAATAAATTCCAGTAATGGGCCTACAAATTGCCGTCTTTGTTTGACACAACTTCCTGCATCAATCTCTGCAGGTATGTCCAAGCGTTCATCTCAGCATATAGATAACATCATTCCACCAAAATCAGCGGGATCATCCGTTTCTTATTTATTATGGAAAAGGCATCTCAACCAACCGAAATTATTTTTTATCAGATATAATTCATGGTCTGCCATTCTCTAGATCCCTACCAATCGCAATTTCCGCGAATGGCCACTTAGTTTTAACAAATAGCTCCTGAACGTCACCCTTGATATCTTTAAGCAGTACATCTACCTTAAACACAGGCATTTGCAATACCTCTGGAAAACTGCACCCTAGATCCTTCCATTCCACTTGCCAATATATATAATACCTGCATGGTAGACCACTCATATAGATTGGTCGTCTTCATAAATACCATCCTCCATCGCAAATGCTAGGTTAGCGGTTTGACCAACGGGCTACTCGAAGTATGCTCACAAGTTGGTATAATGGAATTGTTTTCTGTATGCAACAGGACATCAAAGATACAACTGAGCAATTTCAAGTGTTTAGGTTACCCACCAGTGTATGAGATGTCCAACACTGAGAGATTTAGATCTGGAAGGTAGTATGATTGCTGACGGATCGTTGGAGTTCATACACTGCTGTCAACAACTTTGTTCGATATCAGTTAAATGCTGTAAAAGGTTAACGGATACAGGACTTTAGTCACTTGGAAATTGTGGAAGAGCCTTAAAGCACTTACTGTGGGGCATACATCTTCTTTAAATGGAGTAACAACAGCGATATGCATGGGTAATCCAGGATTAAAATCAATGGTATTCAGCTATGGGCAGATATTTGACAAATCTTTAAGATACGTGGCAATGTGCTCTCGCTTGGAGGAACTTGTTTTAAATAACTGCTTTCGGGTTACAAATGCTGGTCTTGTATTCATTGAGAAGAGGTGTCCATGGCTGCGATATTTTTCCCGTGAGCTATTATGAGTAGGTATCATGGGCTTGTGCATGGTTTCCTTCACCATCGGTTATGCCTAGTTTTGCTCCTCTCCATTATTATTCTCAGGCAACTTGATTGTTCACAAAACAGAGGTATTGAAGATTACTTAGTAAGAATGGCTTGCTAATTGCATCATAAATTCAGCTAGTTTGTTTAAATCTTGTGAGTCTATTTTCTTTTCATTTTGTCTTAGTTGATTAGCTAATAGTTTAGATAGTACTGTGCTCTATTTTTTTTGCAATTTTAGACTTCTATTAGCCATGTATGAGTTTATATTTTTCTTTAAAAAGCATTTTGAGCAATTTAATAGTAATGTCTTTATGAAATTGCTTGTTTGAGTCTAGAGTGTCTAGAAAATCTTTGATGTTTTGAGCTAACTTGAAATAGCTTCAATTTTAAAGTTTTTCCTTCCTATTTAATCTTGAAATTGTTATACTTTTTCTGACACCTCTATTATTGTAATTCTTGACAACTATTAACTAGTCATATAATATTTTGTATTTTGTCTTTTACAAAGTGTTTTGGTAGGTTAATAACAGTGTCTTTTATGAAATTGCTTATTGAGCTCAAAGGGTTTGAACAATTTGTAACACTTTGGGTTGAATTGGAATAGCTTTATTTCAAAGTGTTTTTTCATGTTCATTTTATCTCGCTTAAATGTTTGAGATTTCACACATATCTGTTTTCTTTCTTCTTCTCTTTTAAAATCCATTGAATCTCACTCTATTTCTAATTTTCTTGTGGATCTTTCTCTTTGAGGAAAACTAGGAGCAGATTTCTATAGAATTGTGCTTAAGAAATTTGGTGAAATTTTATTTGTTTTAGGTAATATACTATAGAGACTGTATAGACTAAGTGACTAGATAAAATAGAAATCCTTAATGACTCACAATATTTAACAAGGTTAGCTGAATTTATGTTATAATAGCTAATTATAGTTTCATACACAAAGCCAATCATTTAAACATTCATAATAGAAAATACACATTTACACTTAGTTTGCTCTATGACCACTGAGTTTATTTGGAGGTATCTAGGCCTTGGTGTTTCTAGAGACCAGCAAACACCTAAACTCAAGTTTGAAAGAACACCTTTGTTTTCCATAATTCCAATCATGAGACCAAAGAAAGATGTTGGTGGTCCCAAATGGTTGCCAACAGAAACTTAAAGAGTATGATATAATTCTTAGGATGGACTAGTTGGCAAAGTATGGAGGATGTTTGGATTGTAGAAACAAGTCCCCCATAGTTATATCTTTTACTAGTGGGAGAGAAGTTACAACCCAAACAAGTAAGAGGCAGATTAAGCTTGAACTCATGATAACTAAGAAGTTTCAATAGTTCCTTACAAAAGATCATAATTGTTTGTTGATCTTGGTTCATGAAGACTCTAAGTAGGATATAGAAAAGATTTTGATGATTCAAGAGTTCTTAGATGTGTTTAAGAAGGAAATTCCTAAAATGCCTCTTCATAGAGAGATTGAATTTGAAATTACACTCAAGTCTAAAACTTAACCAATATTTCTAAGACACCTCATAGGATGTTTTCAGTGAAGTTGGCAGAGTCAAGGTATAGATTTATAGGTTGTTAAAATTTGGCTAAGTGTTTCACCATGAGGTACACTAATAATCTTTTCGAAAAAGAAAGCTAGTAGTTTAAGGTTTTGTATTGATATAAGCAGTTGGAGTAGTTGACAATAAGGAATTAGTATCTTTTACGTAGAACTAATGATTTTTTGGATCAATTAAGAAATGATAAGATGTTCTCTAAGATTGACTTGAATTCTAGTTATCATTAAGTTAGGATGGAAGAGTAGGATGTGTCTAAGATAACTTTCGGGATATGTTATGGGCATTATGAGTTTTTTTTTCATGCCCTTTAGACTCACTAATGTTCCAATAGTTTTTAGAACCCTAATGAATATTATATTTCATCATTATACAAATTCATCATTGTCTTTATTGATGACATTTTACTTTACTCTAATGATGAAGAGAAGAATGAGGAACATTTAAGAATAGTGTTGTAGGCTTTGAGAGATTAGCAGTTATATGCTAATGCTTCTAAGTGAGCATTTTGGGAGAGAGAGAGATAGTTCATTAATCATGTGGTGTCAAGAGTAGGTATAGTTATGGATCCTTCTAAGATAGCAAGAATTAAAGATTACCCTATTTTAATCATAGTGATGAAGTTAGAAGTTTCTTTGGATTACTAGGCTATTACAGGAGATTTGTAGTGGATCTTTATAATATTATTGCACCTCTACATAAGTTATTAGGAAATGCCATGTTTTCTCTTGGATGGATACTTGTCAAAAGGCTTTTGAGGAACTAAAGTGGAGATTCATTTTAGCACCTATCTTGATCTTACTAGTTCCTTGTAAGCTTTATGATGTTTACATAAATTCTTTAGGGGAAGATTTAGGAGGTGTTCTCATGCAAGATGGCAAGGTGATTGCCTATTCTCCTAGATAGTTTAAATCTCATGATACTAGATATTTAACTTATGATCTAGAGCTTAGTGCCATTATCTTTGCTCTTAAGATTTAGAGACATTACTTGTATAGAGAGTGCATTACCTTTTGGATGTATTATAAGAGTTTGTAGTATATTATGCATTAGCCATAGTTGAATATGAGATAGAGTTGATAGGTTCAGTTGTTAGTGGATTTTGACTTCACAATGCAATATACTCTAGGAAAAGAGAATAAGGTTGTAGATGCACTAAGTAGGATACCTAGAAAACTATACAGTTTCACTATCTTACCATGTTTGAGAGATGTAATAAGATACCAATAAACTTTAAATTCTTGGTGTTAAGAGAAGATTGTAATGTTTTATCTAGTAGACTTAGGTTTTTTAGTTACAAGTTTTGGCTTGTAGGATTTAAGGGTGTGGTAGTGACAAGATGTATCACAACATTAAGAGATGACACTAGTAGTTTGATATGAAGAAAGAAGTTGGCAAGTATGTAGCCAAGTATTTGTTGTATTAGCATATTAAGACAAAGCATTAGAGGCCTGGTGGTTATCTTCATCCATACAATATTTTAGTATGGAAATGAAAAACCATTAACATAGACTTCATTACTAGATTTCCTTGTTCTAAGAAAAAGAAGAATTTCATCCTTGTGATCATAGATCTTTTGATAAAATCTTATTACTTCTTGGCTATGAAAGAAACTAGTGTAGAAGAGATTGCTCAGTTGTTGTTATCAAATATTATCAAATTTCATGAAGTTTTGAACAAAGTTATGTTAGATAGAGATCCTAATTTTAGTTCTAGATTTTGGTAGTCTTTTTAGAAGAGTTTGGGTACTACACTAAATCTTAGCCTAATATATCATCCTCAAATAGATGGCTAGATAGAGAGACTAAATTAGATTTTAGAGAATATGGTTTAAGATTATGCTTTAGACATCAGAGATGGTAGGGATAGGGTTCTTCCATTGATAATGTTTGCATACCATAAGAGTTATCAAGTTAGTTTGAAAGAAGGACATTATGAAGTGTTTTATGATAAACTTTGCCACATACCTTTTTTCTGGGATACTATATATGATAGATATAAGACCAGGATAAATATGATTGAAGAGACTATAGAACATACTAATATTGTTAAATGTAGATTATAGGTAGCTCAAGATAGATACATAAAGTATGCTAATATCAAGAAGTGCCTTTTGGAGTTCAGAGTTGGTGATTAAGTATTTCTCAAAGTTTCATCTTTGAAAGAGATTATGAGGTTTGGTAGAAAAGAAAAGTAAGCATCTTGATACATTGGTTTGTTTTTTATTTTAAAAAAAGTTGAAGAACTTGCTTATCAGCTTGACATTCCACAGTAGTTGCAATCAGTTCATGATGTGTTTCATATTTCAATGTTAAAGAAGTATGTTGTAGATTATAGTCAAAGGATAGATTGGTAGGAAGTATAGATTTAACTTGATCTCATATTTGTGGAGTAGCTATGTAAGGTTGTAGATAGGATGGAGAGAAGATTAAGAAGGAATATTTTTTCAATGATGAAGGTTATTTGAGAAAGACATGGAGCTTAGGAAGCAACATGGAAAATAAAGAAAAATTTGTATACCTTACACCTTAGATCTTTTAGGAGAAATATTCTTAAGGAGGGAGCATTAGGGGTAGGGGGTTAGGAGGAGGGGAAGGCAGTTGAGGTGGGGAATGGGAGGAGGAAGGAGGGGGAATGTGTAACATCCCTACCTTAGACATTCATTATTCCTTGGTGTGTTTGTTATCACATCCCAAATTTTAACCATAGATAATTTATAAAATTACTTAAAGAGACATGAGAAACAAAATTTAATCTCTTAACAAATCCTTAACTTAAATACTTATAAAACCATATAAGCACATAATACTTAGAAGCTTTATAACTTCTAAAGTACTTGAAAATTCACATAAACACATCTATGCCCCTTAGGCCTTTCTACAACATGCATTAGAGTTTAACAGAATTCCCATATTAATAGCCCAAATTACAAATCCATATAATGGCCAATAACATCACAAGATAGACATAAAGAGATAAAATTTTATTCAATGTTAATCCTCCTTCTACCTTCACATTGACCATCTTCAAAGATTTAAGCTAAATTTGAATGGAACACATGAAGGAAGCGGTTAGATCACCTTCATGGTAGAGAAAATTTAGGCATTAGCTTTCTTTAACATGACTCATATTATAGGACTCATATTATGAAAGCACATTGTTAGTGCCTTTAGAATGTTTATTCACATAATTATTAAGTTATAGTTAACCATAAAATGCATAGATTATTCATAGATGTTTGGTTTTCTTGAAAAGCAATATTCTCATGAGATTCATAGCATTAGACATTAGAATGACCACAAGACTAATACTAACTAAAACTAGTTCTCATCTAAGAGAAGACAAACTATTGGATTATAAGTCTTCATGCATGTTTATAACAACTACTAGGTTATGTTATGGCTAGTATCTATCCTATAGCTATCCTAAGGTCTTAGTTCCTTACATCATTCTAAGCGAGGTATGATATTGGCTCAATTTTAATTTTCAAGCTAATGTGATTAATTTGTAACCACCAAAACTACTTACTCATTAATAAAATGTCATGTGTTGGTAGCTGCCTAAAATTATATCAATTATGTTTTCTTAATATTGTTCAAGTGTTCTAACACTTTGAATGCAATCATACACATTTAAAATGTTTGCCATTCAATGCCATCTAAATGTGTCCCTTCTACTTGATGCCAAGATGGATGCATCACTTCACAAAATGTTCTAGAAATATATCACAATCCCAAGATCCATTGCAACCTAGGTCATTATGTTTAGAGATTTCATTGTCATCATTGTCACTGGGAGGAGATGATGTGTTAGAAAGATCAAGTTAGTATGCAAAGTGAAAAGTCATGAAAATGGTGGAAAATTACTCATCAAAAACTAGAATTAGATTAATAGCACATGTAATATAATTAGATCAACAATGCAAACCATCATAAAAGAAAAGTAGGTACGAGAAAGTAAGTTTCTTATTAGAGTTGATGTAGTCAAGAATGTTTTCTCTACCTTAAGAGATCAACCAACAAAGCTTCAACATGTAAGAATAGATTTAAATTTAGAAATTGCCAAGAGATCCACTAAGCACATCCACAAGTAAGAGAGTAGAGAGAGAGCAATGCACAATTGATGTAAAGAAACCCAACATTATCAAGTATTTATAGCCACTAAAGGTAAGGTTTGAACAATTTCATGAATAAAGAAGTAATAATCTGTTTTCTAAATATTAGGTAACATCTATACAAGAAAAGGGTCTACTGTTTAATTAATGGGTTAAAGTTACTAAAAGAATACTAAAATGAATCACATGTCCAAGAATGGATTTTAAGAAAAAAAATAAAAGAATAATGGGAATAAACCATATATATAAATTTAATGTCTTATAACCATATTATTTCTTTATTCTAAAATATTATAATAAAATAAAATATGAAAAATATAGTTTTAAACATTAATAAATTGTTAGTGTTAAGCCACCATCGTCCTACTATTCCAAAAATAGCTCTTCCCTTGGGCATCTCCATACCTTAATTCACTCAGTACAATGGTGAAGGTGATCTTAATGCCCACCTTATCACTTTTTGTTCCAAGTATTTTCTATTGTAAGCCTAGCTGCATACTAGAATGCACATTGTTTCTATGTCTGTTATTGAAAAAGCATTGGACTGGTACCATGCATTATTGAGAGGATCTATATCCTCACTTGAGGACTTAATATCACAGTTTGTTAACCATTTGAAGTATCACTTAAAACCTAACACAACTCTTAACTAACTAATGAAGGTTAAGTAGGGATCCCTTGAGCCCATACAAAAATTCATACAACACTGGAATGCTCTTCTCAATGAGATTCTAGAGCCCATAGTTGAAACACATCTTCTTTCCATATTCAAGAAGGTGGTTAACAACTTTACTACCTAGACTTGCGTTCACTCAGCCAAGCCTTCTTTCAAACCAAGAGCATAGAGGATGCTACTATGGCCAACCATGGCCCCACCTATGTGGCATATAAAGACTAACATACATGGAAGGATAGGGGAAAGCAAAACAATGTAGTAGTAGCCACTGTGGCCAAAGAGACTAAAACCAAGCAAGCGCCCAAAACAAAACAACCCAAGGTCCCTACCAACAACAATCAAGCATCAACATTTGAGGCCTCTACATTAGGTAACATGAGATTGAATTTCAAAAGAAAGGATTGGTGGAAGTACACTAGGCTACCACGAAAACCATATGAACTCCTTGATATGTTGTTGAAGAGTAGGAGAATCCAATATAAAAAAATGATCAAGAATGCCTATAAGAAGCATGATGGACTATGTGAAATTGTAGAGAATCCTACTCTTGCAACCAAGGATGACTCATTGATGCCTAAGTACTTTAAACTTGACCATTTCTACCACTACCATTAACTACTAGGTCATGATACTGACTTCTATTTAGCCCTTAAGGATGATGACTTGCAGAACATGGTAGACAGGGGGGAATTGGTCCTTGATGCCTCTAATCCATTCAAACTACAAAAACACTCCATGCAGGTCTATAACGAACTATTGAATGCAAACAAAAACCTTTACACCATAGTGACATTTGATGTGAGAAATGATTCAAAGCTTGCATGGGATCCATTTGTGATTTGGGTACCTCCTTGTAATGAAAGGGCCCATTCAACCACAAATAGTTCAAGGACCCCCTTTTTTTTAAGGATACCATCACCTACATCTTCCAAGGAACATTTTGTGGTTAGGGTACATCCTCTTGCTACAACTAAATCAACAACAATAATTGAGCAACATCCTCTTGTGATGGGTAACACTACAATTTCTTCGCAACATGACAACAAAAAATCATCAACAAAACAATGCAAGAAACCTGTGCCAAAGCTCAAGAACAAAGATAACAAGTAAGCTAAGGCATGGAAAGAGGTGGGTCTATCGAGTTGCAATCCTATCTCATCTATCTCAATTAGCTTTAATGCTTAGGCCTCTTCAACTAGCCAAACATGGGAGGACCCCAAATCACAAGGAAAGGAGAAAGAGATCAAAGCATAACTGTTAAAACATGAAATTCACATCCTAGGGGTGCATGGAGGAAGTTAAAACTAACAAAAACTAAAAACTAACAACCAATGACAAGGAATTCCTCAATGTCATGAAATGGATCAAACAGTTGCTAAAATAAAAAAACACATCCCTTAGCTTGTACGATTTGGTAATGACCTCTGCTACACACTGTGAGGCATTAGTGAAAATGTTGACTTCTATTCCTATTAGCGAGGGCATCCTTGCTTGTGAAGAGTCCATTCATGCGGTTATGGTACCACCTTCACCTAAGGAAGAAATGAAGTTAATAACAATAGTGTTCCATGATAGCGAAATTAAGACTAATCCCAAGATGACGATACAAACAAGGCCCCTCTCTTCATAATGATAAAAGTAGGGTAATACAAAGTACATAGGGTACACGTGGATGATGGGATGACCACTAACATTATACCTTACACCATTGTTGAATGCTTAGTCCTAACAAAACACGTGCAACATACATTAACTTTTACTCTTAAATCCTTTAATGGATCTTGGGTTGAAGTAAAAGCATCAATTTCTTTGGACTTTGTAGCAAGGGAGAAATTCCCCATAACTAGTTTCTTGGTTATGGAAGAGACACTAGGATTCAATATCATCTTGGGGAGGCCTTGTTTAGCTCAATTGTGAGCTTTTTCCTCACCCATCCACCAAGAAATTCACCTACCTTATGAGGAAGGTGAAATAATCATTCATGGTGACAATGAAGTTCCCTTGGCAGTCAACAAAATTGACATAGAATAAGGATCTGAGGTGGAGTTTTAGGAAGAAACTGTTACTATCGAAAATGAAGTCCAAAGGTTCAAAAGAGTAGAAGAGGCCCAAATAGACAACAATGGAACCATGGATGTACCATGGAAAGAGCTCCCCTTCAATGTGGTCAGTGAAGGAAATGGAAAATACAAGATTATGCAATGTAGATCCTACACCTTTCCTAATCTTTCAAAGATTAGGGAAGACTTGCAAAATTGAATGTATGTTTCTTATTCACTCACACTATGCCCACAACCATGTAGCATACTCTTTTTTTTAACCTTTGTTTACATGCATCATTTTATTTGCATTACTTTGTTCTGCCTTGTTTTGGACTTTGTAGCATGTAACTTGTGGTTTACGTTTATTTATTCTTTCCTTTCAAAATGCATGGCTCACCATGGCCTAAAATTGACAACATTTTCACAACCTATTTTTAGCCATTATGCCTTAGTCTACCTTTCATTGCCATATTCTAACGTACTTTACTGAATAGCCTCATATAACTGCATGATCCAACCAATGTAGCCTAATGTAGCCTTATAACATAAACATGAAACACATAGAATGCATAAAATTAAAAATGCTAGAACACATAAGAAAAATTAAAATAAATATAATGATAATAACCAAAATGTCCATAGCACATAGCCATGAGTCACATAGTGTGACACAAATTCATTCAACAATATTTAAAATAGATAAAAGTTTGAATAGCCATAGCTACATGATGTAGTAATAACATAAAATAATAATATATGTCTCACAAATAAAAAAAAGGATAAGACTAGCCACAATAGCCAACATCATCAACAATAAATGAAATAACCAAAGATATAATTAGTAGATGGTGCTAAGGTACCTTTGGAGGTGGAGGAGGAGCAACTCCAACATCTTCACTATTGGGGTTGTTGATGTCACCTGGTACCTATAGCAACCACAACAACAAAGGGCTAAATCAAGATAATTAAACCACAAAACAAATTAAACCAAAATATAACTAAAATGAACAAACTCAAAAATACTTTGGAGTAGTGTCCTCTATGAGGAAGCTTTGAAGACCAACCTCTAGACGATGGAGGATTTTGTCTTTCGTCATGTGGGCCCAATCCACATCCCCAAGATTGATGTCTATCAAGATGTTACTCTCATCAATATTGTTGGTCCATGTAGGTGGCTCCTATGAAAATGTTTCTATAGTCACCTCCCTAGAAGCCATAGTAACTTAACAAGTTGGGGAGTTTGCAATCACCAAATAGCCTTCAAATCATTTAAAGACACTCTTTGCTTGGATTCGCTTTATAAATAGCTCAAACTTGCACCATTTTATAGAGTCCTCCTACAACCACTTAAGATAAGCCTCCCATTTTCCCTTATACTCTTTCTTATGGTCCTTTTGTGTTCAGCCCCACTTGAGGACCTAGGCATAATAGTCCTCCCACTTCTTAGCCTTATGGGCTAGTAGGTCCATCTGTAGCTTTTGCTCCACAACCTCCTTGGCCAGAGCAACCTTGCCATGAATGACATGGCAATACTATGACCATGTTATCTCCTTGGTCTACAAGGACTCCCTGTTAGTCACTTGGGCTTCCATGAATTCCTTGTGATCTTAGAGACCTCTAATTATCTTAGCCTATCTTTTAGTCTTTCTTTCCAATGTCATGACTTGCTTCCATAGGAACTTGTTTGAATGTTTACATTCCCATGAATTGTAGCACATGAAAATGCACATTTAGTGGCCTTTTCATATAAATTTTGTGGAAAATTTTCCACCTTGAGTGGTAGGCTAGGCAAAGCATCAATCTCCATGGCATGGTTGGAATCCCATCCATTCTTAGGCACTACAAGAAATATAACAACAAAAAATGCACATTAAACAATAAAGTGTAATGGAAAAAATTCTAAATGATTAAGCGCAAGGTAAACTTAGATTCTTACTAGCATTGAGGAGAACTTGTTGCAATCAGGGGTAACCTATTATAATTGATAAATCATATCATTTGTGATCCCATGAATGAACTCCATTTTATTAGGAACCTCCACCCATGGTTTCATGCAAAATGTAGAGGTTGAGACATCTGACTAAGGCTTAGGAACTACAACAGGTATAACTATGGCCTATATGGTTAAAACCAAGCTTAAACATGAAAATATGAAATACAACACATAAAAAGAAAGTTCATAAGCACCTAGAATATAATTTAAGATGATAGTAGGAGGTTCACCTAGCTGTGACCCATCAAAGATAGCATCAAGGTCATCCAATGCAACATTGGATGATCCCTCATCCTCGTGCTATTATAGGACCTCCTCTTCCAAGTGTCTCTACTCCATCTTTATTGTTGCTACTTGGGATACTAGTTCTTGTTGCTTGTCTACAAGAACCAAACCAGAACATAGAATAACTTAGCACGATTTTTCCCAAAACGAAATAATATAGGCATATAACATGAAGTGTAAATACAAAGATAACCTAAAGATAGAACAAATAGGACATACTTATGACCATATGATGCACTTGGCCAAGTTTAACCAGCAGCCTCCTCTTTGTGAACTACTCTATAACTAGTGTTGCTTTTTTGACTATAGGCATCTTCAACTTCGCTCTAGCTACCCTATCAACTTTAGTGTGCAACTCCTTGGCCTTCTTAACATTCCCTTGGGCAACTTAGGGCTCCATCCCGATCTTGTTAGGGGAAGCACAATGTGCACCACTAAAATGGTTAGTAGTAACAGATAGTGATTCCCCAATTTCCTTTGGTGGGTTTTGAGCCTATATGGTTGGAAAGATATGTTTCACCCAAGGCTTAGAAAGTTAGGATAGGTCTTGGCACATCTATTGTCCATTCCTTTGCACCACTAGAAACTCCACATACCTCCTAGGATACACTGCAAAGAATGCATAGTGCATGTGGTGTATCGTTTTAGGTTCTCTTGGAGTTTTAGAATCTTCCCTTATAGCCTGAAAGCCAAATGAGTAGCCCAATTGAATTGAGCATCCTCCATGAGGATCTGTTTCATGGTTCATGTCTACTCAATGCCTATTACCTTCTGTTACAAGAGAATAGGAAAGCCTGGGATCAGAACAATGGGTACATCTTGTTTGCCTCTACGACTTAACAATTGGTCAAGGATAATCCAGAGTGGCTATCATGAGTGTTTAGCCATTATTCCACTTCTTCTTGGTGGCCTGCATCTTTCCTTGGCTTGGTGCTCATTGATGGCCAAAGTTATAGGCACACCATGGACTTGTGTGATGAAGTTCTTTGCTCCCTTGTTGAAGGAGTCGATGGCATTTACCATCTCAAGGGTAGAAATAGCTAGGGTATGAGTCATGAACAAGTTAAGAAATCCTATGTTGGTGATCCTTACTTGGATCTCCCTGGGTGCTTGGCTGACCAACCAATTATGCGTCACCTCCACCTTGTCAAACTTGAGGATAAGTGTCTTCTCACCACATCCTAAAGCAATTACGACAATGGTGGATGGTGATGTAGCCCCTACAACACAACAAAAAATGACCTGTTAGCTTCAACATGAGCACATCACACAACACTAAATGGAAAAAACAAAAAATATATATAATAAGAATTATACATAACAAATTAGAAATAAAACTTAGGGAGACACCATTAGAACCAATTAAACAATCAAGGCCAAGATAGCTAAATAACTATATAACTAGAAAACATCAACATTGCATAAGGAAAAAACAAAAACAAAAACTACACATCATTACTTTCTTTACTTGAGGAAGGTGGTTGGGAGGTCCGAAGGGATATGCATGTTTCCACACCAAGATCCAATTTTTCCCACCAATCATAAGTTATCCCATTGGCCATGCATCTTTGGTTGGCTTTAGCATAGCACGTGGTGTATCTACCAAGGTCACCTTTGAGCTACTTCACCACTGCAAGTTGCACTATGGGGCTTTTGGCAAATATCCCCAACACTATTTTAGCCAAGGGCAATAGCTGGTCATCCTTGATAAAACACTTGGTCATTCACCTTGTACCTACAAGCATGCCAATCTAAGCAAAAAACTGTTAAAATCAAATAACCTAGTGAGACCAATAATTAAACCAAAATGAAAAAGCCAAAATCATGCTTCCTTCCACACAGTAGATAGTACTAAAAGGGTTCTTAAAAAATGTGTTGACACGGTGGCCAACTAACAATGTATTATTAGCATTATACTTATTGAGCTTGGGCATGTCCCAATTCTTGGACAAGTGCCTCTAGTATACTTGCCATCAAGTATTTCACCCTTGGCATGCATTTTAGGATTGTCAATAATGAACTTGATGATCAAGCTAGTAGAATGAGGTAATAGGATTTTCATGATAATCATTGCTGTGTGGAAAGCCAAGTGGGACCACACCATTACATTAAAGTTTTGTAACATAAAGGCCAGGAACATCTTTACTCCTAGCCTAAACCACAATGAATAATGCTCTAAAACCATATGGGGAGGTGGGGTGTTGGATCCTAGTGTATGAATACAACACAAGAACCCCACCAACTTAATCACAACTAGGATGGATTTGAGAAAGGCCTTGTGCAACACAACGATAACCATTAAAACCTTACATGATCACAAGTAAACATAATGATCATTAAAAAATTATAATTAATTGAAATCACAACCATAATACCAATGTTACCACATTAAACTAGACAACAAAGTATACCACTTACAACCTTTAAAACCCAACACAAGACTTAACACAAAGTTGAGGAAAAAGCCAAACAACCAATGAACACTGATGACAACTTCATGGTAGAAAAGTGTATAAAATTATAGAAATTTTATGTAAAAGCTTTGAAACCATGAGGATTGGCTTTTACTGATGCCTCACCTACAATAGTAATATCCATGAAATCCCAACTTGGATTTAACAAAATTCCAACTAGAAATCCTAGTTTATAGTGGAAGTAGCCATAGTAAAAACTCTAGGAGGGCTAGTTAAAAATTTTAGAAAATTCAAAAATGACTATTGGGAACTAAAATAAAACTTGTAAATAGCCATGGAAATTTTAAACATGGTACAAAAAATTACTAGAAATAGGCCAACGTTGCTCGTACAACCTCAAGGGTTTATAGTTACAATAGTCAAAACTACAACTATATGAGATAGTCGACATCGACCAAAAATGATAAATTCACATTGAAAAGTTTTTTTCTAAGACTAAACATTGCTTATATGAAAAATTCAGCAAAATTCAGCACTTAAATTGCAATACCAGGCCTTGGAAAAATTCATAAAACCACCTAGAAAAGACCTTGAAAATCTCAAGAAAACCCCAAATTGTAGAAAATGGCCATAGTAAATTATTGAGAAAAATACCAAATATTTTTTGAAAAATCCAAAATTGATGGAAAACCATCCACAAAGCCTTAAGCATCCTCATGGAATTAGGACATTGGCCGGAAAAACTTTTCTAAGTGTCAGTGTTGCCTAATCTTGAAGTGTTAAAACCATAAAAATAAAAAATTTCACTATGCATTGATCCATGAAAAAATTCATAGAAAATTAATTATGGATTAGGATTTAGTGATTCCATAGCCATTTGAACCAATAAACATTAAAGTAAAAATTCACAACCTAAAAAACCAAAAATTATTAGCCTTTTTTACATGAAAAAATTGGAAAAGTAGCATAAAAAACTACAAAACATTGAAAACCCCTTGTGAACTAGCTTACGGAAAAATTCATTGTAATTCAAAATCTAGTGGTTCAACCACTATTTTGACCATTGAAAAATGTATTACAACACCACAACTACAAAAAATGAAAATTCCAAACCATTTTCACAAAAAAAAAGAAAAAAAAAGTGTCGTTGCTTTTTGGGTGGAAAACTACAAAAAATGCATAGAAAAGAGTGGAATGAAATTTATAATTTAACATAGACCAATCCCAAGACCAAAGCAACACCAAAAACTCATAAACATAGCCTAGATCTAATGTAGGAATTTGACAAAATCAAATTTCATGCCATACATCAACTAGGACAAGGCAAAATGCCCAGGCCCTAAGCAAGAAAACTATACAAATACATGAAAAATGGCTAAGAATTATGTACCTTGGAATCATTGAAGATGAGCCTTCTCCCAATATGGGTCATGGTAGGTGTGAAAGTCCTTTGGCTGCAACATCTACATCCTCTAAGGTATGATTGTTGCTTGTGGCGATTCTCCTCTTTGACATCTTCATGAACAATGTAGAAACCTTCGAAAGCCACCAAGCTCTGAACACAAATGCTACTCCTTGAAGGAGAATAGGTAAGAAATGCTGAGAATTGGTAGAGAAGAAGTAGAAACTATTGCAAGAACTCTCTACCTATGTGCTACCTTAAGAAAGTTAGTTTGGTAAAACAATTGTTGCAAAATTTACAAGTTAAAAACTAATCCTAAACTCACTCACTCAACTCATAGTGAATTGAGAGTGCAAAGGAAGAAAGTCCTAGCTATGTTGAGAAGGTGGAAAGTTAAAAAAAAATACCATTTAAATTTGGATGGTCCCCACTAGGCGCCTCCCAAGCAAAATACTAAAAATCCCAATGTAACGAAATCCACAACCAAAACCCCCATCTTTACTAGGGTTGAAGCTTCATAAAGCCTTGTGATGAACTCTAAATCTCAATCACCATCAAAACCTACCTCATCCACACTAGCTAGCATGGGTTTTATCACCATTCTCAACACATTGAAGCTTAAAAACTTGATATGCCAAAATTGGAAATCGAAGGATAACACATTGTAAAAGCCAAGCATCGAGGAATCTATTTCCCAACAAAATTTATTATTTTGGA
This sequence comes from Gnetum montanum, assembly GCA_015680685.1. NCBI lineage: Eukaryota > Viridiplantae > Streptophyta > Gnetopsida > Gnetales > Gnetaceae > Gnetum > Gnetum montanum. Next base: position 296,287 of record MNCI01028475.1, on the reverse strand, counting down.
TAACCATGTTAATTGAATCCCATCCATGCTGGTTAGTGTGGCTCTAGGAGGTGGCATTTTCAAACACTAATCAAACTTTGAATCAACTCCAGAATAACCATGTAAAGCCTAAAATCCTAGTAGAAATCTTTGACAATTTTAAAACCCTTGAAACCCAACAAGGAGTGTCAAGAATCATTTATTTTGGGTTAACCATGCTGGGATGTATCCCATCCACATTGGCCAATGTGGCTCTAGTGTGGGTGGTTGTGATTTGGCCATAAGATGTCATAAAAGACCTCCAAAATTACATTGGTTGGCTTCTACATCTTCTTCGGGTTCCAAGTCATTCCAAAATGTTAAAAAATTGGGCAAGGTTAGACAAGACCCTACTCTAGCCCTACATCCATGCTGGGAAAGATCCCAACCATGCTAGCTAGAATGGTTGGATGGGGTGTGACCATAATATACCAAAAATAGCCTTTGAATTGACATATCGTGACCTCTATGCCTTCTTGGAGCCTTTAAATTTCATGTCAACCCCCTTGCCCATCTTGAGGAGGCCCTCAACCACACTAGCTTGCATGGGTCCAATGTGGGTACCTTGAGAAAATCCATAGAAGACTTGTAAATGCATCAAATTAACTTTAAAATTCATTCCTCTAACCCTAAAACCTTGTCAGAGGCTCTAGAGACTACCACAACTTCAGAAATTGAGCCAAAAATGGTAAGAACCTATTATTCATCCTCCATCTACATTAGGGCTAAGTTGGCCAACATAGCCCAAGTGGGGATGATTACAAAAACCATTAAAAAGCCTTTAAAATTGATAATTTTGAGACCAAATCTTGACCATTGACATTGACAACTCTTGGAACTCAAGAAACTGGTTGATCTCACACTAGAACCTTTCAAAAGCCAAAATTCTAGTGCATCCATGTTGAAGAAGGCTAGAGCCATGTTGGCTAGCATGGATGAGGTTTTTGATCAATTCTACTTGTCCCATAACATACCAAACCACCTAAAACTTGGTAAGCCTAAAACCACAAAGCCTTAAAACCAACTACAATTTTACCTTGTTTGAGCCATGAAAACATCATGCCTTGCCCATCCATGCTAGGATCACTTCCAAGCACACTAGGCAACATGGCTCTAGTGTGGTTAGGCTCAAGGCTAGTATTGCTAGTCTTACAACACTTCAAATAGCTTGAAATTTGACTCAAGAAGCCTAGAGCTTTGTTGAAGCCTTTAGGAACCATAAAACCCTAGAAATCAAGTCAATAGATGGTAAAAAGCTCGTCACACCCCCTCATCCATGCTAGGAATATGCTGGCTAGCATAATCTAGGGGGGTATGACCATCCTAAGACTTAAACAACCTTCAAATTTGATAACTTTAGGTCTAAACCTTGGCCATGAAAGTTAGCAATCCTGAAGGCTCAAACACTTGGTTGATTTGTCATGAAAGTTCATGAAGAAATCAAAAATCAAGTGTGACTACACTGGGGAGGGTTAGAGCCATGCTGACCAATGTGGCTCCAATGTAGATAGATTTTAGAGATGATTTCATAAGCATAATCTTGTTCCAAGTAACCTAACACTCAATTGGGGAAGTCTGGGACCTCAAAAACTTGAACATAACTACAATTTGATCCTATTTTGACCATTAAAAGCCAAGTTTAACCTATGCAAGCTTAGACCACCCTCAACTATGCTAGCTAGTTTAGCTTTGGGGGGGTAAGGTTCTAAAACTCACTTTTAATAGCATATTTTAACTCCAAAATGACTAGTTTGCAATCTCCATGACCTTGCGTTTCCTTGGGAAGCCAACAGAACATAAAATTCATCCTTGGAATGCTACAAAATGAATTTTCTCATTCATCTACACTAAGGCCACACTGGATAGTGTAGTCCTAGTATGAATGGTAGTTCTAGGCTACATATATAGATTTCAAAGGGTTAAATTAACACCAAAATTGATTAAACTTCTCTCCCAATCCACTGTGTTGACATACAAGCCATCAAGGCCCCAAAATTGACCAAGATAAACCTAGAGAATAATGCTTTCATCCTATCCATGTTGGGGCATATCCTACCCATGTTGGGCAATGTGGATGTTGAAAAAAGCTTTAATTTTGACCTTAAATAGCCTTAAAACAACATCCTTTGGTGCCCAAACTCATCTATCAACCTTGTAGCCTTTCACGATGGCCCGCTAAGGCCTAAAATTGGCTTTTTTGGCCTTTATGGACTGATGATTTGGTGTCATTTGAATTAATTTTCATCATTTAGGTCCTATCCCACCAAATGTTCCTATCATTCGGCACCATTTGACCTTGATTAACATGAGTTAACATCACTCCATGTTGTTTCATCTTAGACAACCTTGTTCTATGTCATTTGATGAGGCTCAACCATTATTTGATCATTACTTAACCATAGTTGAACATCATTTGGCCATTGTTTAGTCTCATTTCATGATCTTTGGCCTTAAATGTACCTTATCTATCTTAAATCCACTTATATGACCTTTGATGATCATGGTTTGCTCTTATACAAGATCATTGAATGGAGTGTGCCCCTCATTTGACCTTGTTTGCCCTTCATTTCATCCTATTTTTTTCAACTACCTCTTGTAACTTTAGTGACCTTGTTTAAAGCTTGTTGGATCATTAATGTAGTGTGTTTTGGCTTATTCATGCATTATCATTGAAGTATTTTCCATTATTTTGGCATTATTTGATCATTTTATGACATAGGTGCCACTTAATGTGCTTATGATTAATATGTAGGATTGGAGTATGGACACTTGGAAGCAGATCAGTTTGCCATTGAACCTAAGTGGACCTCATGGCTTCATCGCTCAGAGTGGCATTATTGGACTTCATCAACAATACGTAGAACAAGGAGTTGTGTACTATGGACCTAGATTTAATGGAAGAACAATGGGTATGAACACTTGCTTACATTGAGTGGTACCAAGAGAACCAGAAAAAATAGCATTGCCATGACCTAAAAATATGAAAGATCAAGGAGGGAGACTTGGTCCTCAAGGTGATTTATGATCATGTGGACAAGTTCTTAGCTAACTAGCAAGGGCCTTTCCTAATCATCAAGGCCTACAGAAATGGAACATTCAGAATAGTAGACATGGATGGAAATGAACTAGCTAATTTGGTCAATCATTCCTATCTGAAACCCTATTACATTTGATGGGTACAAGCCAACAATTGACATATAGAGCCTTTACATCATGACAAGTGAGCTTGCATGACCTTTTGTCTCTCTCTCTTTATTCAACACAATAAATAAACTCTAAAGCTTTGTAACAATAGTGAAATATGGTGACCTGGTTTGCTGGTGGTGTTTTGTATTTTTTGTTGATGTCTCTTAGGTCAATCCTCCAAACATTAACAAAGAAGAACCAATGAAACACCACCAAGATAATGCATGTTGAAACATTTTTAGTATTATAACTTTCACCCCATAAAGATTGTGGTTGGAATTTTATTGTAAAATGTGAAGATTGTAATCCATGAGATATAATTTCACATACTTTAACTTTTAGGGCTAAAAAATGCCTCATAAGTTGTTTTAGACTCACTTCCCAAGTGAAAAAAGGTTCCACCATGCCTATATTTGGGGTTGGAAAGGTCAAAAATACATTTTGGACTGCAAAAATTGGCATTTTCATGGGTTTTGTGGTAGGTATGATCTTTACTATGTGAAAGAACCTATGCCTAGTGTTGTGAGATTTTTCTTTCATTCCTCTAACTTTGGCTAGCATAGTCAACATAAAGCTAGCATTGCCACATCAAGACCAACATAGGAGTGATGGAAGTTTTTGTTTTCATCAAATTTTAGTGTTGCTTCCACAACTCTAGCATTGCTACTAGAAAGCCAGTGTGGATGAAAATTTTATTTACTATTTTGGTAACCAACATAGTTTTGGTGCCTTGGGGTTATCAAAACTTACCACAAATAGTAGCTACATTGGAATCAAATACTTGTTGCACTTGCATGTGACACCAATTTGTCAGTAATCATGACAAAAATTTGTAGCAAAAATTAAGCAGCCATATAGCCTATATAAACCCACTTGAAATATGTTGAAGGGGTTCCACCACTTTTTAATTCCTAAGATCTTTAACACTTGAAGCAAACATTCAGCATGGAACTTGCAACCATTTTCAACACTTATAACTTTAGGGCTTGTGTGATACTTTTTGGAGCAATGTTGAACTACCTTGGCATCAAGACTCCTAACATAGTGTCCCTCTTGTGAAAAAAGTCCTTCACATACCTTATGAATAGTGAGGTACCCCTATGCCCAACCATATGAATCACAAAGCGTTCAATGCCAATCTAGTCGAATTCCACGAACTTTATCATTTTTGGTGCACTAGTCCTTTAGGAAGTGAATCTTGCCTTAAGGTCAATCGTTGTCTTCCTAATTACACTTGTGACATATGTTGGTATGATTAAGTGTAATTGAGGCATTTGATTTTTATCATTTTGTGTTTTATAGTTTGGTGTTTAAAATGTAGATAAAAGGAATTGGATTAACTAGTCTAAGTTAACTAATTAACTAGCATTTATCTATTCCTAACATAAGCATTTGATCCTACTTTCCGTACACATCTTGAACCCATGTATCCATTGCTGGGTGACAAAGTGCTATGCTACTAGGCATACCAAGCAATAATGCTGCTAGGATTACCAAGTGAATACGTGTTACGCTCGAAGTGGTCATACTTATGTGTGTAATCTATCTCGCTTAATTGTCTCATTAACATAATAATTGGAAAATATTTAATAACTAATTAAAAAAATTTAATAAATAATTGAAAATATTAAATGCATAAATGAAAGAGCTAATCTATCCAAAGTGGTGCAAGGTTTATTAGAAATCTTATCTTTATTGTTGCACACACTATTGTGCTCAGGTACAACAATGCTTGAATAAAGATCTATCCACTCAATGACTCCCATGCACTTGGGGGAAACATTCTACCTTTCAAATGGAAAATTTGCAAGAGCTTTTTTGCAACTACAATCTCTTATTGCCATAAATGTGGTTGCAAGCATGTATTTATAGCTAAAAACCAACACTTCATCAATGGGACCTCGTCGACACATGGTAAGATGCATCGACTAGGCCTTGTCAATGTAGCCAATTGAAAACAACTCATCATGCCCCCACGAGTGAATGAAAACTTGTCCTCAAGTTCGTTTGCAAAATTGGGAAGGTATGGGATTATTGACTTACTTTTCTTTAAACAAAACAAACTAATTGACTTGACAAAAAATGGAGTGCCAAGTGTATGGGTCAACACATTACAAAGAATGATAGTGTTCAAGACACAAAATTAAACACCATGACATAACTCTTCAAAATTGGATAGCATGTTTCTTGATGGTGTGAAGCTGATGGAGAACATAAAATGGTCCCAGGTGGTGGTGGCTCTTAAGGCTTTGAGGAACCTTTGCTGGCTTTATGCACGAGTGGTCATTGAGGTGGTTGCGGTTGTCTTGCTGCTACTGTAACTTTAGGTGGAAGGTAGAAAGCATCCAACAATGTTTTCATTTTCTCCTCCTTACTATTGGGATCATACATTGTCCATGTAGCTTTGCAAATGTGGGTTGGAATAGGCACATCCCATGGACATGGGATTGCTAGAAATAGCTCCTTAGTGTTGATGAACCAGGCAACAAATTTTTTGCATTCAATGTTAAATGCCTTGAGCTCTTGGTGGTCATTCATCCATGTGGCTAGGTTCTTAGTGATTGATCTTTGATCTTTGAACCATGCTCTGATAACTTTGAGTTTAGTGTTTGCGGTCTTAAGCTTCTGCTTGGTGTCTTTGTGATGCTTGAACTCTACCTTGTATAATAGATACGAGCTAGTCACTTGCTTTTCTAATTCTGGCTGTGGCTATTTAGTTGTTAGTATTGTAAGGTTTTCATATCAAAGATTGGCCAACTCCATATATTCTGTCATTTACTTAATCTGCAACTACTTTAAGTGAATTTTTACTTTATATCTGGTGTTAATCCCATCAATGATGGACTGCCACATTTCTCTTCCTTGTTGGAGTTACTAGAGGGCTTTGTTCAGTTTTGCCTTCATCATTTGAATGTATTTCTCATTAACTTCCTTTTGTAAGCCAACCTGTTCTCTGTAGTGATTCTTCACTTTTTCAAATTTGAGGACATCATTCTTCCAAGTGGCAATTTCGATGGTAGACTTCTGGCACAAGCTGCATACTTCCTCTATTGACAAATTTCAATTTTTTGTAGCCAATTTTCTTAGTTTAGTGTTCACTATGGCAAGTTTCTCTTGCTATTGATGAATAAATTTCTACATTTGGTCCTTTTGAACATCAACATTTTGTAGGTGATAATTCTGTGTGGTCAAGGTTTCATTCTCCTGGTGCATCTAGTTCAAGTCCTTTTGTATTGAATACATCTTGGCTTCAACTATGGACTAGTTGAATATAGCCATAACTACATCCTCCTCAGCCTTCTAGAATCATTCTTGAAGCTGTTTGAAAGCTTCATCTCTTGTTACTGATCAACTCAGGATTGTAGGATTTGCAAGTTAGGCATGTTGTTCAACAACCTCTGTGGCCAAGCGTTGATTTCATTCTTGAGCCATTTTAAGTTGCCCCTCTAGAATAATGTGTTTTCCCTTTGCATTTAGTAGCTTCCACTGGGTCATAGTGATGTCTTTCAAAAAATCAAAGATATCCAGAGTTAGTTGCATTGTTCCCACCAATCGTTTCAGTAACTTTTCATGCTAGACTACGTTTAACTTCTTGTTGATCATGCCTATGGATGTCTACATGTCTTAAAGTGCAAATACGTCTAGTGCAGATGTTGTGGGTGCATTCAATGCTTTAGCAACACATTTGGCAACCACTTTAGTTACTGTTTCCTACCTTGATGTTGCATTACCAAGATAGTTATCCCTTTGGCTTCCTCCAACTACATAGAAAAAGTGGTGGCATTCCTAGAGATTTTTGAGAATAGAAGGTGTTGCGATAATGACACCATCACCTTCCAAGTGTTGGGATTTAACCTTGTAGTGTTCATTGGGCAGAGAAAATTGGACCACCCCTCTCCATCTAGCTAATTGTTCAGGCCACCTTATTAAGGTGACTCATCGTTGGCCGATACACAGATGGATCTATCCCAATCATTTTTGCATGTTACTTTTGTTTACTCAAGAGTTCTCAAATTTTATGTAGATGTTCAATGGTTGCACAAGCCTCCAGTGTTGTTTCTTGAGTGGATGGTGGTGGCAGTTTCTCCTCTTCTTGGGTCATTGCTAGCATTTTATCTTTCATGATTTTTGATCATGAGGCCAAAGCAGCATACCTGATGATATCGTTGGAGTAGCAAATGATGCTTTCTCTTTTGCAAAGTTTCTTGATGAGGCACAAAAAGGGTAGGGTCTTCCTTCCACGCTCATTTTCCTTGAAGCACTTCTCAATCTCTAAGTAGATTAGCTATGGAAGGTTGACAGGAAATCTCTTGCTTAGAGTGGTACATGCTTGGGCAGAGAAGGTGGTTACCTTGCTTGGCCTCATTGTCAAATTGAGGTAATAGGCCATAATTTTGAAATAAATTCACTCCACCAGTGTGATCGTACCATACTCCTTACGGTCAACCCCATAGCATCACTGGGTCCACTTTCTCTTAGCCTCAGGATCACCTTTTGTGAACAGTTCTACCAGCTATGTTCTAGTATTAAGCAACCCAACTGCTTGTGTGATAGCTTCTACCTAGTAGGACACCTGAATGTCCTTGATTTTGATAATGGAGCTCGACTATCAGCTACTCTAGAAGAGATATGTCTCTCACATGTACCATTCCCCACTGGATGTGATTACTGGCCATACGGGAGAAGCTTGCAATTGAGTCTTGACATCTTCTAGAGCTTTTTCTATAAATGGATACAAGTTGAACTCTTTAAGAACTGATCGTTGAATTTCTTGAGACTTGATGATGTCTAGGAAAGCTATAGTCAAAGTGACCTAAAGTCTTGGCATAGGTCCAGGCACTTCCCTCATTGTGATTGTTTTGTGGGCACTTCTTCTTTTGGAATTTGTTGGATAGATTCCACTTCAGGCTCCTCGCAAAGAGGTCCCATTGCATGGGTTGCCTCTAGTAGTTCTTGGCCTTATTCTTGTTGGCACCTTCTAGCTTTGGGCCGCTTCTCACATTGTTCTGGGGGTTCTCCTTCCTGTAGGTGTTTTTGTTTTGGTGCCATATGTAATCACAATGAGACCATATATTAGCAATCATTATGTAACCTTAAATTAATTGGGATACCCTTATCTCTTAAGGATAGTTACACTTTGGCTAAGTTTTGATTATGGCTGATTTAATTAATCTAATTATCATTAATAAATCATCTTGAAAGTTGTTGGCAGGGTTTGCTATTGAAAAAGTTGATGTTTATATGTTGTTAAAGTTATTAACCCTTTGGGGAGTTAAAAAAATTTCCAAAAAATTTCATTGGTTTTTCATTGGAAACCTTAAGGTTTGCAGCCCCCATAATAAAGATCTTACTTTGGTAAGTGCAAGATTAAAAAATGGGGTGATTTGGACAAACAATTGGGAAGTTATGGGCTCTAAAAAATTGCAAAAACTCCTCGTGTGTTATGAGGCAAATGCCAAAAATTCCTAAGTGCTTGGTGGTGGTATATATAGGATGTAAGCATTGTGTCGATGATGTAGCTATTGACCATTGTTGACTACCATTGACTTTGGTCAAACTTTCAAAATACAAGAAATTTTTGGATGAAATTAAGGTAAAATGAAATCTCAAAAGACCAAGAATAGTATGAAAATATTAGAAGAGGGTGTTGAAGCTCATTAATTTGAGAAAATGAAGAAAAATGGATTTAGTGGATGAATAATGTAAAAGGTTAAGGAGCATTGAGTGGAATACCCAATGGAATATGTGAAAAATAAGATTGTAGCAATGTTAAAGGTAAGGCACCTTAACTAACCAAACCAAGAGCTATGCAAGTGGGTCCTTCCCATAGCAAGCTCATGTCCTTTTGGCCCTTGCATAACCTCAACTAAGAAGTCCATGGGTCCCATAGTTAATTGAATGATCATGAAAAGTTAAGGACCAACTCGAAAGAATCTACTCAAGAATTCCAACACATCAGATCAAGACATAAAGCATGGTAGTGAGGTGAGTTATGGAAACATGGATGGATAATAGAGAAGGTGGCATGGAGTTCCGAATTAAGGTCACAAGAAGTCCCTTGTGGAAATTGTATTTAAAATGACTCAAGAAGATCCATCCTTAGTCTAGACCAAAACCATCCACTTTTAGTGACTTTGCATTGTCACTCTAAGACCGATCCACCCACTTGAGACATAAGAGTGCTTCTACAAGAAAACCACTGTTCCATAAAGAGAAGTAGGAAGTGAGAGAGAGGGCCTTAGTTAGAGGAGATACTCAGGCATAGGTGCATGCCATTCGAATCCCATAACCAATTCTTGTAGCCCATTTATTTGTCTAAGGGGTGTGCTTTGAATTCCCATTGTTTTTTTTTTTTTTGAAATGGGAACCACACCATGTAAGGAATTATTCGTGTCGAAGGGGTGTGCTTTGAATTCCCATTATTTTGGTTTTTTTAAATGGGAACCACACCATGAAAAAACTTATTCGTGTCGAATGGATGTTCTTTGAATTCCCATTGTTTTTTTTTATTTCTTTTTAATGGGAACCACACCATGCAACGATGTTATTTAACTTCCTATCAATGGTTAGTATGGAATGGTAAGAAGTCTATGAAGACCAACCAAGCACTCAAGTAGAAGAGTACAAAGAGTATTGAGTTCCCTTGACGTCACACCCTTTACAAACCTTTGAATCCTTTCTAATTCTAGAACTACCAAGGTCACCAATTGATTAAAAGTTCCTTTAATGGAAGGGACCTCAAATTCCTAGAACAAGGAAAACCATAGAGTTCATTGAATGGGCAGATGACATGGACTTACTACCTATTCCATGAAAACATAAACCATGTCAAAGTGATTAGACATCAAAATTCAAAAATAGAAACCAGACATCAACAATCACAACATTAAGCACAAACCATCATTAGTAAATAGCAACAACGACACTGTGTCTTGTGACAATAAAATAATTTTATTAGAAAAATAAGAAAATATCACACTTGAATAAAAAAAACAAAGTAAAATATATAAGATAGTGTAAAATAATCAAGAAAGGTTCAAAGGTACTAACAATGATGAAAAGTTAGAAAAATTTGAAAAATCAAAAATTTGTGAAGTAAATAATCTTGTAAAATCAAAAATGTGGAAAAAAAAAGTAGAAAAATTGAGAAGTCATGTTGATGGTTAGCACAAGTGGCCATCTCCCCCATGACTAAGTTGGAAGAAGGAGATCCAATTCGTTGAGGAAATATTTATATTGATCCATCTTGGTTCAAGGAATGACTTTAATTGTTGGATGTTGACCAATTACTTTTTATTTAGGCTATCAAGTTTGTAGATTATCATGGCCCTAGAGGGAAAGGTTTGATCAATTATATAAGGTTCCTCCCAAAATGTTTGAAATTTTTCCTTTTGGTGTACATGTGTGGGGCTCCAGTAGAGAACCTTATCTCCTGGTTGAAGTTTTACTTTCCTAATTCTAAGGTCATGGCATTGCTTGCTAAATGCTTTGTGCATCTCATTCAAGGATAGGACCACCAATCAATTTTCATCTAGCACATTTAGGGTGATTAATCTTTCTTTTTTTGCTAGACTTAGGTCAAGATTCAAGTCACAAGCTGTTGAGAGTGTACGAAGCTTATATTGAATCAGAAGCATTGGAAGTTTTTCGTACACTAACTCATAGGGAGAATAACCAATAGGAAGCTTCCAAGTTGAATGATAAGCCCAAGGAGCATTGTTAAGTTTTGCACTCCAATCCTTCCTATATTTGCTAATGGTACATGTTAATATTTTTGTGAGCTCCTAGTTTCTTACCTCAGCTTGACCGTTGGCTTGGGGATAATAGGATGTTGTTAATTTATGTTCAACCCCCAAGCATTACATTAATTTTCTAAAAGTGGCACCTGTCAAATGAGTTCCATTATCAGAAATTAGTGAACATGGCATCCCAAACCTATTTACAATATGTTGTTGTATGAATCTAGTAGCAGTGGATGATGTACAATCAGTAATGGCTACTTTTTCTATCCACTTTATGTAGTAGTCAACTACTACTATAATATACACCTTCACATTGGACATGGATGTGATGGCATCCATGAAGTCAACGCTCCATATGTCGAAAGGTTCCAGTGGTTGGATCCACTATTGAGGAGCTATCATGCAAGCAGTCCTCCCCTATCTCATTGATAACGTTCAGTGGACATTCCTAAAGATTTTAGGCCAATAGTATCCTGTCATTATGATTTTTATGGTTGTGGGTCACCCTACATAGTGGCCTCCATAAGGCCCTTCATGAGCATCTTGGAAAATGCATAGTTGATCTTTATCCAAGACACACCAACGAATCAAGCCATCAGCACACACCTTGTAGAGGTGTCCATTGATTTCTATGAAGTATTTGGCCTAATGAAGAAATTGTTACTTCTTCCTAAAATCCAAGTCCTATGGCATCTCTTGAGTGAGAAGATAGGTGAAGATGCCATTATGTCATGTTGTTTTTGTAAGTGTTTGCTCACTTATTACTTCTATAAAGAGGAGTTCATCTGGAAACTGATCAAAGAGTAGGCTCTCCTCCTCTTTATTATATCATCTTAAGTGAGAGAGGTGGTTAATGATCACATTCTCAGTTCCTTTTCAATCTACCATCATGAGATCGAATTCCTGCAAGATCACCAACCACCATATGACATGAGGACTTATTGTTGGCTTGTTCATGAGGAAGTGGATTGCACTATGGTCTGTATGCACAAATACTTTGTATCCAAGCACATAGTGCCTAAACTTTTCAAGAGCATACACCATTGTCATTACTTCTTTCTCTGTGGTGGTGTAATTTAATTATGCTCCCATAATGCTTTGGCTCACACAGTGGATATAGTATGGATGTTTCTTATTGTCCATTTATGTGAACATTACTCCCAAGGCATAGTTAGATGCATCTGTCATGATGTGGAAAGGTCTGGACCAGTTTGGTGCTCATAGGATTGGTGTTTCTACAAGTTTCTCTTTTAACTATTGGAATGCATGTTCACATTCCTTGGTCTAGATGAAAGGTGCATCTTTCTCTGTAAGCTGTACCAATGGCTTTGCAATCTTAGAGAAATTCTCTATGAATCATTGTTAGTAGCCAGTGTGTCCAAGGAATGACCAAACATCTTTAACGATCTTTGGTTGGTGTGTTATCTCTTGGATGATCCTTATCTTTTTTGGATCTACTTCAATTCCTTTTTGCGAAATTTGGTGCCCTAGCACAATGCCTTCTTGGACCATGAGATGGCTCTTTTGCCAATTGAGCCATAGGTTTTTCTCTACACTTCTTTTCAATACTTGCTCAAGTTGATCCAAGGCCTACTCAAAGGTAGCTCCATAGCTGGAAAAGTCATCCATGAAGACTTCAACACCACTATCGATTTGCTATTGAAAGATACTAAGGACCAAGCATTGAAATGTTGCAAGGGCATTGCACAGGCTGAATGACATCTTATAATATACAAAAGTCCCAAAAGGACTTGTGAATGTTGTCTTGGCCTAATCTTCTGGTGCAATTTGGATTTGGTTATAGCCACTATAATCATAGAAGAAGCTATAATAACAATGCCTAGATATGGTGTCTAACAATTGATCCACAAATGGCAAAGGAAAGTGATCTTTAAATGTTACTATATTCATTAGCCTAGAGTCGATGTAGATCCACCATTTGCCATCCTTCTTTAGAACAATCATGAGTGGGCTAACCCACTCACTATTTGTGATTGGATAGATGAACCCTACCTTGAGGAGTTGCTCAATTTTCTCTTTAACGATTCGCTTCAATTTGGGGTTCAGTTGCCTCTACGGTTGCCTTCTAGGCATCATGGCTAGGTCAGTGTAAATGCGATGTTGACATATCCTTGGATCGATTCCTGTTAGCTCTAGATATGACCAAGAAAAGGCTATTGGCCATTTGTTCATCACGTTCAATATTTTTTTCTTTTTGTTCAGGAGCAAGCTTGGCATTAATTATGACCAGTTTTCCATTCTTTAAAAATGCATACTCCATACCAACCGATAAATTTTTTAGTTCTAAGGGCTCCTGCTTGAAGTGATCTAGGATTTTCAACTCTCCCCAATAGGTATCATCATCTTCATTAGGGAGTTGGGAATGAACTTCAATTTTTTCCATGCCTTCAACATAAGCATATGTTAGGCTCTTGGCTCCATACATAATGTGCTACTATTTGAGTCAGCTATTAGCCACTGGGTGCCCTCCTATTTGGTGGCTGCTATGTACAAACATCTTTTTATATTGATCTCTTGCACACATTGATTACATCCCTTAATGTGTGTACTCTTGATTAATGAAATCTTTTGCATGTAATTGCATCCATTATCGTTGTATGTGATGCATGGAATATGCTTATTCTCAATATTTTCTAGTTCATTTTCCTTGGATATTTCTAAAGATAGTTCCCTTATACCCATACATGTGTTGACCATGCTTAACCTAGCCCTTCCCATAATGATGGAAAAGTATTTTTTGTAGTTCATCTTGATCACTAGAAAATCAGTAGGATAGGACCACCCACAAACTGTGATTACAATGTTCTCTACTAATCCCAGAGGGACAGTAATTGACTGATCTACTAATTTTAGACGAATGCTACTCTTCTTGAGAGGTGGTAGGTTCTAGGCCTTGTACATATAATGGAAGATGAGATTAACTTTGAAACCAAAGTTAAGAAGAGCCTTGCATGGCTCATGTCTAGCGATCTATAGGTAAATGAGTGGACTTTCTAGATCAAATCTTTTTGTGGGAGGATCGCCAACCTTGATGTAGTTAGAAACAACATGAGTTAGCATTATAGTGTGAATTTGAGTTAGCACTTGGTTTGAAGGGCACTCAAAGGTATTTGATGCAGAGGATGAGGGTGTTGGAGATGTAGGATGATTAGCTGAAGTGGGTTGTGAGGGTTGGAGAGGACTGCTAGGTCAGAAGAAAGGTCTTTTCCTTGATCAATTTTCCAGACCACTTGGTTGAAAAACTAGTTTTAAGTGTACAACCCTCATAGCATTTCGTTTTTGTGGTTGAAGAGGAATCTTACCTTGCATGGATGGAGTAGGAGGTAACTAGGTTGAAGGTGGAGGTTTATGTGTAGAGGGATGTGGAGGATGATATGGGTTTTTCCCTCGAGTAGATGGTTAATGTGTTTGGTGATACTCTAGAGGGTAATAGTGATGCTAGAATGATGTATGACTTACAAAACTCTTGGGGGAGATGGGCTATTGAACATAGTATCTGTATGGATTTGGTTACCTATAAGAGTACTATTGCCTTGGATGTGGAATTCCCCACAATTGTGGTTGGTACCATTGTTGATATTGTTCATATGGTTGTGGAGGAGTTTCACTTGGGTAGTAAGCATGTGATTGCTACTGGAACTACCTTTGATTGCCTTGAGGATAAGGCAATTGTCTTGGAGCTTGCCTACATGTTAGGTGAGGATTTAATGCATATACTCTAGACTCTTATAAGTGTGAAACCATAGGACAACATCCCTTTGGATGTTTGTATTGATAGATGTCACATTCAGTTTCATCATCAAAGTCAGACTCCACAACTTTCTCTACTACAATAGCTTTGCCCTTACCTCTTCAATAGGCACATTTAGCTTCTTTTCACCTCCTACGATTACAATTACTATTTTGCTCTTTGGCTTCTTTAGCAATCTTCATAGCAGGTTAAAATTTTTCATCCAAAGAGTCCCATAATTTATCAACCTTTGCCGAATTATTAGAAACAAACTTTTGAATGGGTAAGGTTTTCTTGTTCACCACATCATTAAGTGGTGATTCCTCCTCATCACCAAATTAGGCCTCTCATTTTTTGATGGAAAGGTCCCTATTATACTCTTTAGCATTTTCCCTTTTTCTTAGCTCATCTTCTTCTTTTGCTACCTACTCAATTAGCTTTTGGATTTGATGAGCTCTTAGTTCAGACAATCTTCCTTGGGCATACACCCCGAGGGTTCTTCTAGTTTCTACTTTGAGCCCATCTATGATGTGGCAAAGTTGTTCCCAATAAGAATAACCATGGCTAGGACATCAGTGTAAGAGTGAATAGTACTTGCCCATGACGACATCTAAGAGTTCATGTGCTCCTTATTTTCAACCTTAGATTTTCCTTCTCATATTAGACACTGTGGAGTATGTCTGATATTTTTCATTAAATAACTCTAACATGGTATTCCATCTACGAATAGATTCCAATTCCAAAGACCAGTACCAACTTTCAACTTCCTTGATGACTAGTGGTAGTGAACTACTTGTAGAGTCAAAAATTATGCTAGATCATTTGGAAAGAAATTTACTAAGAATAGGTATTAAGTTGAAAAAGATCTTGTAGAATCTATCAAGAAAATGCAAATTCTCTAAGACCAAAATCTCTTTAAATTTGAAACTCAAAAAACCTTGGCTAAAGCTTATTATTTTAAACAATGTTGGGATGCTTTTGAAGCTAAAGCTACTCTTACTAAATGTTGTATGGGTTGGCTAAAAATTGAAGATGAACTTTGTAAGGAATTTTTAAAATTTCTTAAAGGAAAAGATCAAATACTTAAACTGAAATTACCTTGTATAAATGATTCCATCATTACAAAACCTAAGATTATTAATAGTTTTTTGGTAAATCATTTTTCTTATATTTTTTCTTTTGAATATTTTAGTAAGGAATCCTTCTAGGTCTTTGGTAAATCATTTTTCTTATATTTTTTCTTATATTCCTCATCTTATAATAGAATCACATCAAAGTATTCTTGAAGAAATTATAGTAGAAGAAATTAATATAATGAACATTATTTTAGCAAATAGTAAAGCTCTAGGTTTTAAAAGATTTTTGAACTGAACTTTTTAAGAAGCATTGGAACATCATTGGAAATGATCTCATTCATGTTTTCCAAGAAGTCATTAGAAAAGTTTCTCTTGGTAAAAATATTAATAAATGTGGAATTCATCTTCTTCTTAAGAATGGAGATCTTCGAGATATTGATAATTGGAGACAATTGGAGACCTATTACTCTTCTTAATAATACTTGTAAAAATTTTGGCTAAATGAATGACTTTTTAAATTTAAAAGATTATTGAAGATATCATTAGACCTAAGAAAACTAGTTTTATTAAAGCTAGAGATATCTTAAATAATACTATAAAGCTTGAGAAGGAATGTAGTGTACCCTACTCACTAATGCTAATGTTCAAATTGCTATTAATCTTGAATTAATTTCCTCATTTTTTCTTCAATAGTCAGTTTGTCAAGATTGTCCTCTAGGTCTTTATCTTTTTATTATTGTTGTAGACTTTTTTTAGATAATCTACATTATGATTTATAAAGGAATATTATTAAGGAAATTTTAATTGATGATCAAGGTATGGAATTGCTTAACATGTATTTTGTAGATGATTCTTTCTTTATGATCAACAATTATCTACACTATATCAATGTTCTTTTAGCTAGAGTGGATGAATATTACATGTTGTCTAGCTTTTGGATTGATTGGAAAACATTTGCTATTTATTGTAATGGTAAAATTGATGAGGGAATTACTCTCAAGCCTTATAAAATCTTTTTAAAAAGGCTTTATATTAAGAATTTTAGGAATATCTTTTTTCTTTGAGCCTAATCATACTATTTTGTGGATTATATAGTTGATAAAATTGAAAAAAACTTGATAATTGGAAAGAAAAAAAGCTCACCCTTGTTATTAAAGTTTTAGTTATTAAGAAAATGCTTCAATTAACTCATGTTTATTACTCTAGTTATTGAACTCAATCTAAAACTTCTTAGGATATAACTGATTATATTATTTATTAGTTTCTTTGGTCTATTAGGTAACATAGAAAAGTTCTTTGTAGAATTACTTTGGATATTTTCACTAGTAGAAAGAATGATAAAGGACTTATCCTTATTAATTATTATAATTAGTGCATTTCTCTTGAAATAAAATAAATTACAAAGTGCATTAATGTAGACGATACTTGGATACTTCTTTTAAGAAATAGAGTTATGCAAAGAAAACCTAAGAATGATAATAGTTGGTCTTCTAATAAATTTCTTTACTTCCTTGTTTTTCCTTAGGTCATTTCTAACCTAGTTCTCCAATTCTTAAATAAATTTGAAAGACATGATGCAAGTTTAGTAAATATTAGAATTACAATAATATTACAGTGTTAGAAGATATGCTTAAGCAAATTACCCAATAGTGGTTTCCTTTTAATGAAGGAGCTTGGGTTATTAGTGCATCTAGATTATGTACCACTTGAAGCAAATTTGGTATTACCCCAATTTATTGTATATGTATGCATGATAGATGGATTACTTGGAATGAAGCTTCTATCCTCTATGGTTTAAATAGAAAGAGTAAAAAGAACTTTAAAAAATTAATTTCTAATTTTGAGAATTTATTTAATGTTGACAAGAGTTTGCATTAGGACTTTCTAAATTATGCTTGAAAGGATGGTAGATCTATTTTATCTTTTAATTTAAAATTTGCTTATAATATTATTACAAGAAATGAATTTATTCATAACCAATTTAATAAGGCATGGAAAATGCAATTATCATTGCAATTTTGGATGAGGAAAATGAAAGATATTTGTAGAGCTCCTCCATTTTTGAAAACTTGGATTTTCTATGGTGTCTTATTCATCAAGGTCTTCCTATCAACATTCATCTTAAAAATATATAAGAAATATTTCTCCTCGATGTTCTCTTTATATAAGTGAAAACATATTTTCTCATGTTTTTTTAAGTGTCATGTTGCTCAACATGCTTAAAAATAGATATCTTGAATTTGTAATAACTTTCAACCAAGCATCAATGAAGTCATTCTTAGTGATCAATTTATTATATCTACTTCCTCTTTTTTTTGCATTTAAAAATGTATTTGACCACTTATTCTCTACTCTATTTGAAAGCTTCAGTGTGCATTTATTTTCTAGGAGCAAGAACATAACTATAAGCTCTCTTCAAGAATCAAATATCAAACTATTGAAGATGTTACTTTTTAGCTACAGCTTTAAGTAAAAAAGCTTCTAGTAAAAGCTAAATAATTAATTTTTTTCTACAATATTAATTTTCTTTTATTTTGGAGGCTTAAGAATGGGAAGCTTTCATCTTTTATTGCTATTTGTTCTTTATTTTTGATTGATGTATTCTTTTGTCTTTAGAGAAAGCTTTCTCCTTCTCTTTACAAGAAACTCTTTAGTAATAAGTGAAAACCCATGAGGGTGCTTTTGAATAAGGGTAAACCATGATTCTTTTCCTATCCTAGAAAAATGGTGTAACACCTTACCCTATCACATCTTGCTAGGATAGCGTGATGCCTAGGCTTGCTAGTAATACCATAATGGAAGCATGATAAACTACAAAGTTAACTACACAAAATCCTTGCCAAACCAAAACTAACATACATTTTAATTTATAAAATTGCATGTCTCTACATAAATAAAAAATCTATGCTGCTCTTCTAAGATACAAAAATACATAAACATCATCATCTCATATAGAAGAGTGCAGAGAGTTTCATACAAATGTAAATAGTTTATATTACTGCACATGGAAATATACATTAATCAGTCCTTGAAGATTCTCCCCTTCTCTACTCTTTCTCGTAGTGCTCATTTGTGCTCTTATGAATTCCACCTATAATTAAATAATAATTAATAATATTTAATTACTACTAGTGATAACTTAAACTTCCAAAAAATCTTACATCACAATAGGTCCCTAAAATATAATATTACCGCTAAACTAGTCTCATCAACATCACATCTTATATTCCACAAGTCCACATCATACCATACATTACATAAATATCAATAAACAATTCATAACCAAAACTGTACAATTTCAGGAAATATGCAAAATAACATGTCCAAGCTTAATCTTTTAACTATCTATCCTACATGCCCACATCACATGATCATATATACTAATCTAGCATAAAATATAGGGAAAAGGTAAAGACAACTCACTAGTTTAAATTGTTGTAGCAGAAGTCCAAAACAAGTAGAAAATCCTTAAAAATCTAGTAGGACTTCATTTCACTCCAAACAAGTTCTGCACCCATGTAGATACAATCACCGCAATTCCAAATCCAGGTTTAGAGTAGAAAAAAAATCCATCCATGAAGCTCAAAATGCAGAAAAAGTATGGAAAAGATGAAGGTAAGAAATAAAATTGATGAAAAAAATAGGCTTCCATTGATTTCTGTCCATGCGAACTCTCATGATGAAAAACAGAAATCCAAAATCCACTTTCTATGGGTAGGTGATGAACCGTGATATCACATACGTGATATTGCGTACGTGATATCGCGTCCTACCTCATCTTCTATAAATAAGAGGCAGCTTTCCTTGTTCAAGGTAGTTAGACTTAGACCCTTAGCTAAACTCTTGCAGTTTTACCATTCTAGAGTTAAAATAATTCTTGTGTGCTCGCAGTAGGAGTCATAGAGTGAACAGATCTTTATTCAAGCAATTTGTACCTGAGCACACATTTGTGTATGGAAATTAAGACAAACTTTATGATAAAGCTTGCAGCATACAGATTAAGCTAAATAGTAATTAATTATTGTTGAATGTTTAAATGATTTCCTAGTTAATTAATCTCTCTCTCAACCCTTGACTCTCCTAGTTAAGTACACTTAGTATGATCGCTTCGAGCATGTGTGTAGCACTTGGTACCCTAGTAACGATTAGCGTTTAGTAATCCCAACAGCATTGCACTGGTTTAGGATGTGTGTGGCAAGTGGGAATGGATACTAGTGTTAGGAACAATTAGAACTTAGTTAGTGAATCGTTAATATAAGTTAGTCACTTAGTTCTCCTTACCTTCCCCTATGAGCATAAGACACTAAAAAGATAAAAGCTATAAAAATCATATACCTCAAGCTTACTTAACCATACAACTGTGACAATACAAGTAAGTTTGGGAAGATAGCAATTAATTAACCTTGAGTGTTCCATTAGGGCATATAAGCACTTAGTCCTTGGAGTTCGATCGGATCACGCGTGAAATGCTCGTATTTGTATGGTTGAGTGTATG
This sequence comes from Gnetum montanum, assembly GCA_015680685.1. NCBI lineage: Eukaryota > Viridiplantae > Streptophyta > Gnetopsida > Gnetales > Gnetaceae > Gnetum > Gnetum montanum. Next base: position 276,019 of record MNCI01028475.1, on the reverse strand, counting down.
GGTACCTCACCACTCATCATTGGTGTCGTTGCCTGGGACTTAGTTGTTTGTGTGCTACGTAGAACATAGGAAATCATTCATATCATTGGGACGCTAGAACGAACCCTTAGGGTTAATCAAGAAAAGATAAGACAATGATAAATCACACACTGAATAAGACAAGAATATCTTCTTTTTCACACAAGAGCACTTCACCACCTAGGACTAACACAAAAGACAATTGGCAGCATAACACACGTAACAAAGATCCACCAATTCCTCAACATTTTCATGTGGTATATACTCATCACGATGAGTATGTACCTAACTTTACCTTTATTCTCCATCAAGATGAACAAATGATGTTCCTCCTCCTAACGATTAGGAGGTGGTGTATCAGAACCTACACTCCACGATCCACAACCCTGATTCTGATACCCATGAACACAAAGTGTTCAAAGAAGGAACACAACCACACGATAAGGGTAGACGTTCTAATCGTGATCATGATTGTGACCAAGACCACCAACGAGAAGGTAGAAAACACCATCATGGCAATGGTTCTCCTTCTTCTTCACCTTCATTATCACATTCACCCTCTCCTTTAGTGTCCAGACGCAGTCATAAGGAAACCAATTGTGAGGATAAAGGGAAACAGAGTGAAAAACATCAATGAGACAGTCGAGAACAAGGACAAGGGCACTCTAAGGAATCAAGGCATGGAAGAAGGGAGAGTAGGAACCATGTAGATACCATAGACGCTATGAATGAGATGACTATGAAGAACCTCTACCCACAACTAGAAGCATGTTAGATATAACAGAGGCTGTAAGAGTTCCTACAAGGCACCAAAAGGATAGTAAGATCAAGAGGTTAGACATAAATAACATCCCATGGTTTGAGGGGGGATATAATTCTAATCCTAAGAATCATTTACAAGCATTCCACGATGTATGTGCCTTGTAGAATATAGAAAACTAATGGCAAAAACTAAAGTTGTTTCCAAGGACACTAGTGAAAGAAGCTGAAAGTTGGTACCAATCCTTAGAACTGGAATCCATTCAGAGGTGGAATACAATGTTAGAACTGTTTAATGATAAGTACCAAACATACTCCCTAGTGTCTAACCTACAAAAGAAAATCCAAGGATAGAAGCAAGGAAATCATGAACCCTTGGATACTACCATGGGCCGCTATTACGCACTATTACATTGTTGCCCTAGCCATGGTTATTTGCAGTGAGATCAACTACACCATTTCGTAGATGGACTTAGGTATGAAACAAGAAGAACCCTTGGGACATATGCCCAAGGAAGGTTATCAGAGCTTAGGTCTCATCAAATCCATAGATTGCTAGAGCAAGTAGCCAAAGAAGAAGGTGAGTTACGAAAGAGAGAAAGTGCGGAAGAGTACAACCGAGATCCTTTCCTCCGAAAAAGGGGAGTGAGATTCTGTGAAGAGGATGAAGAGTCACCACTCAAAGAGATGGTGAATAGGAAAAATTTGCCATTCCAAAAGTTAACAATCAAAGTATCGGCAAAGGTAGACCAAATGTGGGACTCCCTGGATAGTAGGTTTGAAACTGTTCTTAAAATTGTAGAGTCTAGAGAGTGAGGTAGTGAGCATGGAAAAAAAGAAAAAGAGAGAAGTAGACAATGCACGTAACAAGGGTAAGGGTAAAATGGCCATTATTGAAGAGGTTGTGGATTCAGACACAGAAAATGATAGTGGATGTGAGATATGCCAATATGACCATCCTAAGGGATGTTGCCCAGTAATCTCACATCTACAAGAGTCTAGGGTGTATGCACTCAACCCAGGATTTAATAAACAAAAAGTACCCTGACGGTTACCTTATCCCTAAGTAACCCAAGGTAGTTCCACCAACCTTCAACATATTATCCAAGTGGAACTCCACCACAACCTATTGAGCAACATCAATAGTGGCAATACCGACAATCATTGGGGATGATACTACCAAGGCAACAATACCCCTACCGGCAACTAGACCCATATGGATACTACGTGTAGCATCCAATCTCTCCACATGACTCTGTTGGTCATGTTACACCACAACATCACTACCAAGCTTGTGAGTATTTTAGAACTCCTTCTCCTAGGGGAGATAACCTACAAACATACCATCCTTCAAATCCATCCGTGACTCTCACACCGATAGCTCCATTACCACCTGCTCTAGTAATGCAAAGGAAACTCCCTACTCAACCATAACAACGCAATGCCACAAGGGCTGTAAATACTCAACCTGCTGTTGGTTCTAAAAGTCATATAAAGAGACAACCTTTCTTCAAAACCAAAAATCCAACCAAGCCCTCACAACCACAAGCAGTTGAACCTCTGAACACCTCTCCATCAAATAAGGCTTTAGAGCTCCCTTCAAACCAAACATCGAGCTCAACGCATACAATTATGTTAACACATGCTGTCACTGATTGGATTAAGGTGGGCCACCTTCCTAGGAAATTCTTTGATCCTCAAAGCCCCCTAATCTATCTCCAAGTCATTGGGAATGAACCATGTAAAGCTCTTCTGGACTTAGGTTCTGGAGTCAACTTAATATCACAAGAGATGTACAAAGCTTGGAACCTATCTCCATTAAGAAAGAGTAATATTCGCCTAGAGCTGGCTGACCAGTCCATCACTGGCCCCTTGGGACTGGTGGAGGACATCGTTACCACTATATGTGGGTGGTCGTATCCAGCTGATTTTCTAGTGATACAAGTGAACAACGATAAAGGGGACTTTCCAATAATAATGGGAAGAGCATGGCTAAGTACTATAGATGCACGTTTAGAAATCTGCGATCTTTCCTTGGAAATATCCAAGAATAACACTTTTGGAAAGATCGAGAAGGAGAAAGTTCCATGCATCGCATACAACGACACAGGGTGCAATTGCGTGCAGAGATCATGGGTTATGCAAAGTTTAGCATTTCCTACATGCAATCACTGTGAACAAGACATTAATATACAAAAGTGCCTGTATATAGCAGCCACACGACAAGAAGACATTGAGTGGTTGATGGCTGATCAAAAGAGAAAATCACTAACATGCATGGAACTAACTGAGGGAATAACTAGTGCTTACATTGAAAGCATAGATATACTGGAGCAAGTCCGTTGCCAATTTCCAAGCCTTAACCTTGAAAACATTAACTAGGGGAAGTTGGAAATTCTTAAGAGATTTAAACAAGAGCCCCTAGATTTGAAACCATTGCCCACTGGTTTGGAGTATATGACCCTCGAAAATGGAAAATCGATGATCATCAATGCAAGACTTGTTCTCAAACAAAACGAAAGATTGCTAAAAGTGATAAATAAGTGGTCAAGAGCCTTTGCCTAGTCAGACCCCGAGTTAATTGGAATAGATCCTAGGATATGCCAGCATAGGATTTACACTAACCCCTCCATGAAACCTCAAAAACAACCGCAGAGGCGATTGAATCCAAAATTGAAGCAAATAGTAAAAGAAGAAATAGAACAGCTTCTTAAGGTTGGGTTCATATATCCCATTGTTGATAGCAAATGGGTTAGCCCTTTGGTGATCGTGCCTAAAAAGGGAGGCAAATGGAGGATGTGTATATATTTTAGGCTGCTAAACATGACAACATTTAAGGATCACTTTCTGTTGCCATTCGTTGACCAAGTCTTAGACACCATAGCAGGGCATCGCTATTATAGTTTTCTAAATGGCTATAGTGGATACAACCAAATATGGATAGCCCTAGAAGATCAAGCCAAGACAACGTTCACTAGTCCTTGGGGAATGTTTGCATATAAACAAGTGTCATTTGGCTTGTGCAATGCTCCTGCCATGTTTCAATACCTAGTTCTAAGAATATTCCAATAGAAGATAGGAAACGGAGTGGAAGTCTTTATGGAAGACTTCTCCACTTATGGAAAAAGTTTTAATCAAGCCTTAGACCGCTTAGAGAAAGTGCTGAAAAGATGCATAGAAACCAACTTAAGGCTCAACTAGTAGAAAAGCCATTCAATGGTCCAAGAAGGCATAGTACTTGGGCATAAGGTTTCACATTCAGGAATAGAGGTAGACCTAGATAAAGTTAGGGTCATCCAAGGAATCACCTATCAACTGGAAACTATCAAAGACATTCAGTCATTCTTTGGACACACTAGCTATTATAGGAGATTCATTGAAAACTTCTCCAAGGTTGCCAAACTCTTGGTAGAACTAACAAAGAAGGATGTACCATTTGAGTGGACCAGGGAATGCGAATGAGCATTCCAGACCTTGAAACAAAAGCTTGTAGAAACTCCCATTCTACAAGCTCCTGATTGGTCTAGACCATTCCATATAATGACTGACACGTCCAATTATGCCTTAGGAGTTGTACAGTGGACCAGGGAATGTGAATGAGCATTTCAGACCTTGAAACAAAAGCTTATAGAAACTCCCATTCTACAAGCTCCTGATTGGTCCAAACCATTCTATATAATGACTGACATGTCCAATTATGCCTTAGGAGTTGTACTTACATAGTTAGATGACTAGAAACATCCTTATTACATCCACTGTGCAAGTAGGAGTATCTCTAGTGCACAACTTAACTACATAACTATAGAAAAAGAATTAATGGCTGTAGTGTTTACACTAGATAAGTTTAGGCACTATGTGTTAGGTTACAAAGTGTTCATCCATACTGATCATAGTGTAATCCAGTTCCTCATGAAAAGCCAACAGTTAGCCTTCATATTATACAATGGCTAGTAATCCTATAGGAGTTCGATCTAATGATGAACGATTGAAAGGGCACTGAGAACGTAGTTGCAGATCATTTGTCTTGGTTGTGCTGGGATAGCAAAGAGGATGAATATTTAATTTCTGATCATTTTCTTGATGAAGCCCTCTTTGCCAGTGTAGTGAATAGCCAACCCATGGAGACGAATTGGTATAGTAGCATTTTCACCTATCTCCTTACCCAACAAACACCATAGGAGCTAGAATTTAGAAAGAAACAACAGTTTCTTCATAGAGCCAAGTATTTCATGGAGATCAATGGACAACTTTACAAAGTGTGTCCTAATGGCTTGGTTCAATGGTGCATGCCCAAGGTGGACCAACTAAGAGTTCTCCAAGATGTTCATGAGGGCCCTTGTGGGGGTCACTATGTGGGGAGATGAACAGCTATTAAGATCTTGCTTGCAGGATATTACTAGCCAACATTATTTTGGAATGCCCATCAATTTGTCCAATCTTGTGAGCACTGTCAACGTGAAGGGGGAATGACTGCTAGAATGGAGGGTCCGCAACAATGGATTCAACTTTTAGAACCCTACGACATTTGGGGAATAGACTTTATGGGGCCCATTACACCAATCTCCAATGGAAAAGCTTACATCATAGTTACCGTAGATTATCTAAGGAAATGGGCTGAAGCAGCTACTGTTATAGATTGCACACCATCTACAGTAGCACGATTTGTGCAACAACAAATCATAAATAGGTTTGGTGGGCCACGTGCACTTATTTCAGATAATGGAACACACTTCATAGGTGCAACCTTTCGGAAGTTAATGCAACGCTTAGGGGTTGAACATAAATTAACTACACCTTATCACCCCCAAGCTAACAGACAAGCTGAGGTCACCAATAGGGAGATCACTAAAATATTAACTAGGAAAAGCAGCAAGTATAGGCGAGATTGGAGCACTAAATTAAATGATGCTCTTTGGGCATACCACTCCACCTAGAAACTCCCTATAGGCTACTCTCCCTATGAGTTAGTGTACAAAAAGCTTCCAATGCTTCCAATTCAAACCAAGCTCCATACACTATCCATGGCTTATGACCTCCACCTTGATCTTGATCTAGCACAAAAACAAAGGTTGATAACTTTAAACGTGCTAGATGAAAATTGATTAGCTACCCTATCATCAAATGAGTTGCACAAGGCATATAATAAGCAACACCATGACTTGAAGATTCGAAAGGTTAAGTATCAATCAAGAGATAAGGTTCTCTACTGGAACCCCACACATGTGCCACAACGCAAAAAATTCCAAACACTGTGGGAAGGACCTTACATTATTCATACAACCTTTCCTTTAGGGGCCATGACCATATATAAACCTGAGAGCCTTGATAAGAGATTACTAGTCAATGTGCAACATACCAAACCCTTCCATGAACTTAGAATAGCCAGTGCACATAATACCATTGAAAAGGGACGACCCCACTCATTATTTCGGATCTCCCCCTTCCAACTTAGCCATGGGGGAGATGGCCACCTCTGCTAATCAATTGAGGCCCTTAGTTCCTTTTTTTAAGTTTTTTTTTACAAATTTCTTTAACTTTTCTTGTTTTTATTTTGCAACATTATTCATACTTTTTCATTTCTTTGTGTGGTTATTTGTGTTGTTAGGTTTGTCACCTAATAAGTGCTCATGATGGTGGTATGAACTATATTCTATTGATTGCTAATGTTTGGTTTTTACCTTGGAGTTATAATGTTAATACTAAGGTATGGTTCTTTTGATATAACAGGCGATGAGTCCACGACATCAATGCATTCATAAATTTCTATGGTCTCTCTTGGCTTGGAATTGTATGGCCCCTTTCTTAATCATAAAACTATCAATGAATTGGTGATTGGTCATTTCTCAAACTGAGGAAAGACTCAAGGATTGAAAAGGGTGTGACTTCAAGGGGATTTGATGCATTTTTGTTAGCCATTCTCTTGGGTGCTTGGATGTTTTCTTCTTGAGTTTTCCATACCATTTTGACGTTGCTCCATTATCGGGAAGCTAAACTAATAAAAATAATAAGTCTTTGCATGGTGTGGTTCTCACCCAAAAAAATAAAAATAAAAAAAATACTGAGAATTCAAAGCACACCCCTTAGACAAAATATTCATCTGGGCTACAAGAACTGGTTATGGAACTAAACAAACATGTTCCCTCTAACTAAGGCCCTCTCTCACTTCCTACTTTTTCCTTTCTCATTTCTTTGGAATGTTGGTGACTTTTTGGCAGAAGCATTCTTGTTACTTCAACCTTGTTCTTGGGACTCCATTCCATTCTCTTCTCCTCATTGTTCTTTCTCCATTTTCCACCTCATTGCCAGTTGTATCAGTAGTCTATATTTTAGTTGATGTATTTTTTTCTTTTTGGTAAATTCTTGTGGTTAAGAATTTAACTCTTGCTTCCAAATGACATTTCCAGAGCCTACGGACTCTTTGAATGTGGGATTGTCAGGGCATTAAGGGCATGAGCCTGCTTTGGGGAGGACCCACTGGCATTCCTATTTGGTGCATCAGTTAACTTTCCTTTAAACATTTCCACAATCACCATTTTTTTTGTTCATTTTCACCTCTAACATCCATTTTATCGACGTTGCTATTGTTTATTTTTCTCCATCTTTCTTATTCCTTATATTTTCCATTCTATCGCTACCAGAGAATTACTCTTGGTCATGGGGGTCCTGGTCCAATTTTTTCAATTTTCTCCTAACCCATACACCTTGGGTAGTCACCAATGTTATATCTCTAGAATCCGTATTAGCCATATCACAACTCAACCAATGGACCATACACCGAGGCAAGGTATCAACTGCATTATGATTTATTTACCCTTGCTAATATGAAATTGTGTTGTGTATGCAGATGGCAATCATACAACAATGGACTAGAGTTGGAGGAAACACTTAGGATGGACTGGTGCTGGAACAGTCATGCAAAGAACAAGATTGATGGCGTGGTTATGGATGGACAATGGAAGGTGCAATTTTGGCATCGGCAGCAACACATCTTCTTCTTTTCTCTCTCTTCTCTCTCAGCTGCCAAATAAGGCTGGATGTTAAATGTGTATAATATTCACTCCTGTGGTCATGTATTGTAATGATGATCCCGTTCACATGTCACCCCATTCACCATTAGTGTCATTCAAGTCAATAATCCCATACCTTCCCAATATTTTGTAAGGAACTCAAGGATGAGTTTTCATTCAGTCATGGGGTTATGATGAACCGTGATATCGCATCCACCACACGATATCGTGTCATGCCTCATCTTCTATAAATAAAAGGCAACTTCCCTTGTTCATGATAGTTAGACTTAGACCGTTAGCTAAACTTTTGCAGTTTTACCATTCCAGAGTTAGAATAATTCTTGTGTGCCCGCAGTAGGAGTCATAGAGTGAACGGATCTTTATTCAAGCAATTTGTACTTGAGCACATATTTGTGTAGGGCAATAAAGATGAACTTTATGATAAACCTTGCAGCATACAGATTAAGCTAAATAGTAATTAATTATTACTAAATGTTTAAATGCTTTCCTAGTTAATTAATCTCTCTCTCAACCCTTGATTCTCCTAGCTAAATAGTAAAAAGAATTGTGCTTTTTTATGGTATAACCCAAATAAATGACTATAAGTACATCTTAGTGCATATAGCTAATATGATAATTTAAAAAAATTATAAAGGAATATAATGATACCTCAAGTATGACTTGAACTATAAACTTCTTTCCTAACAACAGTATGATTATAAGAAAACCCTAAGATATATGGCTAAGAATAAAAAATAATTATAATTTGACTATAAATTCATTCCAAGACATATATAATAATGTCTCAAGGTTGAATCAAACTAGCAAACATGTAGCCAACATGATGCTTTAAAAGAATTATGAAATTGATATTGAAATTTTTACTTACATACACTAAGATTCCTTGGATCTACTAGACTAGTTTTAGAATTTCTTTTATTGATTATTTTTTAAAAAAATTATAGTTCGGTGCTAGCTAGTAAAATCAAACCTATGACCTGGGGTCACCCCAATCCTAATCACTAGGCTAATAACTCATTGCTATTTAAAATGATAACTTCTTGCTTACAATTTTTTGTTAAATATTGAACAAATAACAATAAAGTATTAGCTTAGTGGTAAGACTCTCGATTTGAAAGCTTTAAGTCATGGGTTTGATTTTGGTGGATAATGTTGAGTTATATTGTTCTAATTGAATTATATTACAATTATTTTGGAATTCTAATACCCCATATATATCTTAGGATATACCTATATTACAATTATTTTGAGGTTCCAACACACACACCCTCCATCCTAATCTCCACCCCAAAAATAATAAAGTAATCATTTGAACTACTTCTCATTAGCAAAATATAAAAAAATTGGAAAACAAAATGTTATCCTTTTGGAGGTTATAACCAAACATGATGGTCTTTTAAATAATATGTACTTTAAAAAGAAGTGTATTAGGATTTTTCTAGCATCTTGAGATAGAATGGATACACATATTTCACAAGAAAGATTATGGGTTAAATAGCTACCTTTGCTTATGGATGCAAGAGTGGTGAACTTATCTTGTTATGAACAACTTTTTAAATGGGTCACATGAGTATTGGCCATTGGTGGGAGTTTCCTTTTCTTATAAGGAAAACAAAAGATTTGGTTTAGGCTTAGGCTTGAGAATATTATGGTAAATGGTCCAAAAGATTTCAAGAATTAATGACACCACTTTCTACTTTCATATTAAAGTCTCCATAAAGCATGAATGGTATGAGATTAAGACTAGTCAGAAATAACTTGTACTAGTTAGAAATAACTTGTACTTTAAGTTTTTCTTGATCTAGTTAATCAAGTAAAATACTTTAAAAAGTCTGACATATGGGAATGTTAGAATAGTAATCAAATGTGTGTTGATCACACATACACATCTTTCTAATTATTATGTTTCAAGTACCAATGCTAAGATTATTTGGCTTTTCTAGAATCTTAATTGTTCCTCTTTTCCATAACTTGGATTTTTGGAATTTCAAAAATCATATCTTCTAATCTCTATTCAAATGTTTGTATTAACTCAAACTTAACTTATAGAAGATCACACAATCATCCATGTTATGGTTTTTGTAATAGGCTAGTTTGTATGTCTTGAAGGAAGAACCATCACAAGAAACTTTTTTCTTATAGATGTCTTTGTATCCCAGCTTTCTCAAATTGGATTGGAATTGTTGTAAAAATTATCATGATAGGACTTCTTATAGACATAAGACATCAAAAATTAAATATTATAGACAATATGATAGGACTTCTTATAGACATAATTCTTCCTTGCATGTTTAGTTTTCCAACTAAATCTTCAACTATTTGATTTGTTGAATTTCTAATAATTTTAGGTTCACTTCCTAGGCTCTTTAATAACCTTTTTTCCCCTATTAGAACACTAACTCTAGCAATGTAACTAATGACCAATAGTGGCCTAGTTCTAGCCATATGCATAACCCAATTACCTAATCTTAATACCTAAGATAGCCAAAAGGTTATATTTATTAGTATTAATCAATAGATTTCTAAGCATGGTTGGTCACGTTTAAAGACCTACTAAGGCATGGTTTAAACTATCACCTAATTATCAATTTTCTGAATGACCAATCTAATCCCACCATTTGATTCAAAACATTTTAAAAAGTTAGTAATAAATATTCATATGTTAGAAATGAACATTAAATCTATGAGTTATGATAAATTTGGTTTTCAAGGCTATTAAGGCACAAATTAAAGATAAGGTTTAAAAACTATTTTCTAAAGTTCTGTAGGGAAGATCTTGCATCACCATTTGAGAGACTAAAATTTACTAGAAACAATTATTCATTCACGAAAAAAGAGTTCTAAAATTAAAAGTTATGGCTATAGAAGTTCAAAAATTTGGGCATAAATTTTAAGAATTTTCAAGAGATTATCCATTATAGTATCACTCCAAGAAAATGCACTTAGTTATTAATTTTTTATCTTTATTCCTATTATTTTACTAGTTTAGCAAGGTTATTCAAATTTGACTAGAAAATAGTATTTAGATTTCAATTTTAAATTTTAATTTTTAAATTACCTATTTTTCCTTTTGTGGAAGGTGCAAATTACTAATGTTCATAAGCATCAAGGGAGGTGAAGACCACTAATGCTACTATTATTCATAAGTATCGAGAGAGGTGAGGATTGACTAGTGAGGGTATTAGCAACATAATCTAGATAATTTTGCATATGGAAAGCAACTTGTTCAAGGTGTAGTGCCAATAATGTTAATGTTAGTGCATGTAGTAGATTGATGCATCTACAAAATCTTCCAAAATTAACATCATTGTTGAGCATGATATCATTAGAGATGTTACAAATACATTTAGCATCATTAGCTTTGAATTTATCCTTCATAGTATCTAGAACCACATTGGTGAGATAGCATGTTTGGACATGCAGTGGCATATTTTGGATGTAGAACAATGGGACTTCTACTTATTGTGGTGTGTTTGGGCATCATGCTATAGCTACATGTGCACTGCACCTGAGATGTAGTGTGAACTACACATTTGTCCTACAAGGTATGCTGGTGTACATGGCCCTATGGTCATAGTGAAAATTGATGTAATAGTAGACAATGCAAGGCAATGTGTGATTATGCAAGGTTGGTGGTAAGAGGGCATAGCACATGCAAAATGGACATGATGCACTCGTGGTGAGAAGCAGGCAAGGAAAAGGTAGATGACATGAGATTTCTATTGACCTTGAGGATCAAGAAGGCCACATGATGATTGATGGTGAATTAGAAGCAAAAGATGCAGTTGGGATCATGCTGTTGCATGGTCCTTAACCAAGACTACATGACCCAACATTGGGATGCATAGCCCAACACAAGCTAATGTGACCTTTCATAAACTTGTATGATTATAGAAATTATTAATTTCTTCTAGTGGCAAAGGCTAATAGGAGAATTAGCATGGTGGCCAAGATGGCATTAACGTGATGCACACCTATAACCTTGCAAAGGCCATAGACCCAATGCTTATTTATAAGTGGGAAATGAAGTAGGATTGGTTATTGATGGAGTAACAATCACAACTTAATTGTTTCTAGGGTGTTATCATCACATGAGTAGATGTAGTTTAGGTTGGTGAAAACTACATCCTTATTATCTAACTCATAATCTTAGTAATTCTCCTAGAAAAAAATGCTAAGAAATGACATGTAGAGAAAATATTTATGCAGTAGTTGATGAGTGACATGTATTTTTTACTTACTAGTAATGTGCTTATCATAAATTTCTCAACCATTAGATTCCAAGTTAGAGATAGCACGTAGAAAGCCAGTTAGAGTCTGATGCAAGTCTAATGATACATGGCACTAATGGTGCTAATGGTGATCAATATGACTAGCCATTCATACATGTACCACTCATTAAGGATGCATTTATTAGATAGACACATGTTGATGGCCAACATCACTACCCATTAATTTTAGGATGTTTGGACTTTGTTGTATCTAGTTAATGATAATAATGTGGTGCAATCACACTATGTTGGACTAGGAAAACCCTCTCATTGGGTCCTAGAGGTATTATTTCATCAATTAGAGATAAAGAGGAAATGGTAAAAAAAAAAAAGGTAAAGTATTCCCATCTTAAGAGTCCAAAATAAAAAAAATTAATATCATAGAAAAAATATAATTATTTAACTTTTGCTAGGAGCTTTTTACTTGAAGTTGTAGTTAAAAAGAAAGATCTTGAGAATATGGTATTTAATACTAGAAGAAAGCTCATAGTTATGCTCTTGATGTTGGAAAATAACTACACACCAAAGCTTTCAAATATAGTAGAGTACAAGTAAATGAAGATAATTCCAAATGCAAAGAAATAAAGTAGACAAAGTAGGCTAATGACCTAGAATAACTTTATTAATACTTGATTAAAATTTTTTACAAATTATAGATGTTCATTTCTAAGTATAATAAGTAACTAAACACTCAAAGAATATAAGAAAATGAGTCTTCACTTCTATAAAAAGGATATCAAGGAAAAAAATTTCTCATATGTTTAAGATGAATGTCGATAGAAAGACCTTGATGAATAAGATATCATAAATGATGAGTCATGATTTGTTAGGCCTTAACATCAGAGCCTTGTTATTAGAGCCCTAATGTCGAAGCCCTAATGTTAGATACACACTGTTGGATATGTTATGTTGGGGTCTGGATGTGACATTGGGTATCGGATGTTAAGGTATATATGTTGGCCTATAAATATAGCTCATGGGCTCTAGTTTTGCATAAGTTTTTCATAATTTTTTCAATAGAGTAGCCAAATTCTTGCAATTTTATTTCGTAATCTTAGAGAGAACAATCAGTGAGTGCCCACAGAGCAAATTTGAGTCAATTGTACAAAGTCTTATTCAAGTGGCAATGTACTTGGACATATTCCATGAACAACAATAAGATCGAGATTGATTCTTATTCATTGCAGCACTTTGACTTAGATTAGATTTACTTTCCATGCAATTTACTTTTTATGTACTTAGTTAATATTTACATTTTCATGCATGTTAATTAATTAAGCGCATAAGTTCAATCGCTTCAAGCATGCGTATGACTCTTGGTAATCCTAGCAACACTTACCATTTGGAACCCAACAGCGTTATATGTGTTCAAGATGTGCACCGAAAGTGGGATTGGATACTTATGTTAGGGTAGTTAATTATTAATTAGTAATTAGATTAGTTGAATTGATTACAAATTAAGTTTCAACCTATTATTAATTGTAGAACAATAAAATATAAAATAACAAAAATCATATGCCTCACTTTGGACTAAACCATACATGACAAAGCTACCACTAGTCCAAGTGGAAAGACAAGGAACTGCAATCAAGGCATAGTGATCTAGATGCCACAACTAGTCCCATCCATGAAATTCGACTGGAACATGCATGAACACTTGTAATTTGTATGGTTGGACGTAGGGGTACCTTGCTGCTCATCATTGGTGCCATTATTGAGGATGGTGCTAGTTATCTAGATTAGTTATATTATACACGATCACTACAAAGGTATTAATGATCTATATTTTAGAAAACATCAATATTTTAAATCACACACATTATTAAACAAAACCATGTCTTCTTCACATAGGACCAATAATACATCATATGATGAAAGCACTCATAGGAGAAATGATAGAATCTACACTAAAGAAAATTGGAGTGAACAACCTCAAACAAGAGTCTCCTATGCTCATTTAGATCCTTATTACACTCAAAGGCTACATTCAACTAGTGCAAATAATCATAGAGGAGCTGGAGTAAGTCCTAGATCAGGAGGGCCTCAAGGCCTAGGACCTCCTCTAAATCTAGACAAGATAAATCAAGGGACCATGGTGAAAACTATAGAATCCATGGTGATTCTCCTAGTTCCTCATCTTCCTCTTCCTATTCAATGTCTAGTTCTCATGAAGATGAATGTAGGTATAGAGATAGAGCTCCACTACGGGGTCAAGACAAAGATAGAAATCAAACCCAAGGTCAAAATCAAAGACATCACAATGATCATAGACAAGATCATCATAATCAAATGAATAGAAATATAAATTTTCATCACAACATGTCTAATGATGATGAACCCTTGTTGGTCACAAGCATCGTAGGGATAGTTGCTTACCTATGCTTGATAATAATAATATCTCTAAGTTCATGGGAGGTTATGATTCTGACCCACAACATCATCTATAAGCCTTCCATGATTCCTATGCTTTATACAACATTGAAAGTGTGTGGCAAAAGCTTAAGCTCTTTCCTAGAACACTAATCGATAAAGCTAAAGTATCGTATAGATCATTGAAACCAAATTCAATCTAATGGTGGTCCACAATGTTAGAAATTTTCAATGAAAAATACCAAACCTATGTGAGGGTGTCCAACCTAAGGAGACAAATCCAAAAGTGGAAGTAAGAAAATCATGAACCTTTGGATGTGGCCTTGGATAGATACAATTTGCTACTACATAGATGTCCTAGCCATGATTTCTCTAAGGAAAGGTAACTTTTTCACATCATTGATGGGCTTCGTAATGAAATAAGGGAGATCCTTAGGATGTATGCTCTAGGTCAATTATATGAGCTACAAATCCATTAGATCCAAGAGTTGTTCAAGTGTGTGGCAAAAGAAGAAGGAGAGCTAAGCAAATGGGAGAATGGAGAGGAAAATAACAAGGACCCAACTTTGCAAAAGAAAAGCATCCATATCTATGATGAGGAAAAAGAGACTACTCTTGATGAGATGATTTTACAACCAACCTTGTTAATACAAAATTTTATCAATTAGCTTGAAGCAAAGCTTAGTAAGATGTTGGAAGGGATGAATGAGAAAGTTAAAACTTACGTAAAAATCATAGAGGAGAGAGTAGTGCAAAATGAATCAAGTGATCATAATAGAAGAAGGAAAAAGAACCAAGAAACAACTAGGAATGCTTTTTGGAAAGAAGGGGAAATGGGCATAGAATAAGAGGCTAGAGAATCAACCACTAAAGAGGATGGTGGATGTGACATTTGCCCATGTGACCATCCAAAGGACCATTTCTCGATCTTGTTGCATCTACAAGAGTATTGGGTTGGTACATTAAATCCAAAGTTTGTATAGAAGTACATGTCTAGGAGATTTCCTCTTCCATGTAGTAATTTTAGACAACCCCAAAACCAATGGTACTATCTTGGGGGAACTTATTATTAGCCTCAACACTAGCATCAACCACAGTGGAAACAACCATAGCCGTATCCTTCCTACCAACCGAACCCACACAAATATTATGTTCAACACCATGTTTCACCAACTAGTTCTACTTTGTCTACCTCAAATTACTACTACCACTCTTTTGAATATCATTATCCCACAACATCTTATATGAGATCACCATCTCACATCTCTCAGCCTACATCATATCCTTAATATTCTCATACTCACATCCACCATATGTCACCTCTAGCAACATAGGAAGGTTCAGCATCACAACATCAATGAGAGAATGCCACTTGTGCTATGAACATACATGTAAATGATAACTCTAGTAGATCTCAACCAAAGTCTTAGAAATGTTTCTTCTAAAGGAAAGGTTGTAAGCCAAAGCAAAAGCCAAAGCAAAACACTCATGGACCTACTACATCACCTAAAACAACACAAGGCCAATCTAATGCAACTACCTTCCTCATAAAAATGATGTCTCCTGATCATATGCCAAAGCTAATAACCATGACTACTCTAACACAAGACATAAACAATAAACCTATGATTGTGAAGAGACAAAAGAATCCATGCATTACCAATAATGATAAAGTGTGTAGTTGTGGTTTGACAGTTTAAAATATTAACACAACCCCTATACTGACCCACCATAAAGTTCAAGAGCAAGTGTGTGAGCAAAAGGCAATCTACACAGTAGCCACTAAACCAAAAGACACCCAATGGCTTGAAAATGAGAATATAAAACTGTCTCAAAGATGTATGGAAGTAACTAATTTACTTATCAATTCTATAATTTTCTGATTCTTCATATGTTTTTCGTTTCTTAATATTTTCTCTTTTCTTAAGTCATTCTCTTTATGTTTTGTGAATGTATTTTATGTTTTTATTAATAAAGTCATGATGTAGAAGTCAATGCTCTTTGTTGGGTTTTTTGTGCTATGCTATCAAGATGATTCGGTATGTAATTGTATAAAGTAGTGAGACCACCTCATCCATCCCTCTAGTTCTCTGAATAAAAGATCTTTTTCGTGGAAATAATTTGGTTCTTCTTTTATGAAACTAAAATTAATCAATGATCATTGTATCTTGAAGAAAGAGAGAATGACCAAGTGGGAATGGCAAAGGATGTGACTTCGAAAGGACTTGTTGGGGTCTCTTCTTGACTTCCTTCATGTGGTTTATGATTCCTCTTGGAATGTATCATCACTCCCCCATTGACCAATAAAAAGGAAGCTCTATCTTTGCATGGTGTGGTTCCCATCTAAAAAAAAATATAAAAAAAAAAGATTAAAAAAAATAAAGAAAAGAAAAAAAAAAGAGAAGAAGAAAAAGAAAAAGAAAAAGAAAAACAATAATGAGAATTCAAAACACACCCCTTAAACATAATAACAGGCTACAAGCACTAGTTATGGGGTTGGAAAGACATGTTACCCATGCTTGAAGGTGACCCTCTAAGGCCCTTCCTTCCTTCTCTTTTTGGAGTGATGATTATTCTTTGTGGTGGTTATGGACTCATGGTGGTCAGCAAGAAGTAGCACATCAATGTGAGGTCACTGTTCATAGTGTGGACTTGTTCTAAACTTGGATGGATAGGTATGTTGATCATTTTAATCATACTTGTTACAAGAACCTATTGTGGACATAGTCAAGTACCTTACATCCCAATCTTTGCAATCCCTTCTCATTCCATTATTCACCTCACTACTACATGCGATTATGAGCCTTTTGGTTTTGTGTAGTATAGTGCAACATCCTAACAATAGTAGTTGTATGTTGTTTGGAACAAAGGCATGGTCTACATTTAACTTCTTAGGTGCCCATGGACATGTATAGAAGTGGTTATGCAAGGGAATTATGGCAAGAGCCTACTTTGGGGAGGATCCATTTGCATAAATTTTGTTAATCATGGCTTTGAACTAGCCTTTGTGTCTTCTAGAACATCAATGATGATTTCTTTGAATTTTTGCAGGATTTTGGAACTATTTCTCATTTGTTTCATTAATTTCCCCTATTTTTCTATTTCCATATCCATTAATATTTCTTCATCATATTTTGAATTAGACCTTTGGTTTCAATTATTCAAAAACTTGTGTGCTTCTGGAGTTACACTTATTAGTCATGGAGGCTAGGGATGCTTGCTTTAAAATTTTTGAAATTTTTCTAACATCCTATTTTTGAACATCATGGTAACTAATAGTAATTGATCAAAATAATGTGAACAACTTAATGATTTTAGTTACCTCGTACCCTTGGATAGAGTATGCTATAATCACCTTGTGCTTAAATGAAAACTAAGGGATTCGACAAGGGTTAACTATTAAGGAAAATTTACCACAACTAATGTTGATCCTTTGGTGATTGCAGGTGATGCTAAAAGAAACATCTAAGGAAGAAGGTCTTTTGCTAGGCACGAAAACAAAGCCAATAGAGGGACAATGAATGATATGACCATGGACACATCATAGCACATACAAGATAGTAGCTGAAGCTTTGCATGTTTGCTAGATCCATGGGCAATGAGAAAAATTCTTAGTCCATCCTTCAAGAATGTTCTACATAACTAGAGAAGCACCGACATAACAATCAAGGTTAAAAGTTTATTGTCACTGGTGACAACAAGAAGAATCATCTTTAGTGGATTTTTAAGGACCTCTACAAATTTTGTAATCTTCAATGTTTGTCTAGTGTTTTTGTCACTTTGTCATTTTGTATGCATCCATTTGAATAAATTCTGTAATGCGGCACTCAACATTAGTAAATAGTTTGCATATTAGTCAATAATCCCATACCTTCCCAATATTTTGTAAGGAACTTGTTCCTCATTTTGTTTAACTTGAAGACGAGTTTTCATTCAGTTGTGGGGGTATGATGAGTTTTGTTAGGCCTTGACATCGGAGCCTTGTTATCCAAGCCTCGTTATTGAAGCCCTAATGTTAGAGCCCTGACATCGGATAAATGATGTCAGGGTCTAGGTGCGATGTCGAGGTATATATACTGGCCTATAAATATAGCACTTGGGCTCTAGTATTGCATTATTTTTTCATAGTTTTGTTAATAGAGTAGTTGAATTCTTACAGTTTTATTATGTAATCTTAGAAAATAGTTAGTGAGTGCCCATAGAGTGGATCTGAGTTAGTTGTATGAAGTCTTATTTGATTGGCAATGTACCTGAATCTAGAACCTACTTTAAACAAAAATAAAATAATAAATTAGCTGACAAATAAGTGACATACAAACATTATCACAAAAAAAATGAAAACATCCATGAAGCCTCGAAGACAACTACAGAGGTGATTGAACCCTAAGCTGAAGCAAGTAGTTAAGGAAGAAATCAAACAACTTCTTAAGGTTGGGTTCATATACCCCATTGCTGAGAGCGAATGGGTCATATTTCATTAACGGAAATAAGATCAAGATTGATTCTTATTCATTGCAGCACTTTGACTTAGTTTAGATTTATTTTCCATGCAATTTACTTTTCATGTATTTAGTTAATATTTACATTTTCATGCATGTGAATTAATTAAGCACATAAGTACAATTGCTTTGAGCATGCATATGACTCTTGGTAATCCCAGCAACGCTTAATGTTTGGAACCCACCAGTGTTATATGTGTTCAAGATGTGCACAAGTGGGATCAAATACTTATGTTAGGGTAGTTGATTATTAATTAGCAATTAGATTAGTTGAATTGATTACAAATTGAGCTTCAACCTATTATTAATAGTAGAACAATAAAATATAAAATAATAAAAATCATATACCTCACTCTGAACTAAACCATACATGACAAAGCTACCACTAGTCCAAGTGAGAAGACAACGAATTGCGATAAAAGCATAGTGATCTAGATGCCACAACTAGTCCCATCTATAGAATTTGACTAGATTGTTCATGAACGCTTGTGATTCATATGGTTGGGCGTAGGGGTACCTTACCGCTCATCAATAAAATTTTTTTTTTTAAAAAAATGCATATGTTATCCAAATATCCTTCATTTTTCTCATCCAAAATTATCGTGATAATTGCATTTTCTAGGCCTTATTGAATTTGATATGAATAAAATCATACTTTGAAATAATCTCATAAGTAACTTTCGAATTAAAATAAAAAACATATATGTCATCCTTCCAAAAAAAATATCTAGAAAATCCTAATGCAAATTTTTATTAATTTTAAATAAATTATTAAGATTAGAAATTAATTTTTCAAAACATTTTTTTATCTTTTTATTCAGATCATAATGGCCAAAAGAAATACATATGTAGCTTAAGTAGAAAGGCCTTGTTTGCATAGTTTGTATGTAATTTTGAATAGGGGATCAAAAATAAAAGAAATCCTATAAATCCTTCAAATTTTTTTTGATCTTTCTTTTATTTAGAATTCTCTTGAATGTAACCTTAGCATTTTCTTAGCATGAATATGGTTCAATCTATTTTTTGTTCATAGTGTATTTTGCAAAATATGCTCAAAAATTCATTGCAAAAGTTAATGATAGAAAGGATAAGGTTTTTGATCATGTATGATGACTTACCTAACTACTTCAGCTTGAAAACACCATGTTTCATGCCTATAAAAATTAGAACACTTCACCTAGGAACTTTTAGCACTTTGGAACTTTTGAGCAAATTTTTAGACTTTGGAAGCACGTTGATAATTTCTATCAATGAAGAGCATAGAGCAATGTAAATCAATAATGGCAACCTCGGACCTTAATTTTAATCAAGCCTATAACTTGAAGTAGTTCCTTTTCTTCTTCCTTATAGAAGAGTCCTAAAGTAGCTTGTCTTGTAGGACTTTGATAAAGCAAATATTTTCCTTGTATCAAGATCTTAAGGCAGGACACAAAGCTCCATACATGGAACCATTTCTCTATCATTTTCAAGAATAGATCTATCCCAGAGCCAACTAGCATCCAAAGAAATTTTGTGACCAAAGAAACCCTAAATCCCCCCTTATGCAGCCAAGCATTTGGCATTCCTTTGATTCTCTATGCTCAGATCTTTATCCTCTAAACTTTTCATGCATGTTTTAATATAAGTTTATAGTATTTTCATCATTATTTTTCTTTACATTTATATTATCTTTATTTTTGTTAAAGATCTACCAAATTCAACAAGTCCATTACATTTACATGTTTTTCCTATTCACATATGTTTCTTAATCATTAATGCTTCATAAGTCCTTAGGTATCCTAGATCTACTCCTTATACTTGTGTAGGTCTAGGGTTAAAACTATTCTAGTTATAGAAATCTTTATTTCTTTAGCACCTAAAGATTTCTATCGCTATAGTTTTCTGATATCATCTTAACACTATGTTTTCTAACATTTAGTGTAAATTTTATGTCCATTTATTTCTATATTTTACCATTTCTTTTTATAGTTCTTGTTCGCACTTCTCTATTTCTAGTTTACATTGCATAGCATAAATTCTTGATTATGATCTCATGCTACCTTTGAGAACCCTCATTTTACATTGTCATCTCCTCTATCAAAAGTATGATATCCTCCTATTTCTAGATCCATGAGAATCATGCTACATAATATATGCTACCTAAATCATGTTGTATTATTCATACTTTGGTAATCATGCTACCATGATTATGTTATGATAAATATACTATCCAACTTTCCTTGTTTACCTTATGTAACATTACCTACCCATATCACAACCTTTGGTTGTTAGGACTAGTGTATAACTTATTCTTCCTTTGTTTTACCATACATCATTATCGATATTGCAAGTAAATAGAACTCCTCTCACATTTATGATCCCAAAGATGCTCCCATTATAGAATGTTGTCATTCTTGAAGGCATTTAGGCTAAGATCCTACATTTGTAAACATTATTAAATATTCCTATAATTTCATCTATGATAAAATACAAGTTGACCTACATAAGTTATGCAAGGGGCTTAACTCTAAATGCCAATATGAGATAATAAATAGGAATGACAAAGAATATATCTCTTTCTTGTATGTTAAGATCAAACTTTAGAATAGTATGTTAACATGTTAGCCTAACTTGTTGATGTAGATGAGGAAGTTATAGCCTATGCAAATATCATTCAAGAAAAAAGTCAAGGTGACATGTATGATTCAAGTAGTTTCTTTGATGTTGATCTGCAAATGAAGAAGCCATTACAAGATACAATCTCTAATACTTTCATGATCAACTTATTCCAAACTACCTTGGCCATCCCTTAAATTTCTCCTATTTCACCTATCACACAAACCACTCAACAAATACCACATGTTAATACTATTTTTACCACTTCACCTCCTATTCTTCATGTGATGATTATGTTCCAATCTCATTTAGCTTACCATCCCTAAAAGTATCTTTCCATTTACAAACTTGTTAAGGCTATGGATCCTCAAAAATTATTCTCATTGTTTAATAGCCCATTCATTACACCTATGCATATCCTACCACTCACACCTCTGCTAGTCATTCAAATATTTTTTACTCAATTTTTTCCTGCTCTTATTCAATCCAATGTCTAGATCAAGCCTTCTAGATGATACAAGAACTTTTTGAAGATTTGTAAAAACTTAAGGTGAGCATATTCCAAATTGTAAAAATAATAAACTTCTATTAGGATGATCCCATTAGCTTCCATATATAACAAATAACATTGTTAGTTGAAATTCCCATTTAAAATTTTATGAAGTACAATGGTGAAGGAGACCCTAATGCTCATCTTATTGTTTTTTGCTATAAGTGTTTCCTATTATAATCTTGACCTCATACGATATTATGGGTATTTCCTATGTCTCTAATGAGTAAAGCCTTGGATTTATATCATTCATTGCATAGGAATTCTTTCAAATTGCTAGATGTACTAATCATCTAGTCCATTAATCACATTAAGTATAAATCGAAGACAAATACCAAATTAGATCAACATATGAGTGTGAGACAAGGTCCTCTAGAGCTAGTCCAAAGGTTAATTCAAAGGTGGAATTCAAAAGTAAATGAAATTCTTAATTCCATCTCCTAGATATACTTGCTAACCATCTTTTAAAGGAAATTCAATGAATTCATCAAGTCTAAGCTTTACTAATTGAACCGACACACACTTGGTAAGGCCTTTCAATAGATCAAAAGCATTAAAGAAGACCAATTGAACAAAGCTAGTAACGATCCAGCCTATAAGAGCGAACATGCTAAAAAAATATAAAGATAAGGCTAAGTAATAATCAATACATGTAATCATGATTGTTGTGGCTAAATATTCTAAATAATAAGACCAATTACAATACCAAATACCATTGTCAAAATCATCATAATCAACACCTTCTATCCCCACTTGACCATTAACCTCCTCTACTTTAAGATAAATGAGACTCAAAATTGGATGTAAAGACCATTCTAAATACACTAAATTACCCATGAAACCCTCTAGAATTTTAGATAAATTTCTTAAAAATAATCACATTCAACATAAGCAATTATTTGAAAAATGCAAGGAAAATATACAACCATCTTTGTGAAATAGCTCAAGATCCCACCATGACTACAAAATATGACCCACTACTACCTAAGTACTTTTGTCTATACTTTTTTCATTATCATCAACTAATGGCTCATGAGACTAATTTTTTCCTAGTCTTAAAGGATGATCTATAAAGATAATCAATAGTGAAGAACCCGTGTAGGACAAATCCAATCCCATTAGGACTTAAAATTAGAATATGCAAGTTTTTAAGAACCCTATAAATGCTAGCACTAATCCATATATGATAGTGATGTTTACTTAAATAAGTGAGTCTAACAAACCTAAGAAATTTTCTATAATTCAAACACCTTGTGCCAACAACTTTGGATCCTAAGATCAAACTTCTATGTGATCCCCAAAAAAATGGTGGTCTTTCAAAGTCTCAAAGAACCTTTTATTGTCTAAGTATTTCCAAACTACACCATCATAGCTAGGCATGCTTCTCTTGTTATAGCTAACATGTCCACTTCATTCCCAATGATTGGCAAAGGTTTCTCATCAAGAGCTCATAAGAAGCCTAAGGAGATTGAGTCATCAACCAAACTTCAAAATAACTGTCAAGTTAAAGAAGGAGAAAAGAAAATAATTTTTCCAAAGCCCATGCCTATAGTGGTAGTGCTAATGAATCCATCACCTGAACTTACATCAACAAGTCAACCACAAAGGACTCCTAAAACATGAACTAAAGATGATGGACAAACTAGAGGAAGTAAAATCCACCAAGGATGATAAGGCTTAGACCAATGAGAAAGACTTCCTCATAGCTATAAAACAAATTAAACAATTGCTAAAAATAAAAGAATACATCGCTAAGTCTCTATGACCTAGTCATAACTTCTTAGACACATTATAGCATCTTAATTAAATACATCCTTGTGAGAGAGGAATTCATTCATTCTCATCACATCAACCTATAACAATGAAATGATAGTGGAAACAAAGCTTATCAATTTGAACAATGAGATCAATGTTAATCCTTAGAATGAATAAATCTCATGTGCTTATCTTTTTATAACCATATGTGCTAGCCAATATAAAGTACATAGGGTTCATGTTGATGATTGAGTTGCAACTACTATCCCATTTTCCATTATTAAACATTTGGGCTTATTAGATGACATACAAGACACCTCTACTTCCACCCTTAAATCCTTTAATGGATTATGAGTGTTAGTGTGGGATTCTATATCATCAGATTTTATGGCTGAGGAGTAATTCCCTACATCCTTTAACTTTTTGGTAGTTGAACAAATATCAAGTTTTTTATTTGATCCTAGGAAGGTTATGGATAACCAAACTACATGTAGTTTCATCACCTATCCATTAGGAGATCTAGCTCCCTTATGAGGGTGGTAAAGTTATTATTAATGATGATCGTGTTATCATCTCTCAGTTAACAACATCATTCTATAAGAAGAGTTAATAATAGAATAAATAAAAAACTAGAAATAAATAGCAATAATACTAGATTTAGTGGTGAGTCCAATATAGTAATCAAAACTAATAATTTCTAGAAACCCTGTTATTCTCCTTTAGATAATGCTTGGGATCAATTACCTTTTACTTTGATAAATGAAGGTAATGAAAAGGAAAAAATAAAGTGCAAGGAGTTTTCCAATTTTTCTAAAATTTGAAAACAACTTCATAGTTAAGTTCTTTCATTTTTGTTACATTTTTTTTTTCTTTTGTAACCATAGTTTTAACAATTTTTTTGCTAGTTTTAGCTCTTTACTTTTACTTTATGTTTCAAATGTTTACGCTTTTTCTTATGCTATGTTTTAAAAGTTTACACATGTTTTCATTCTGATAAATGTAAAAAAAAAAAACATAAACCATAAACTAAATATATATATCATTAACTACAACTTGCATCATCATATAGAATTACGTTAACAAAACTAGATCATACATGACTTATTCTAATAAAAATAAAAGATAAATACTACAAGCTAAGCTATAGGAGCCTAGGAATCACTCTCGCCATGGTCGCTACCACCACCACCTTGACCTCCACTATTACCATTGCCACCATTGTTGTTGCTAAGGATCTAAAAATTAAAATAGAACATGTGATCATTACTCTTGATAAATAATAAGACTATGAAGAGTAAAAACTTGTATTGCATGCCTTAAAAGGAGAACCAGAAAATATATTATTTGATGTGTTTAAAAAGTAGACGTCTCCAAAGGTTAACCCTTTAATATTCTTTTTTCATTTTAAGTCTGTTCATTTAGGGGCTTTACATGTTAAGGCTTCCAGGGAAGTTTGGATTGATGCCAACATGATCAAAGCTTATGAAGACTTGGTAACTTTTATGGATTAACTAAATTGCTGAAAAGCATCACTACCTACTATCTCTTAGATGTAAATTTCTATTTTCTACTTCTCAATGGCTTTAGCTCTCTAGGCTTTCTTATATTCTTCTTTCTCACTATTATATAAATTTTTATGAATCTTTTGAGTCTTGTCCCAATCTCAGATTAATGTATAGTAATCTTGCCATTCTACAAGTTTTTAGATCATTTATTTTACCTTAAGGTCCTTCTTAAAGCTTCCTATTATCATAGAAACTCTCCCCTATATTGGTGATCAATATCAAATGTAATCAATCTCTTTAGTCTACAAGGCTTTCCTCTTCAAAACCTGTGCTTCCACAAATTTCTTGTGGTCCTTCAAGCTTTGGTTCTCTTTTGAAAGATCCTAGACCTAAGACTCTAGATCAATAATGCATTCTCAAAAATCCTGATTAGCCTGGCTACTCTTCTAAAAGGATGCTACACATTAAGAAGCTACATTCACTGCTTCCTCATATAGTGCACATAATACAATTGCACATTTTGATGATGTAGGAGGAAACCCGTCGAATTCTACATGACATGAAGGAATCCAATAAATCTTTGAAGCTTTCCAAAATAAAAAAATGATGCAATTTAGCATTATTATAGTTTTATATACAATTTTGAGCCCTAAGAGTACTGCTAATGCTTACTAGCATCAAGAGCTACTTGTTGTAGCCTATCACTAAGATCCTCTATTACCCCTTTCATAAATTTTGCCTTATTGAGGATTTCTATCCAAGGCTTTCTTGGTACCACAGAGAAGATAGGATCCCTTGGGATTTAATTTTTGTTGAACCATGTAATGCACTATTAGCTTAATTATTCTAAGGATTTGCTATTATGTTAAACATATAACATAAATACTTGGGTGGCTTAGGGAAAGATTTGTTGGTAAGAGTGATGAGCCAGAAAAAGTTTGGTGCTGAATTACCTTAACAATTATCTCCATTGTAAAATTGTCATCTCTTCTATGAATAACCCATGAGTCATATACATGGAGGAATGGTTTCAAACTCAAAAGGATCATCAAGACAATAAACAATTAGATTTGAATTTAATTGAAAACTCCATAATTATGACTACCACTCATAAGTAAAATAAAAAATTCCCTCATCTTAACTTTTAATATTAAGTTCAAAGATGAAAATAATTTATTAAACCAAATTGAAAAATGCATAAAATTCATCATAAATATCAAAAGATTACAAAGGAGACATCACCTAATTTGTGACCCTGCTCTACTACCTTCACAATGTAGCAACTTCACAACCTTAATAACATCGATGGTTGTTGATTGCCACAAGGTGTCAATAAGTTTCCTTAACAACTTTTAGTACAAAGAAAGAAAAATTTAGTTTGATGTGGGTTCTTTTTTGAATTTGGCATCCACCTCACTCCTAGATGATCTTCTTATATATACATAAGAGGATTTACAATAGTTAGGAAAAATAAGCATTTGAAAATTGATTGGTATCAAAAAATTTGATAACAATCAATTTTAGAGTTGTTGAATTGCATTGCAATTTCGGGAATCCCCAATACTCAATTTAGATCGCCTAGTGACTGAAATTAATATCTTGATTTCTTCACAACATGTTTCTTCTCCAAAAATCTATGTTATTGATGCATATCACTATTGCTATAAGGATCAATATAATTAATGTTGATTTCCACTACTATCACGATTTCTTGTGATACATAGAACTCAAGAAGAAAATTTACACTTATTGAATTCTATTGCTAAAATAAATTATCTTTGATATAATAAAATAGTGAAAAAATAAAAATATAAACTTATACTGTTAAAAACTAAAGCATTAAGGGGTTCAACATAGCTGCCAACTAGCCTTTGGCTAGTGCATAGCTAGAAAGGCAGAAAATAAGTTACTATTAAAAACCATTATCATGTGTAATATATGCACAGCTACCTAAAGTGGTTGTGAAAAAAAATTAAAACTACTATTAATATGTTGATTCTACATTCATGTTGCATCATTCTACAATTAAAAATTTAGCTAAGCACATTATATCTGAATAATGTATAAGAATATAAATAAACAAAAACATCATTAACGTTAACTATCATTCCACCAAAGTTCAATAATAAATAAAAATTAAACCTTTCCACAATCACAACAATGGTCATACAACCATGAATCAACAAAAATAAAATTAAATCTAACGCATATATCAAGGCTTTGAGCCTGCTTCCACCTCCATATCATCTTCAAAATGAGAGGGCTTTGCCCCTTCATTATTATCCTACATTTGAGGATGAACATGTTTTTCAATGTTTGCCACCCTCTTGTGCATGGTGATGAGGGTTGAGCTAACCCTCTCCATCACTATTAAGATTCTCCTTTTTGTGGATTGGAACTCCTAGAGCTAGCTTCAAACCTTATCTCTAAACCCTTGGATTTCATTGGCTTTAGGTGCTAATGAAGAATCCAGTTCCTCTGATTCCTTGACAAATGGACCAACCTTTGTATAAATTTTTAGAGAATGGGCAAAGGTGTCATTCTTTTTGATTGAAAGGTGCAAGTTTTTTCTTGTGTGGAGCTCTAAAACTCCACACTTTTGAAGAATTGTTAAAACCAAGAAAGGAAAGCACAACTTCAAGGAATCATCATTTTAATGGTAGACTAAATACTTGATGGGAGGTAAGCAAAATTGGTTTCCTCCCCAAACCTTAATGCTTTCATAACACAAAGGGTAGGAATGAGCACATAGGTAGTGTGCATTGAAGGTAGAATTTTTGTCATGATCATCTTGGCCATTATGCGATATTTAGGCTAAAGGTTTACAAAATGCAAACCCTATGCTTGCAACCACCCCAAATTGGAAACACCAATAAACTAGTGGAAGAGATTGTAGTTCTTCTATGTGCTTGCTTTTGGTGAAAAAAGTGTCATCTCCTCTGGTTGATAGTCCAAATCAACCCTATAGCCTAGTCATTGTTACCATGACTCTTGTCTTTTGAATGGAAGAAACTAGATAACACTTTGGAGGATTAGCCTTGATGAGGTATGGTTGAAGATTCCTATAAAACTCCAAGACCTTCTCTTGGATAAACTAGTGGAGGTTCTGATATAAGCCTCACACCCCAGTAGCTCTAGTTGCTTCTATGGTCGAACCACTCAGAGTAGTCAACCTCATAGTGCCAAGGAGCAATTTTAAGCATTCACTCCTTGGTGCATGTGCTATAAGCAAAATATTTATCATACCAAAATTTTTAGTGATTTCCTCCATGAAGCCCATGCTTGATACCAAAAATTTTAGTGATTTCACTCCTTGGTGCTTGATGCTTGATGACTAGATCATTTTATAATGAAGAAACTATGCACTAACAAAAACAAAAAAACAAGATTAACATTTTAGGTTTGATTTGAAAAATTTGTTATGCTGAATAAATTTGTGTTACCCTCCTAAAAGAATAGTTGGGATTGAAAGATAAAAGTTGACATGGATTGGATACCCCACTCCTTGTCATGGTCTATCCTAGAAAGGTGCTACAGATTTTAGTCAAAGAAAATGGAGGCCCTAATATGCAGATGAAGGCCCTAATCTATGTTGCCTCATGAGGGCTTTGCCAACAATGTATATCTACCCCACAAGGCATTGGCTTTATGGTAAAGTTGTTGCCTTATTATTACTTTCTATATTTTCTAAATTTTAACTATATTAATATTCATCATGGCCTTGATGTAGATCATAATGTTTTGGATCAAATTTCATAGATCCATATATATAGATTAATATATAAAATATTTAGGATTATGATATATCAATTTATATTGCAATCACACTAATAATACACAAGATATTTGGGAAAATTTTAGACGCATCGATTGACATCGATCTAGTGACATGAATTGATATGTTTAACAAACATATCAAATTATATCAAAGCCATGTTGTTCAAATGTAAAATATTCTATCTAATTTGTTCTTCCTTGATTCATATCGATTAACTCTATATGAATCAATATATTTGTTATGCCTTACCTCAATTTAAATCAATATTTAAATTGATAAACTAAGTTTTATCTTTCACTTTATCGAGCCATACCATGGTAATTGCGATACGTTGATTTGTCTTTTAATGAGACATCCATCCCTCAGTGTCTCTCGATATGGCCAATTCCAACATCTTTAAGTTTCTATCTCTAACTTCTATAGACATTGATACCTCGATATCCTTTGATATAATAACTTATTCTAATTGCTCTTCATCATGAAATGCGATACTAATCAATATCGGTGTAATGATTTTATTCACTTAATAATGTACATGATTTCATTTCTTTTTTCACTTGTAAAATATTATTATTATTTGGGTAGGATTCCACATATAACTCTATTAGGAAGGCCCTTCCTAGGATTGATTAGGTTAAAACATCATCTCATAAGGTTTGGTTTATTTGGTGCAAGAATGTCTTACAAAATCAAGTTCTTGACCCTTCCTATGTTTTAAGGTTTTGAGATGCATTTCTTGCATCAAACTCATTCCCTAACTATCCTATCCATTTGAAGTTGATTATCCCTCTACTAATTAAACTAGGATGTGTATCATACCTAGGTTAATTAGTTGAAATATAAGAAATCATTAAGAATGGGCGGGCTAAATGGATATTCTAGAAAGAAAAAATTTCCATGGATTTTATATATCCTCTATTATGTATAGCCTTAGGTCTTACAAATGTTAGTATCCAGAATGGTCCACCATAGTAGGGACCTCGACCATTGACACCTATGGAGGGCATAATGGGAAAATCATGTTAGACCCTTGCACTAAAAGTACTACTGGACATAAGAAATGATATCTCAAAAAGAAAAAGATTGGAGATAAGAAGAAATAGAGAAGCAAAAACAGAAATACCCAATACTCTTTAAGGTCAGAAGTAACATGAAGTAAGGGACAAAATAAGCCAAGTAAGGGAAGTGAGTAAAAATGAAGGAAAGTAGTAGAATACCTAATAAGATAAGTCAATTTGCCAAGTCCAGTATCATACCCTAGGTATAAAATGATAGCTAAGAAAAGGAATATGGAAAATAGTTTTTCCATAAACAAAGGAAAATAGTTTTTCCATAAACACTTTGCTTACGGAAGAAGGTTCTTGAGGGAATCTAAAAAGTGTGAGCCATGAGCATTACTCCAATTGTAAGGTTCATGTGGGAGTGTGACCTTGCTCATGATTGAAGGTTTTTATGGGACCTTGTGACTTATAGTGGTAATCATGAGGTTCTTATGGGGGGAAAAGTTCTTTTTGAACATATGTGATGGTGGCTCACTTGACTACAATGACATTTCTCATGCTAAAGGCACCTTTATAGCTAGTCCCAATATGACACACCCTTTTCTCCATATTGACTTATCAAGAAGGTGATTACTAGGACCATTAATAAATGCTCACAAACCAAATGTTGTTATTATTCCAATGATCATGGAACTTAGAAACTTAAAGAATATTGGAGAGAAAAAATTAATTAATTAATATAATTTATTACTTTATTAAACTAAGGCTCACCCTTAGATGAATTTTGGGTTTAAATTGACCTATCTCAAGGTAGGGGGAGTTGTCCTTCTCCCTTGCATTTACTATTGTCCTCTACATTTTTCAAGGCAAAAATTGTAGACTAAAATACTTTCTCATGTTAGAATATTTTCTCTAAAGAAAGCTACCACTACTTTAATGTAATTTGTTGGGGTGGATTTAGCTTCTACCCACTTAGTAACATAGTCGATACAAACCTAAATGTATTGACATACATTAGATGATGGAAATGATCCTAAAAAGTCTATTCCCCACACATCAAATGGTTTAGTTATTAAAATTGGATTTAGTAACATTTCTTGCCTTTTTACTTATGATTCTTATTCATTGACATTGATCACATTCTTGGACATATTTGTGTGCATATTTAAATAGTGAAGGGTAATAAAATCCACTTTACAAAATTTTGACAGTAGTGTGTCTACTATCAAAATGTCCACCTCCAAAGTCATCATGGCACATATGTAAAATTTCTTGTTCATTCTCAGCCACACATCTTCTTGCTACATTATCTTTACATATTCTATAAAGATATGGTTTATTCCAAATGTATTTAGAGATGTTTCTTAAAAATGATTTCATTTTATCCTTATTCCATTGTGTTGGGGATTTCATAGTGGCAAGATAGTTTGCTATATCAACAAACAATGGACCCTTATTTATGGAAAAGAATTGTTCATCAGGAAATTCATCATGGAATATTCCTTTTTTCCTATTTTCATTTCTTGTTTTTAATCTAGAAAGATTATCTACCACAACATTTTCTCCCTTTTATCTAGAATGTCTAGATCAAATTCTTGGAGTAATAGACACCATCTCATTATTCTAGCATTTTCTATTTTTTTAGTAGCTAAACATTTAAGGGCTGAATGGCCACTATAAACTTAGGTTTTATATCCCATTAAATAATGTATAAATTTATCCAAAGCATACACAATGGCTAAAAGTTATTTTTTTGTAGTTGTATAATTTACTTGGGCTTGATCTAAACTTTTAGACACATAATAGATGACTCGTGGCTTATTTTTTATATATTGTCCTAAAATTGCCTCTATAGTGGTGTCAATAGCATCACACATTAAATCAAATGGAAAATCCCAATTAGGTGCATTAAGTATAGGAGACGTGGTTACTCTTTTCTTAAGGTCTGAAAATGATTCTTGACAATCATTAGTCTATACAAAGGAACATCTTTCTCTTGGAGCATGTAAAGTAGTTTAATAATTTTTGAAAAATATTTGATAAATCACCTATAATATCTAGCATGCTCTACAAAGGATTGAAGAGTCTTTAAATTAGTTGGAGTTGGAAGTGTAGATACTACTTTTACTTTTTCCTCATCCATTCTTATCCCATCCTTAGAGATAACATGCCCCAAGACTATATTGCTTGTAACCATTAGATGACTCTTTTCCCAACTGAAATTTAGATTTTTTTCAATACATCAATCTAAAACACATTCTAAATGTTGTAATTTTTATTCATAAGTATTCCCATAGATTGAAAAATCATCTATAAATACTTCCACATAGTCCTCTAACATATTAGAGAATACGGGTGCATTACAAAGGCTAAAAGACATTTCTTGGTAAGTAAAAATTCCATATGGACATGTAAACATTGTTTTGTGCTAGTCCTCAGGTGCAATGGCTACTTGATTGTAATTGCTAAACCTATCCAAAAACAACAATACTCATGTCCTTCTAATTTCTCTAAAATTTGGTCTATATAAGGTAAAGGAAATGATCTTTCTTTGTGTTTTGATTAAGCTTCTTATAATAAATACAAACTCTCCATTTTTCACTTTTTTAAGGAACTATAGTAATAAGATTTACCCATTCACTATCAGCTATTGGATAAATGAATCCTTTCATCCAAAGTTTAGAAATTTCATCCTTAACTATAGGTGGATTAATTCTTCTAGGGGGAATTCTTGATGGTTTTACATTGTCTTCTAGATAGATGTGATGTTGGTGGATGTTGGGTGAGGTTCCTTGATGAAGGTCCTCATAAATCCATGCAAATGCCTTAGACTTTCTATGTTAAAATTCTAATAATTTAACTTCTTAATCATCAAAAAGTTGGAAATTTATTATGAATGGTTTAATATGATAAAGGAAAATGTACCTAATAGTACTAGGTAATTCTCTAAGATCAAAAGAATCATTATTAGGTGGTTAAACTATTTCTCCAATATCGCATGATCTTAAATTCAAAATTTAGTGAAGGAGATCTTGTTCTTCTTTTGTAGAGGCATTTAAAGATCCTTCCTATTATTTAATACCAATGTTTCCCTATCCTGTGCCACTACTAAAGTGCGTATTGTATAAATCACTATTTCCTCTTTCAAATCATGATTCAATTAATACTCTTTTTCTTTATCGTATGTGTTAAGCATAAAAGTAAGATTAGAAAAGATAATTAGAGTTACCCTGATCTACAATTGATTACCAGATCAACTATTGCTAACTAAGGTCTACCTAGTATGATGGGAAAAAAATCTGGATCTTTTACTTCTAACACTAAAAAATCATTAGGGTATTTTCCTCTTTCAACCTCTACTATTAAATCTTCCACTACTCCTCTAGGTTTTACTTTAGAATCATCAATCAAAGAGATTTTCATGTTTACCTTTCTTATATCCTTCAAATTAAGTGACCGAACCATTTCAAGTGGCATGATATTGATACTAGCTCCTAGATCCAATAGGACATTCTTAATAGTATGTTAATTTAGTTTAATTGGAATTGTAGGGGCCCTTGAATATTTGTATTTTGGAACTTCATGACTTTTTATAAGTTGAGATTATTAAATAAATAAAGTTGCCTAAGAATCTTTTCTTTTCTTCTCTTAGGACATAGTTCCCTTATGTACTTGGCATAAAGAGATGTATCCTTACAACTTGTTCTAAAGGAATATGAAAATATAATTCACTAAACATTTTTTCTATATGGGCCTTAGTTGTAAAGTCCTCTTGCAATCATTTAGGAAAATGAGATAAGATTATTTGTCTAGGAAACATAGAAGAGATTAATAATTTTTCTCTTTCCTTTATTGACTAGTTGTTTTCTTCTTCATTTTGTACTTGTGGGTAAACTTTTTCTTGTATCTTAACTTCTTGAAATCTAACCTTCTTTTGGGGTCTAGGCTCAATGATTTTTTCACTTCTAATCGTGATGAAATGCAATTGTTACTTACCCAAGGGCAAGTGATGGTTTTGATGTTGCCATGCAGGGATTTGATGATGTCTTGAGTAGGTTCAAGTTCTAGTGAGGAACTAGTTGAATTTACTTCCTCATCCTCTTAGCTCAATCCTACATGTCAACATAAGCACATCAAGTGGTACTTGTGGGATATAATGGCTAAACAATGTAAAATACTCTCATATAATGCATATATGAGTCAAAACACATTACATATATGGTCAAACAAGGTCTAAGCATGGTCCAAAGGCTATAAGAGGTAGGTTAAAACAAATAACGTGAAATAAAAACTAAGTGGTG
The DNA here is from genome assembly GCA_015680685.1 of Gnetum montanum. NCBI lineage: Eukaryota > Viridiplantae > Streptophyta > Gnetopsida > Gnetales > Gnetaceae > Gnetum > Gnetum montanum. Next base: position 241,589 of record MNCI01028475.1, on the reverse strand, counting down.
TAAAATAAGGTCAAATTAAGGTTAGATTATGATCACACCCCATCTAATAATGTCAAGTGATGAGTAGCAAGTAGTCCCTACAACCAACCATACGAATCACCAGTGTTCACTAAGTGATCTAGTTGAATTCCATAGACTTTAGTTCTCTAAGTACACATTAACTAGGTATTGAACCTCAAGGACATGACAATTGTTTTCCTAGTTCCACTTGTGAGGTACAATGATATGGTTAAGTATAGTTGAGGCATATGATTTGTATCATTTTTATATTTTTCATTTAATTCACCTAAGTGTAGGAAATAAAGTAATTAAATTTTTAATTAATATAATAACTAATTAACACCTTAACTAATCCTAACATAAGCATCTATTCCCACCTTCCATACACATCCTAAATACGTTGCAACACTACCAAGCATAAATGCTACTCAGATTGCCAAGTATTAATGTATGCTCGAGGTGGTAGTACTTATGTGCATTAACTACCAAAATTCAATTAATTAATTAAGTGCATGAAAATAAATTGCATGAATAGTAAATGCTTTAAGTAAATATTATGCTAAGTTCAAGTAATGTAAGGTTTATTAAGAAAGCTTGTCTTTATTGCCATTCACACCAAAGTGTCTAGGTATGTTAATACTCAAATAAAGATCCATACACTTCTCAACTCCTACTATAGGCACTTAGAAAATATTCTAACTCTAGAAGAAACAAACTACAAGAGTTTGACTATGCTACTTAACAACTAATGCCATAAATGTGGCAGGTGCAGGCATTTATATAGGCAAAACAAGACACTACATCGATGCATATGCATTGATGTATCAAACCATGCATTGACAAGTACGCATTGATGGGATCATGTCTAAGCATATGCATCAATAGAATCATGTTGATGCATTAGCATTGTGGTCCAATCAACCATGACTCATCATATCTCCATAGCTAAATGAAAACTCATCCTTGAGTGAACAAAAGGAGGAATAAGCCTTTTATAAAATTTTAGGAAGGTATGGAATTATTAACTAACTGACTAAATTAGATTGATGCTAAGTGCCCAAGTGTAGTGATTTACAACTTTTACCAAAATTGGTGTTCATGGCAACAAAATTGAACACCATTACAAAAATTGATAGCAAAACCCCTTTGATAGCTTGAAGATGAAAAGAAAATCAAATGTTCCCATGAAGTGGAGGTTTTTGAGGTGATAAAGGATCTTCTCCTACCTTTGGTGCATGTGTCTATCATGGTTGAGGTTGTGGTAGTTGTGGCTATCCTACTATAGTTGCAACTACTAGTGGAAGATAGAAAACATCTAGCAATGCTTTCATCTTCTCCTCCTTACTTCCAGGGTTGTACATAGTTCATGTAGCATTACCAATGTGGGCTAGTACAAGCACATCCCATGGATACGGCATTACAAGGAACAACTCATTCACATTGATGAACCAGGCTACCAATTGTTTATGTTTGACATCAAACACCTTGACAGTGTTTTGCAACTTCTGGTAATCATTCATTCAATCGACCAATTTCTCAGCTATGGATCTTTGATCAGTGAATCACTTTATGAAAACATTGAGTTTAGCATTAGCTATATCTAGCTTTTTTTTATCTCCTTATGATGCTTACACTTAACCTCATACCATAGGTATGAGCTAGCCACCTACTTCTCCAATTTTGACCACAGCCTCCTAGTAGTCAGCATTGCCAAGTTTGTGTAATGAAGGTTGTCAAGCTTCATGTATTTCATCATCTCTTCAATTTTCAACTCCTTGAGGCAGATTTCTACCTTGTTGTACATGTTCAACCTATCAAAGATGGGTTGCCACATGTCCCCTCCTTGTTGGAGCTACTGGAGGACCTCATTTACTTTTTCCTTCATCAGTTTGTTTCATTTATCATTGATCTATTTTTGAAGGTTGAATTAGTCCCTGTAATGGTTCTTGAACCTTTCAAATTTGAGAACCTCATTCTTCCATGTGGTGATCTCCATTGCTGATTTCTAGCAAAGATCATGGACCTCCTCCATGGAGATATTGTGATTTTCTGTAGCCAACTTCCTCAGGTCCATGGTTACCTTGTTAGCCTGTTCCTACTATTATCTCATATATTCATCCATCTAATCCTTTTGAAGCTTAACATTATGTAGGAAATAGTTGTCCTTGGTTAGAACTACATTCTCCTTGCAGATCTCTGATAATTCCTTTTCAATGTTATAAGCCATTGCTTCTACTATGGACTCATCAAAGAGTATAGTCTCCTTATCATATTTGGGCACTTTAATTTTTTCCTAAAGGTATAAGAAAGCTTCATCTCTAGTTATGGCCTAATTGAGAACTATGAGATTAGTAAGGTAGGCTTTTAATTTTGAAGCTTTAGTAGCCAAGCATTAATTTTTAGCTATGGCTATCTCCAATTGAGCATTGGTGATGATACAATTGCTGTGGATTACAGTGATGTCATTGAAGGTAAAAGAACTAAAACTTAGTTGCCTAGTCCTAACCAATCATTCTAGCAATTATTTGTGTTGGGAAATGCTAAATCTCTCACTTGCTTCTCCTATGGATGTCTACACATCCCTGCATATAGCAACATTTGGCAAAAATGTCGTAGGAGCATTGAGTACTTCAGTTACCACCTTAGTTACTATTTCCTACCCTTGGTGCTATATCACCAAGATAGTTAACTCCTTGCCCTCCTCCAGCTGTACCAAGAAGGTAGTGGCATTTCCATAAATCTCTAGAAATTATTTTTATTTTAGAAGGAGCACCATTACTTCTTAGGCACTAGATTTGAAAGCATGCCTATATTCATTGGGCAAAAAATATTGGTACCATGTCCTCCAACCAGTTGATGGTATGAGTGACATCATTTAAGTGACTTAGGATTGGTCAATAGATAGAGGGATCACCACTCAATCTTGCCTACTATTGCTACATGACTTGCTCACAAAGTTTCTACATGTGTTTAATGGTAGCATGAGCATCTAGTGTTGTTTCAAGAGTGGGTGGTGGTGGTGGCTACTCCTCTTCTTGAAACTTTGATGGAACTTTATCCTTTATCATTTCTACCCAAGATGCAATAGGAGCATGTTGGAGTATATCATTCAAGTAGTGGGCTATCCCTTCCCTTCTACACAATTTTTGGATCAATCATAAGAAGGAAAGTGCCTTTTTTCCATGCTCATTTTCCTTAAAGCATTTTTCTATCTCAAGATAGATCAACAATGGGAGATTGATATGAAATTTTTCACTTAGCACATGCACAGGTAGAGAAGGTAGTCACCTTGCTCAGCCTCTCTGTCAAATGGATGTGATAGGTTGCAATCTTGAAATATACCTTCTTTGCCTTGGTTAGTGCATCACTAGACCCACTCTTTTTTAACCTCTAGGTCTACTTGAGTTGAAATTTTTGCCAATGTGGCCCTACTTTTAGGTAACCCAATAGCCTAAGAAATGACCTCCACTGAGTGGGACATACTAATGTTTTTGATTTTCATAGTGCCATTAGCTTGCTTGTTGTTCTAGAAGAGATATGTTTTTCCCATGTGCCATTCCCCACTAAAGGTGAGAATAGGCCACATCAAAGAATTCTACAACTAGGTTCTAACTTCTTTTGAAGTGAATTCCAAGAAGGTACCAAAGTTCAATTGTTGGAGGACTAGACTTAAGATCTCCTTAGACTTAATTTGCCTAAGGAAAGCATCCATCAAGGTGACCTCAAGGTTCAATCTTGGTCCTGATGCCTCATCCCAATGGGATTGCTTTATTTTAGCTTCAGGAATTTGTTGAATAGCTTTCACTTTGGGCTCCTCTTAAAGAGGTCTTGTTGCATGCATTTTGGCTACCTACTCCTAAGGCTACTGCAACTTCTAGTCCCTTCCAATTCTTTGACACCTGTTCCTTAGTTGGGATGGTTCCACCTCCTATCCACATTTATCCCTTGGTCTAGGTTCCATCTATAATCACAAGATGAAAAAGGATTAGCATTTGATGTGTAACTTTGGAACACTTGGGTATCTTGCCTCATTGGATTTGTTACACTTTGGCTAAGTTATGATAATGGTAGATTGATTATTTTATTATTATTTCATTTATATGGCTCCTAGAGTTTGTTGGAAAGGTTTAACCCTCATGAATTAGCAATTTTAATATTATTGTATTAGCTAAACCTTGTAAAAGTTTAAAAAATTTGAAAATTTGTCCATAAAAAACCTAAGGTTTGTGGCCTTCACAACATAAAGCTCACTTCTACTAGCTTTGGGCTCTTGAAATAGCAAATACTCCTTATGCATTTGAGAGAAAATGTGCAAAATGTGTTAAGTGTTGCAATATATATAGAAAATTTTCATGCTACATCAATGCAATCGTGTTGATGTGGTCATGTTGATGTAGTTGTTTATGAAAATTTTTCACTCTAGGATCTGAAGAAAAAAAAAAGGAAATCTTTTGGCATAAAATTGAAGTCCAAAGAAAGCCAAACAAGCCTAGAACATGATGAAATGCATGAAGAGGGCTAGGATATTCATAAAAATGAAGATTTCATGTAGAGAATTTTCATGAAGGAGTATAAAATTGGATGTAACCAATGTGGAGCACAAATGGTTTGAATGCGAAAATGCCTAAGGGATGATGAACTTAACCAAACCAACCAAGTAGGTCCTCCCCATAGCAGGGTCATGCCATTAATGCCCTTACATGCCCTCAAACCAATAGATCCATGGGCCCCATGGATGATTAATGGTTATGATTAGTTAAGGACCAAATCATCAAAGAAACTATCAAAGAACTTTGACTATATCAAATCAAGACATTAAAACAACATAAGAAAAGGTAGTGAGGTGAGTTGTGAAAAGCATATTGAATGAAGTAGAGTGTGGAATGGAATCCTGTATCATAGTCACATGAACTTCCTTCTGGATTTTGTGGTTAAGATGACTTGATAACATCAATCCTTAGTTAGAATTAAAATTCATGACTTCCAGTGACTTTGCATTGACACTCTTAGGTTAGCCCACCCCCAAGGCATAAGAATATCCCCATAGAATAATCACCATTCCAAAAAGAGAAGTAGGAAGTGAGATGATCTTTAGTTAGAGGGGACCTTCATGCATGGGTAACATGTTTTTCTACTTCCATAACCAGTGCTTGTAGCCTATTATTTTGTCTAAGGGATGTGCTTTCAATTCTCATTAATAATTTGTTGTTTTTTTTTAGATGGGAACCACTCCATGCAAAAACTTTACTTCTTGTTATTTGTCAATAGTGGAATGATGAGAAATCCATAGAAACACTCATGCACCCAAGAGGGTAGGAAAGTACAAAGAGCATCAAATCCCCTAGAATTCATACCCTTGTCTATTCATTTAACCTTTCCCAAGTTTGGAAACTACCAAGGTTACAAGTTCAATAATAGTTTATTTAAGAAGGGACCTTATACTTTCAAAACAAAGGAACACCATAGAGTTTCATGGATGGGTGGATGATGTGGATTCACTACTTGCTAGCATCAAAAGAAACCATGTCTCAATTATCAACATCATAATTTAAAGATAGAATCTAGACATTAGCAACCAAATAACATTATAGTACAAACCACCATCAATTGAGAGCTATAGTTGCACAAAGTCTTGATAATAATAAAGAAAGAAAAGAAAAACATGAGAAAAGCATAAAATAAATTCAAACCAAATAAAGTAAAATATAGAAAAAATTGTAAAATATTTATTTAAAAAAGAGAAAATGTACTAAAAATTATTTAAAACCAAAAAAATATGAAAAACAGAAAAAATGAAAATCTAAAGAGCCACTTTGATTGATCAACATGGATGACCATCTCCCTCATGACTAAGTTGGAAGAAGGAGGTCTAAAAAATTGAATGTGCCTATCCATCTGTTGAGGTGTTTTGGTCATTGGCTATTTTGGATTCTTGGAAAGGCTTAAGTTGTTGCATGTTGACTAGAAACTTTTTGTTTGGGCTTTCAAGTTTGTAAATTAACATGGCCTTAAAGGGAAAGGTTTCATAGATAATGTAGGTTCCTTCCCACAACATTTGCAACTTAGTTCATTGTGGCACATGTGTGGGATTCCAGTATAGGACCTCATCTCTTGGTTAAAATTTCACTTTCCTAATTTTAAGATCATGACATTCTTTATTAAATGTCGTATGCACTTTGTTAGATTACAGGGCCTTCAAACAGTTCTCATCTAGCACGTTGAGATTCATTAACCTTTCTTTTTGTGCTAGGATTAGGTCAAGGCAAAGGTCATAGGTGGTCAATAATGTATGGAGCTCTACTTGGATAGGAAAAGTTGGTAGTTTACCATACACAAGTTCATAGGGATAGTAACCAATAGGAAGTTTCCAAGTGAAGCAATAGGCACAAAGGGCATTGTTGAGTTTGGCGCTTCAATCCCTTCTATATTTACTAATGGTTCTTGTTAAAATTTTCATGATCTCTATTAGTAACCTCTACTTTACCATTGGCTTGAGAGAAGTATGGAGTTGTCAATTTGTGTTCAACCCCTAAGCGTTATATGAGCTTCCAAAAAGTGTTGCCTATAAAATGGTTTCCATTGTCAGAAATAAGTGCAAGTGGCACTCCAAACCTATTTACCACATGTTGTTGTACAAATTGAGCAACCATAGAAGATGTGCAATCGATGATGGCCATAGCTTCCACCTATTTGATGTAGTCGTCAACAACTACTATAATGTATGCCTTACCATTAGACATGGGAGTGATGGGATCCATGAATTCAATGCTCCAAATATCGAAGGGATCTAATGATTAGATCTACTATTGATGCCCCTCCATACAAAAGGTCATCCCACCATTGCATTGGTAGTGATCATAGGAGTGGATGAAGTGCTAAGCATCCCTAAAAAGTGTTGGCTAGTAGTAACCTACCATAAGGATTTTAATGGTTGTACATCTTCTAGCATAGTGACCTCCTATAAGGACCCTCATGAGTATCTTAGAGAGTGTGCAATTGATCATCATCAAGTACACACCATCAAACCAAGCCATCAATGCACACCTTGTAAAGATGTCTATTAATTTCATGAAGCATTTTTCCTGGTGAACAAACTATTGTTTGTTTCTGTTGTCCCATTCCTGTGGCATCTCCTAGGTGAGAAGGTAGGTGGGAATGCCATCATACTAGTTGGTTTTAGTGGGCATTTGTTTGGTTATTACTCCAGCAAAGAGAAGTTCATCAAGGAATTAATCTAAATGTGAGTTTTCCTCCTCTTTGCTATCTTATCTTAACCAAGACAAGTGATCCAAAACCACATTCTCAGTTCCCTTTCGATCTATCATGGTTAGACTGAATTCTTGCAAGATCACTAATCACCATATAACATGGGGACTCACCTTTGGCTTATTCATCAGGAATCGAATTACACTATGGTCCATGTGGACAAACACCTTGTACCCAAGCACACAGTGCCTAAACTTTCCCAAAGCATACACAACTACCATAAGTTCTTTCTCCATAGTGGTGTACTTCAATTGTGCACCCACAATCCTTCTACTCACACAGTGGATGTATTAAGGATGTTTGTTATCATCTAGCTGCATGAGCATGACTTCCAAGGCATAATTAGATGTGTCTATCATGATGTGAAAGGGTTTGGACCAATTAGGCGCTCATAGAATTGGTGTTTCCACAAGTTTTTTCTTGAGTTGTTAGAATGCATGAGTACATTCTTTAGTCTAGACAAATGGAGCATCCTTCTTTTTCAGGTCCACCAATGGTTTGATGATCTTAAAAAAATTCTCAATGAAGTGCTAATAGGAGCCAATGTGACCAAGGAATGACCTCACATCTTTGACTATTTTTGGCTATTGGGTAATTCCTTCATTTTTCAAGGTCGACCTCAATCCTTTTTGAGAAATTTTGTGCCCCAGAACAATGTCTTAGACTATCAAATGGATTTTCTGCCATTTGAACCTAAGATTTTTCTTCACACACCTTTTAAGTACATGCTCAAGAAGGTTCAGGGCTTTCTCAAACATAGTCCCATAGGTGGAGATGTCATCCATGAAGACTTCCATCCTACTATCTATTTTCTATTGGAAAATGCTTAGGAAAAAGCATTAGAATGTGGTAGGCACATTTCATAGGCCAAATGACATTTTTCTATATGTGAAAGTTTCCCAAGGACTCATGAATGCAATTTTGGCCAAATCCTTTGGTGTGATCTAGATTTGGTTATTGTCACTATAGCCATCCAAGAAGCTATAGTAGCAATGATTAGAAATTATGTCCAACACCTAGTTTACAAATGATAAAGAAAAATGGTCCTTGTATGTTGCTATATTTAATAGCCTAAAATTTATGTAGACCCTTCATTTTCCACCTTTATTTAGCATGATCATGAGTGGGCTAACCCACTCAACATTTGCTATGGGATAGATGAAACCTACCTTGAGGAGTTGTTCAATCTCATCTTTAACAATCTACTTCAGTTTGGGGTTCAACCACCTTTGCAACTACCTCTTTGGTTTAATAGAGGAATCTGTGTAGATGTAATGTTGGCATATCATTTGGTCAATTCTAGTTAGCTCATGATATGACCAAGCAAAGGTTGTTATCCATTTTTTGATCACCTTCTATAGTTTCTTTTTCTAGACAAGAGCAAGGTTTGCATTAATGATGAATAGCTTCCAATTGTTTAGAAAAGCATATTCCATTCTGGCTTGTAAAGTTTTTAACTTAAGAGGCTCTTTCTTGAAGCTCTCAAGGATTTTCAACTCTCCCTAATTAATTTAATTAGGTTCATTGGAGAGTTGATGATGGACTTGCTCTAGTTCGTCAATGCCTTTAATATAGGAACTTGTTAGGCTCTCAATTTGTTCCATGCACAATGTTGAACTACTTTTAGATTTAGTTGTTAGCCACTAGGTATCATCTTGTTTTGTGGCTAATGCATACAGGAAACTTTGAATTTTTGTGACATTTGCACATTGCCTAAATGTTGTGATTGTTCTACTTTTGACTATCCATAATTTTTGCATGTAGTAGAATCTTATGTCACTATACATGATGCATGGAACACACTTCCTCTTTATTTTTCCAAATTCATTTTTCTTGGAAATCTCTAAGAATAAGTCTCTGATTCCTAGCTGCATATCAATTGTATTCAGCGAAGCCCTTCCCATGATGATTGGGAATTCCACCTTATAGTTGTCTATTCAGATTGCTATGAAGTTAGCAAAATAGGACCACCTACAAATAGTGGTCAAAGTATCCTATACTGATCCCAAGGAAACAATGATGGACTGATCTACTAACTCAAGATGAATGTTTCTCTTCTTGAGAAGAGGCAGGTTCCAAGCTTTGTGCATTTCATGAGAGATCAAATTGACACCAAAACCTGAGCCCAAAAGAGCCTTGCATGGCTCATTCCTAGTGATTTCCAAGCAAATAAGGGGACTTCCATGATCATATATCTTACTATGAAGGTTGAAAACCTTTATCTAATCTGCGACAGCATGGGTCAACCTAATAATGTGTAGTTTGGAAGGCATTTTGTTTGAAGGGATCTTGAAGGATGTTGCAGAGAAGGAAGGAGAAGCAAGGCCAGTAGCTATAGTTGTCTATGAGGGCTTAGTAGGACTATTGGTTTATAAAAGGGGTCATTTTTAGGCTTAGTATCCAAACCACTCAGCTATGAAGCCAATTGTAAGTTAATAGCCCTTGTCGTGTTTTTTGCTGTAACTGGGTTGGAATTTCATCCTACATGGATGGAGAAAGTGGCAACTAAGAAAGTGGCAACTAAGTTAAGGGTGGAGCTATAGGTGTAAAAGGATGAGGATGGTAATATGGAAATGGGGACTTTCCTCTTGGAGATTGTGCTCTATAATACTCAAGAGGGTAGTAGTGGTGTCGGAAAGAGGTATGATTAGAAGATTCATGCAGAGAAATGGACTGTTAAACATAGTACCTGTACGGATCTGGTTGAAAGTAAGGGTACTGCTGCATGGATGGTAACATCCTTCATGACTATGGATACTACCACTACTAGTATTGCTTATTAGGTTGAGGTGGAGCTCCACACATATAGTATATCGATTGGTGGAACTGCCTGTAGTTGCCTTGAGGATAAGGCAACCTCTTGGGTACTTTCCTTTTTGCCAATTTAGGATTTAGAGCATACACCCTAGATTCTTGCAAGTGTGAAATAATTGGACAACATTCCTTAGGATGCTCATATTGGCAACTGTCACACCTATCATCATCATCTATCTTGAAATCCACAACCTCTTCAACAGTAGTAGCTTTACCCTTACCCCTCTGATGGGCACGTTTAGCTTCCTTCTTTTTTTTTTCAATCATAATCACTACTTTATTCTTTGGACTCCTCTACAATTCTTAGAGTGGTTTGGAAATTTTCATCCAAAGAGTCCCACATTCTTTTTCCTTTTTTGTTATTTCATAAATAGATTTTTGTATCAACAATGTTTTCCATTGCACCACTTCATCAAGTGGTGTCTCCTCCTCATTGTCATAAAATTGGACCTTTTTTTGTGAATGGAAGGATCCTAATTGTACTCCTCTACACTTTTCCTTTTTATCAACTCAACTTCTTCTTTGACTACTTACTTGATCAGCCTTTGGATCTAATGGGTTATTAACTCTAAAAGCCTCCCTTGGGCATAGATCCCAAGAGTTCTCCTTATTTCTATTTGGAGCGCATTTATGATATGGTGTAGTTACTTCCTTTAATTAAATCCATGGCCTAGGCATCATTACAAGAATGAATGATATCTACCCATGGATTTATCCAAGGATTCATGTATCCCTTGATTCCACCCTTGGATCTTCTTTCTTAGGTTAGACACTTGAGAGTACGTTTGATACTTGTCATTGATGAGTTCAGCCATTGTACTTCATTGTCTAATTAATTCCAATTCTAAGGATCAGTAGCAACTTTCAAACTCCTTGATGAGTATCCTAGGGAATAGCTTCAATTACTACCATTCATTCCCAACATTCTATAAGACACATGCATTGTGAAAGGCTTGAAGATGGTCCAGTGAATCCGAATTGTATCTCTCTTCAAACTTAAGGCTATAAGGATTCCAACAAGGCATGTGAAGAACAATTATATTAAATGATCGAATAATGGTAGAGAATCTTCCCTGTGAGAAGAAGCCATGTTAGTTCTTGCAAAAAGAAATGTGCTTTTGTTATTATTATTTTTCTTAATGATTTTAACTTTAAGGTTCATTACAACATTGTTGGAGAATTTCACTAACTTCCTAGATAGCACACATAGCTAACTAAAGTCCCTAGCAATAGTGCAAATGATGAGTAGTGAGCAGTTCCTACATCCAACCGTATGAATCACCAATGTTCACTAAGAGATCTAGCTGAATTTCACATACTTTAGCTTTGTAAATACACATTAACTAGGTAGTGAACCTCAAGGACATGACTGTTATCTTCCTAATTCCCCTTGTAAGGTACAATGGTATGGTTAAGTGTGACTGAGGCATATGATTTGTATCATTTTTATATTTTTCATTTAATTTCCCTAAGTATAGAAAATAAAGTAATTAAATGTTTAATTAATCTAATAACTAATTAATGCCTTAAGTAATCCTAACATAATCATTCGTTCCCACCTTCCATACACATTTTGAACACATTGCAATGCTACTAGGCTACCAAGCGTAAATTCTACTAAGATTATCAAGCATTAATATATGCTTGAGGTCACCATACATATGTACATTAACTACCTAAATTTAATTAATTAATTAACTGCATGAAAGTAAATTGCATAAATAGTAAATTCTTTAAGTAAATATTATGCTAAGTCCAAGTGCTACAAAGTTTATTAAGAAAGCTCATCTTTATTGCCATTCACATAGAAGTGTCTAGGTATATTAGTGCTTGAATAAAGATTTGTACACTTCTCAACTCCTACTGTGAGCACTTTTAAAAAATATTCTAACTTTGAAGGAAACAAACTACAAGAGTTCATCCATGCTACTTAACAAAAAATGCTATAAATGTGGTAGGTGCATGCATTTATATAAGCAAAATAAGACATTATGTCAACATGTATGCATCGATGCATCAAACCATGCATTGATGGGTATGTGTCAAAGGGATCACATCAATGTGATCCAATCAACCACGACTAATCAAAATGATTATGAGAAGTGGAAGAAGCTTTTCAATTCATGAAACTCATTTGGCTACCCATCAACTTAAGGATGAGGCCAACCATTAGCGGAAAATAACTAGAATTGCTAGAGGATGGGAAAATGTGGAGGTAGAGTGGGTTAACTCATAAAACCTAGCACAAGTTGATCTCACTATTTTTGAATATGATATGAAGTTTATTCAATTGATGTAGAACATATGACTAACTATTTTGTTAATGGACTAATTAAAACTATTTGTGTAGGTTTGTTACCCCTTAGATTAACTGAGTATAAGTAAGCTCATACTAAGGGTTTAGTAATAGAACAAAGCATAGGATTAGACAGGAAGAAGAAACAAAATCATAATGAGAGGAGAATCAATCTATGATCAAGCCTAGAAGTTCTAAGAAAGCTAGGGTCTTTGGAAGGAGTAGACCTTTTAAACTTATGACCAAAGTATCATGCTTGGGAATAGAGTAGATACTACAAGAAAGAGTGCCCAAACTATCCTTCATGTAGTAAGCTAAGACATAGATAGTGGAAGTATGTTAATAGATTATCTGAAAATAAGATAGATGGAATAACCAACCCATAACATAAGAAGAATGTTTGGAATAAATACTGAGGATGCAAAGGAAGGATCTATACCTTGACAAATCAACCTATGGATGAGCAATCCAACATTATTATAAACATAATAGGTAATATTTATGGATCTTCTTTCTTAATCTTATTTAACCCTAATGCTATTCATTATTTTATGGACCCTAAAGTTGTAACCTAATTACATCTTAAACCTACAATCATATGTTCTTCCTTATTTTTCCAAACTATCAATTCCCTTGATATTGTAGCTTATAAGATGTTGTTCTCAACCAAAGTAGTGACACAAGGTAATATGGTGACATGATGATGATGTTACTTATAAAGTATGATGTAATTCTTACAACGAACTAGTTATATAAGCATGTAAGATGTTTGGATTATAGAAATAAGACTCTCATACTTCTATTCATAAGTAAGAAAAAAGCCATCATCTAAACAAGTAAGACATTTATTAAACTTAACTTTATGATAACTAGGAAGTAAGACATTTATTAAACTTAACTTTATGATAACAGTTGCTCAAGCAAGGTCATAATTATGAAATGATCTCAATGCATGAAGAGCCTAAGCAAGAGATAGAGTAAATTTCACTAATTCAAGAGTTCCTATATATATTTAAGAAAGAACTTTCTAGAGTGCCTCCTTATAAATAAATTGAATCTAAGATTATACTCAAGCCTAGAATTCAATCAATTTTTATGGTACCTCCTAGGATGTCTCTTATGAAGCTAGTAGAACTTAATATGTATATGTAGAAGTTTATGGAAAAATGTATGCTTTGATAAAGTGTTTTACATTATGGTGCACTATTATCATTTATTCATAGATAGTTAAATCAAGTGATAGTTAGGAATCGATATCCTTTTCCTAACATTAATGATCTATTTGATCAACTAAGGAAAGCTAATAGGTTCTCTAAGATTGACTTGGAGTCTAGTTATTATTAAATTAGAGTGAGAGAGGAGGATGTACCTAAGACAACTTTTAAAATATGATATGAAAATTATGAGTTCTTAGTCATGCTCTTTGAACTCACCAATACATTAGTAGTTGTTTTCCTCTACCTAGAATTGATGATTTATTTAATCAACTAAGGGAAGCTAAGGTGTTCTCTAATATTGGACTGTAGTCTAGTTATTATCAAATTAGAATGAGAGAGGAGGAAGTACCTAAGACAACTTTCAAAATATGATATGAACATTATGAGTTCTTAGTCATGCTCTTTGAACTCACCAATGCACTAGTAGTTTTTATGCACTTTATGAATAATGTGTTACATCCTTAGATCAATTTATCATTAGCTTCATTGATGATATTTTGGTTTACTCTAAGGATGAAGAGGAATATAAATAGCATTTAAGGATAGTAATATTAACTTTAAGAGAATAATAGTTATTTACACATGCTTCTAAGTATGCAATTTGTAAGAAAGAGATACGATTCCTTAGTCATGTAGTATTAGAATTGGGAATAGTTGTGGATTCCTCCGTGATTAAGGATTATCCTATCATAACTATAGTAAATGAAATTAGAAGTTTCTTAGGTATAGTAGATTACTACAAAAGATTTGTAAAGATTTATCTAAGATTGCTGCACCTCTACATAAGTTGCTTAGGAAGGACTATAGTTTTTATTAAATAGATGCTTGTCAAAAGACTTTTAAAAATGAAAGAGATTAATATAATCCTCCATCTTAATCTCACAGGTCCCTAGAGAGTCTTATGATATTTACATATAAACTTTAGGATGTGTTCTCACGCAAGTTGATAAAGTGATGGATTATACTTCTAGATAATTAAAATCTCATAACATAAAAATATTCAACTCATGATATAGAGCTTGGTAACATTATCATTGTTCTTAAGATTTGAAGACATTAGAGTATATTATGGATCAACCATAATTTAATATGAGACAAAGGATGTGGATAAAGTGGTTTATAGATTTTGAATTCATAGTATAGTATCATTCTGAAAAATGTAAAAAGGTTGCATATGCATTAAGTAGGATATCTAGGAAAATCTATAGTCTTACTATCTTACCTAGCTTTGAGGAATGAGATAAGCTCTTAAAAGATCTCAAATTCTTTGTGTCAAGAGAATATTTTGACTCTTTCCATAGAGGATTCAGTGTTCTCTATTACAGTTCTAGGTTTTTAATATTTAAAGTCAGAGTCTATATTCTAGTTGTAGTTGGAGGGAAGCTGCTTAATGAACCTCACTTAAGTAAGTATTTGTTGCATAGTAAAAAGATATATATTTGAACATCAAGAGATAGTATTTTTGTTGTCACCTCCCCATTCCCAAATGATGCTATTGCATAATGAAGATGGTGCCTCTTCATAACAAGTATTATTATTATTGTAGCAAGACCTAAAAGGGTAGTTATAATTGAGACTTGAAAGGGCATGTTGTAATAATAGACGTGTTTCTTAAAATAAACTATAGGGATTTGACCTAAGGCATTTATACCCAAGCTTAAATGTTGTGCCAGGCATGGAGGGGAAGAGCCAATATAGTAAGTTACAAGAGCTGGGTGAAGTGGCACAGGAAGTGGACTAGCCATCCCTTTAGGTTGGGTAATAAGCCTAACCATGGTTGTAGTGCTAGATTGCCTCTAAGGGATAGATCCCAAAGGAAGAAAAACCCTAAGGAATACTCTCAAAGCATAATCTAGATACACTATTCTATATTAATAAAGCTTTCTTTTCTTTCTCTTTTTGTACTTTCTCTGTTATTTCTTGTACGCATAATGTTGAATGTTACATATATTTTACATTTGGTATATTGTCTTATTACATAGAATGTCTAATGTAATGTATATTTGACATTTTCCATGACATCCAGGGATGGGATGTCATAATTGGTATCAGAGCAAACCACGATCTAAGCGCCATTCAAAAACATGGACTAACTACAATGTGAACCTGAGGATGAACCATGAAACCATGACACAAGGCAAGTTATTGATCATCACTAGATGCACCAGATGTCTAAGATGTAAGCCAGAGGATACCTTTTCATTGAGTTTGAACAATGGATCAAGCATCTACAAAAGACATAGATCCCATCAAACCAACAAAATTCATTCATGGATATTGTTGATTGATGAATATTGGATTACCGACGACGTTATTCATAATGATCCATCCTAGGCACCATGGGCACTAATAGTGCCATTCATAATAGACCATTCTAAGCATTGACAACACCATTCATAATAGCCCATCTTAGTGCCCATAGGAATCAATGGCCTATCATTGCAACAAAAAAATTCTCTGTTAGTAGATGGAAAATTAAAAATTTCCATTATCAAGTCATTAATTCAAAATTAAGAACATGTAGAAATAATTATCAAAAATAGAATTTGATGCATTGGCAACATGTAAAATGAGAAATTTGTAATTAAGCATACTTGTTTTGGAGTAGTACTAAGATGGGTGACCTCTCATGAAGTCTTGCTTTTTGTGCCAAATGTCTTAAAACTCTAGAAGTCATAACTTATGATTTTGGAATCCTTTTTTGAAAATTGAAGAGTCAACCTTCCAAACATAACAATGTAGTTAGATTTGTCCCAAGGAATCCCCAAAAATTAGTTTTCACTCCTTGCCTAACATACTACCTCAACATCCTTAAAAATTTAATTTTAGTGTAACCTAAGCATATAATGTCCTTTTTCGACATATGAATAGTCATCCTCAACCTTTTTCATCCTTCTAAACTCAATGGCAAGGTTAGCTTTATCATCTAGATACTTGATAATTCAATGATATCATGAAAATACACCTTAAAAGTCAACAACATAAGGATAACTAATCATGCCTTATTGGGAAAATAACCTTTGTAGATAGCCTTAAGATCCCTATGGCATGTCATTAGTTACATTGCTAGAGTCAATGTTTTTAAGGGGGGTAGAAAGGCCATTAAGAATTAGATGATATAATTATATATCACTAAAATTAGATGATGTATTTATATATTGCTAAAATTAGATAATGTAGTAATGATGTATCAGTATCAATTTAGTTGATGATTAATTGAAGAATCAATTCATAATTAGTTGATGAAATAGAATAATCTTCAACGATGTCTATCAATTTGTCCTACAACCAAAACATATGGCAAAACAACATGGAGACTCAAAATATTATTTCAAAAAGGTGTATGAAACCCATGAAAAGAAATGATCTAGACATGAATCCAAGAATGAAAATGAAAGTTACAACATACAATGTGCTTGCAAGATCTCTAACAGGTGAGAAACAACATCCACTATGTCCACCATTGACCTTGAATTGGCATGAATATTGATACCCATGCATTTTAACAAGATTATAAGATTTGGATGTTGATGTTTTATGCCAATAAGAAGTCTTTCCATGGGATTTTTTATACCAATTCCAACCAAACTTTGAAAAGATGAGATATAGAGGCATTTATAAGCAAAAAGGTTCTTGTGGAAGTTCTTCTTTTGAGCCATATAGATTAGCCTACTGTAGAAATCACAACATGGATGATTCTATGATCATTTATAAAGAAGCTAAGTTTGAATTAGTACAAATTTTTGAATGGAGTTTAGAAAATATGATTTTTGAAATTTTAGTACTTCAAGTGATGAAAAACAAAGAATGGTCAAGATTTTAAGAAAAACACATAGCCTTGGTAGTGATTCTAAAAATCTAGTTATCAAGAAGATGTGTATGTGTAGTTAACATACATTTGATTGCCAAAAAAACATGTTCAAGTCTTAGACTATGTTAAGGAGCATACTTGATTAAGAAAATAGAGGAAAGTTTGAAGAATAAGTTATTCCTAAGATATACTAATCTAGTTCCATTTATTCTTTGTGAAGATTTCAATGAGAAAGTTGGAAGTAGTGTCTATCAAATCTTAAAATATGGATATGTAAAGGAATCCTTGGAAGATGAACCTAATTTGAAGAAGATGTTTCCATCAATTCAACATGCAACTCCCTTATCCAATGCATATCTTTCTTATTTTAAATCTTTAGTAGATAAATCATATCCTAAAATTCAACAAATGATGTTGATGGATAGTACTTATTAAGAACCATAATTTAATAATTACTCTGCTATGATTAATGAGGATAGATCAACAACATTCTTCATTTAGACTTTGGATTATAGTTGGTATGATGTCCTAGTCTTCCAAGTTATCAAGTTTCTAGATTTGATTTATAAAGAAGAAGTTGAGAAGAATCAAGATCAAGCTTTACCATCCTAAACAAGACCATTTGATCATATACCACTTATGGTAAAATTACAATTACCTCCATCAATTCATAAGGTTGATCAAGATCAAGAAGTATCTCACCTTTACTTTTGTTTATAATCTTATTATTTTTTGTATTGTTTAATTTATATTTTAAATTAGATAAGTAAAATATCTAAGGTAATGCAAGTTTGGAATAAAGAATTTACCCTACCTTCACTTCGGTAACTAGATATGAGTTGCACTTTGTGTGACCTTGGTTAGGATTGGTGATTGGTGGTTGGTAGATCTTTTTCCTAAATTTCTAATTATGATATCAAATTCTTCTTATGATGAAGCTTTAGTCTTAAGTTGAAATATGTTTGTTGGGCTTCTAAAATCTTCTTGTTTATTTGAGGATCCACCATGAGCCAAAATAATTAATCTAATCTAACTTATAACCTAATTTAACTTGATATGCCAATTAAATGCTATTGTTGTAGGAATACAACTCTACACTAGAATGGTTTAGATAACTCGTTTTAGATGGTTGCTAGTCTTTGGTACCACCAAGGCATGGGTACCCCAAATAGCTTTTCTAGTATAAATAAGCTAGATATAGCTAATTAAATTTATTAGTAAATAAATTTTGAGAAACTGTTATCTTATAAGAGGTGAATTTCGCAGGGAGCCTTTTAATGATTTAGCATTTCATAAGATGAATTTATAGATTCCTTAAGAGCATGTTCCATCATTTTCTTTAAATCTAGAAACTCCAAAGAGCATGCTAATGTAAAAGATTGTTTAAAACCTAATAAAAAATTTTGTAGCCTAGGACCATTGTAGGTAAAAGCATCTTATAAAAATGCTAAAAGGCAATGAAGCCATCAATGATTTTTGAGTTTAGTGATAGTATGAAGTTTCCATTTAACATTAAAGCACTAGAGAGTGGGGATTATGATATCACTACTCCCAAAAGTCTAGATGATAAAGAAGAGAGAGGTCCTAGTGATGTTATTGCTATTGAAGAAAGTGATAAAGAGAGTGCTAAGAAAAGTGGCTATAAGAAAGAGAAGAAGAAGATTGATTCTTTCCTCTTATTATCTTTATTTCTATCTTTAGTTACATGTCATTTCTTTAGTTCCTACTTGTTGGGTTTATATCTATGTTGGATTTGTCAATTTCGCTTGTGCTTTGAATATTTTAGCATACATAAATTTTATTTATATTAAATGATGGTATTTGTATTTTCTTTTCTCATGTTAAAACTTTTTTGGTTATTATAATATGCGCTATGTATTATTCTTTTATTTGGTTTTAGTTCTATACATATTTATTTTATTATGTTTCTCCTATTATTTTAAGTTTATACCTACTATGCTAATAAAGTATTGCAAGTATTTAGGCATGCTTGATAGGTAGTTTTTTTCTTATTATAACTTTATTTTTATTTTATGTAGATTAGAATGATAAAAGGGTAAGTATAGAATAGAAACAAAATTCTATTTATGTTATTCTATTTTCTTTTATTATCTTGCTATCTACATGTAGTTTTTGTGCTTTCTGAGAGTCAACAACTTATGGGGAGCCTAAGTTAAGTAAGGATGCTTATGCTAGATACTCGTGTCTTGGTATTCATGATCTTTATCAAATTATTTTTTAATTTTTTTGTTCAAGTTAGTTTGGATGTTTTATCATATACAAATAAGAAAGATTAATGATTGCATAAGTAATTTGGAATGATAAAAATTATGCCTAATGATCTTGTTTTCTACTAATTCTTGAAGTTTTTCATGATTCAAATATTTAAACATGATTTTTTCAAAAAATGTTCATAATGATACACTCGTTAGGTTGACTTCTTTGTGCTCCACTTAAATAGTTGTTAGGTCAATCATCCTCTAAATAGGTTAACTGACCTAAGAATTAGAAATGATTAGTAGTTGATGATGATGAACTCCTTGCAGAAATATTAAAAATGAGTGGTAGAAACTCAAGTTTTTCTCCCAAATACTCATTAAGGAAGTAGAAAGCTGGTACATGTCTTTGGAGCTAGAATCAATCAGGCGATGGAGTACAATGCTGGAGCTCTTCAATGACAAATACCAAACCTACTCTAGAGTTTCTAATTTGAGACAACAAATTCAAGGGTGGAAACAAGGTAGCCACAAACCCTTGGATGCAGCCATGAGTAGATATTACTCGTTGTTGCACCAATGCCCGGGCTAAGGCTACTCTCAATAGGAATAGCTCTACCATGTCATAAATGGGCTCCATTTCAAAACAAGAAGGACCCTTGGCATTTATGCTCAAGGATAGCTATCTAAGTTAAGGGCTCATTAGCTTTAGCAATTAATTGAGTAGGTAGCCAAGGAAGAGGGAGAACTACAAAAATGAAAAAGTGTAGAGGAATATAAATGGGACCCTTCCATTTGATAGAGGGAGGTATATTTTTGTGAAGATGAGGAAGAGTCATCTCTACATGATGTAGCAGTGAACAGGAAGACTTTACCCATACAAAAATTCACTTCTAAAATTTCAGCCAAGGTGGACAAGATGTGGTGGGATTCTTTGGATGAAAAATTTTAAAGTGTTTTAAAAATCACAAAAGAATCCAAAGAACAAACTAATGATCCAGATCGACAAAGGAGAAAAGAGTTAAATGTGCCTATGACAAAGGTATGGGCAAGGTTGTTGTGGTAGAATAAGTTGCAGACTTGAACACTGAGGAAGATGATGGATGTGACATATGCCAGTACAAACATCCTAAGGGATGTTTCCCTGTGGTGTCACATTTGCAAGAGTCTAAGATGTACGCTCTAAATCCTTGCTTAGTAAAAAGGCAAACACCCCGGAGATTGCCTTATCCCCAAGGCAATTCCATGTAGTTCCACCAACAACAAGGACATTATCCAAGTGGAGCTCCACTGCAACCATATGATCACTACTAGCAATAACAACACCCACAATCATGGGGGATGCCACCCCCAAGGCAGCTGTACCCTTACCAGCAGCCAAATCCTTATTGGTACTACATTCAGTAGCCAATCTCCTCGTGGGACTCTTCTAGTGACACAACCTTCCAAAATCATTACTACTTGCCAAAATACTTTTGGGCCCAATCTCCGTCACCTAAGGGGAAAAACCCACATCTACACTATCCTCCACCACCTCCTTCTACCATACCTATCCATCAACCCTTAACTTAGCTACCTCTTACTCCACCTATGCAGGGAGAAATACCTCCATAGCCATAGCAGCGTAATGCCATGAGGGTCATCAATTTACAATTGGCTGCTCAGTCGAGTGGGTTAGAGCCAAAACCATGGAAACATTCCTTTTTTAGCTTAATAACATAAACACTCCCTCACACTCACCTGTGGATAGTGCCTTTGTATCTCCAACTACCTTTGATGCTCAATCCTTCGAGCGACCTTCCAACCAAACACCTTCTAAAGTGAAAATCATCATGTTAACACATGCTATGATAGATTGGATCAAGGTGGATCATCTTTCTCAGAAATTGGCTGATCTAGGGAGACCCCTCATATACCTTCAGGTGGCAGGCAACAAGCCATGCAAAGCTCTTCTGGATTCAAGGTCAGGTGTCAACCTAATTTCACATGATATGTACAAGACCTAGACCAATACATTGTGACCACTATTTATGTGTGGTCTAACCTTGTTGATTTCCTGGTGATTCATGTTGATAATTGCAAGGGGGACTTCCTGATTATAATGGGAAGAGCATGGCTCTACATGGTGGATGCACGTTTAGGACTCCAAAATCTCTCTCTTGAAATTTCAAAGAAAAATCCTTTTGGGGCAATCGAGAAGAAGCATAATTCATGCATCGTGTATAGAGACTCCAGGTGCAACTGTGTGTAGCAACTTTGGTCTGTTAAGTGGACATCCATTCAAGCATGCAGTCTATGTGCCACCAAATCACAAATTCAATGATGCCTGTACGCAATAGCCACTAACCAAGAAGGCACCCAATGGCTAACAACTAACTTTGATAGCAGCAACCTATGCATGGAATCCTCTGAGAGCCTTATATGTACCTATTATATGGGGAGCATAGACGAATTGGAATAGGTCCATCAACAACTTTCCAATACTAATGATGCTATTGATTAGGGAAAGCTAAAAATCCTTGAAAGCTTTAAACAAGAGCCCCTATAATTAAAACCCTTACCAGTCAATCTAGAATATGCATTCTTGCATAATGGTAAGCCAATGATAATCAATGCCACTCTTGTTCCAAAGCAAAAAAAGAATTTGCTAAGGATGGTGAACAATTGGTTGATTGCCTTCGCATGGTCATATCCTGAGTTAACAGGGATTGATCCTAGGGTATGCCAACATCGAATCTATATTGACCCTTCCATGAAGCCACGATGATAGCCGCAAAGATAATTGAATCCCAAACTTAAATAGATCATCAAAGATGAAATTGAGCAATTGCTAAAGGTGGATCTACCCCATTACGAATACCAAGTGAGTTAGCCCACTCATTATTGTACCAAAAAAGATGGTAAATGGAGAGTCTGTATTAATTTTCAATTACTAAATATGGTACTCTTTGAGGATCATTTTCCACTTCCATTTGTGGACCAGGTGTTGGATACCATTTTGGGGCATTGTTATTACAACTTCTTGGATGGTTACAGTGGCTATAACCAAATCTAGATTGCACCAAAGGACCAAGCCAAGACAATGTTTATGAGTCCTTGAGGGACTTTCGCATATATGAAGATGCCCTTTGGCCTATGTAATGCACCTGCAACCTTCCAACGCCTTGTCCTCAGCATCTTCTAGCAACAAATTGACAATGGTGTAGAAGTTTTTATGGATAACTTCTCCACCTATGGAGCAACATTCAAGCAAGCCTTGGATTGCCTTGAGTAGGTTTTGAAGCAATGTGTAGAAACTAACTTATGGCTCAACTAGCAAAAGAGCCACCTAATGGTCCAAGAAGGCATTGTTTTGGGACATTGACTTTCACAAGAAGGGATTGAAGTGGATCTTGAGAACATCAGGGTTACCCAAGGAATTACCAATTAGCCAGAAACTATAAGGGATGTTTGGCCATTCCTTTGACATACTGGCTACTACCGGAACTTCACCAAGAATTTCTTGAACATCACGAAGTCATTGGTGGAGTTGACAAAGAAAGACGCTCCATTTTTCTAGACTAGGGAATGTGAATTTTCATTCCAAATGCTAAAGCAAAAACTTGTAGAGACTCCAATTCTACAAGCTCCCAATTGGCGCAGACCATTCCACATCATGACAGATGTGTCTAATTATGCATTGGGGGTTGTGCTCACGCAGTTGTATGACCAAAAGAATCCATTGTGCAAGCCAAAGTATTGTGGCTACTCAGCTAAACTACACCACTACCAAAAAGGAATTAATGGTAGTGGTCTTTGCTTTGGAAAAGTTTCAACACTATGTGCTTGAATACAAGGTCTTTGTGCACACAAACCACAATGCTTATGAACAAACCAACAGTGAGCTCCCATGTCATACAATGGCTCATGATCCTTCAAGAATTCAATCTTACTATGTTAGACAAAAAGGGGACTAAGAATGTGGTTTTTGATCATTTGTCTTAGCTATGATGGAACAGCATGGAGGAGGAGAGCCCACTCTCTAACTAGTGTCCAAATGAACTACCTATCTTTTTTGAATTGTGAAGGAGACACCCATAGGACCAAGTTGGTATGGTGACATCCTTACCTATCTTCAAACATATGAGCTACCAAAGGAATTGGATCATTAGAAGAAACAAAAATTTCTTCATAGAGCCAGGCACTTCATGGAAATCAATGGACACTTGTACAAGGTGTGTGCGGATGACTTGGTTCGATGGTGCATCCTTGATGTAGATCAACTGCATGTTCTCCAAGATGCTCATGAGGGCCCTTGTGGGGCCCATTATGTAGGAAGGCACATGGTCATTAAGATCTTGCTTGTAGGTTATTACTGGCCTATGATTGATGTCAAAGAAATGATGGGATGACAATAAGAATAAAGGGACCTCAATAGTGGATTTAGCCATTAGAATCCTTCGACATTTGGGGCCTTGACTTCATGGGCCCCGTCACACCCATGTCAAATGGGAAAGCATACATTATTGTTGTGGTGGACTACTG
This sequence comes from Gnetum montanum, assembly GCA_015680685.1. NCBI lineage: Eukaryota > Viridiplantae > Streptophyta > Gnetopsida > Gnetales > Gnetaceae > Gnetum > Gnetum montanum. The sequence continues at coordinate 217,445 of MNCI01028475.1, read as the reverse complement.
TACAAAATGGGCAAAGGTGGTAGTCATCGTTGACTGTTCCTCAACCATGGCCGTGTGGTTATTTCAACAGAAAATTGTGAATAGGTTTGGGATGCTATGTGCACTCATTTTAGATAATGGCACTTCATGGATGCTACTTTTCATAAAATTATGCAGCATTTGGGAGTAGAACATAAACTAACAACACCCTATCACCCTGAAGCCAATGGGCAAGCCAAAGTCACAAACTGGGAGATTACAAAGATCCTAACTAGGACAATTAGCAAATATAGGAGGGATTAGAGCACAAAACTTAACAATTCCCTATGGGCCTATTGCTCGACCTGGAAAGTTCTTATAGGCTACTCCCCTTACAAGTTGGTGAACGAAAAACTACCAACGCTCCTGATTTAGGCAGAACTCTAAACACTATCCACAGCAAGTGACTTAGGTCTTGACTTACTTCTAGCATAATGAAAATGACTCATCAACTTAAATGTGCTAGATGAGAATCGATTAGTAGCTCTATCATCAAATGAGGTGCATAAGGCATATAACAAACAACATCATGACCTTAGGATTCGAAAGGGAACATTTCAACGTGGAGATACCTCTAGATCGAGAGCCCTAACTAGATGTTCAGGCCAATCTAGCAATGCTTCTATAGATTTTACATAGTCATCACATGCCATGGGCTCAAGGTCTAGGCATTGGGCATTGATGCATCGGATGAGGTCATTGTGAGGTCCAGTGAGGATCTGAGATGAATGAAGATGCTCGTATGTGCTCATGTTATAATCCTACAACATATCTTGTAAAACAACTAGAAAGAACATCAAGCCACACCTGTCTTAATAGAGTCACAATCCATAAAATGCAGAAAGCAATGCAATGAGAAATTGCCTAAATGTGCAAAAGTAGATTTAGAAAAGCAAACATGCAAGTTGGTTTTGGACCTTAGTAAGCCACAAATCACTAATTTAAGGCCTTAGTAGACCATGATTTGCTATTTTAAGGTCTTATCAAACCATCATTTGCTAATTTAAGGTCTTAGCAGACCATGATTTGCTAATTTAAGGTCTTATCAAACCATCATTTGCTAGTTTAAGGTCTTAGCAGACAGTCATTTATGCAAGATGCATTAGTTCAAGTAAGGCAAAGAGTATCTAGAACATGGAATTAAGCTGAGCATTCATTGGGCAACCAAAAAAATCTCAAAAAATTTTCTAACTCTAGGAATCGTTAGAAAAAGTTTAGAAATTTTTCTAACTTTGGTTGCTACGCTCACCTCTTGCTACACTTGCCCCCTTGCTATGCTCCACAAAAACCCAAGAAAATTTGCCAAAGTGTTGATGCACCTGTGTGGTAGGTGGTGCATTTAATTACCCTAGGGGCATATATGCACGTTTTACCAAGGGGTAAACTATCATTTTTGAGAGTGAAAACAAGAAATTACAGAGTGTAGCATGGTCACAGTGAGGTTTGGAGTCCAGTGCATAGCAAGAAGAGTGAAGCAGTACAGCGTAGCACCCAAGCATGGTGCTAAGATGACACACCATAGTGACAGTCAACACCCCAGACTCACCAATATGGAAGAGGGAAGACGAGCCCTAGAACACCTACCACAGGTGCAGGTGAAGGAGAGGAGAGCACCGTTGACCACTAGGTATGATTGCTACGCTCACCTCCTTGCACCATTCTTTTGCTTCTACTTGCTACTACACCTATGTTGGGGTTTGAAGGTTGGGAGGCAACCTTCATTGGGTGAGGACCATCACTACCATGGCCACCAAGGTGGCGCAGTGTTATAGAGAAAGTGCATTGATGGACAATGGATTTGTATTGATGTTTTTCTTTAGTTTTGTGCTTGTGACGAATGGGACAAGGGGTAGCACAGAGGCTATGGGGGTTTGATGTGTCATTTTGGGGGATGCAAGGAAGGTCCATTGTAGACATTTCCTATTTATTCCTAAGGGTTGTGGCATGTAGGGTGAGGGAGAGGGAACAAACGAGGGTTTTTTTTCACCTCTTGCGTGGCCATGTAGCATTGGAATGAGGCAAGGAGGGGAAGATGAGGTTTGCCTTGGCAGTGGACTAGGGTTTCCTCCATGTTTATTTTCTCATTGTGCCTCATTAGAAGTCACATTGCATGGGGGATAATAGATGGGATGAACATGGGATTTCGTCGTGGCCATGGCTAGGGCATATATGGTTAGGGTTTGAGGGGCCATGGAACTCCCTTGTTTATTTTTCCTCTTTTTTCTATGCTTTGTCTGTGCGTGGGTGAGGGTGATGGTGATGGAAGAGTGCATTAGGGTTCTCTCCCCTGTATGTTTATTTTGGCTTTGACAAACAAAGGATTGGGACAAGGGTTAAGCCACTACAGTCCAGGATGGCTGCAGCTAGGGGATAGGGTTTTTCTACTATTGATTTATGCTATGGGGACAATGCAAGGTGAGGGCAAAGGGGAGGGCTAGGCATCATGGGATAAAGAAATGTGTAGGGAAAGCCACAAGGGTGGGAAAAGGGCCAACAACATAGCCATAGGGATGGCAGCCATGACAAGGAGTTGAATGGGGCCAAGGGGGTCACCAAGGCCATGGCTATGGTGCATACCCTAGCACACACCATTGGTGTGTGATAGCATGGTGAAGGGAGGGGCAGGATGATGAAGTGGTGTGGTGGTGGAGGTGAGACTTAGGCACAATTTCATGGTCTAGAGGCTACACTCCCTAAGGAGCATAGCCAGCACTTGGGGTGCTATGCTATCAACAGTTAGAGGTTTTTTTTTGCTATTTTTTGGCATATTTTTGGGGGCTACACTCCTTGGGGATCATAGCCAATAGTTAGAAAATTTTGGTTGTTCTTCAAGGCTATGCTCCCTAGGGATCGTAGCAGACAATTAGCATTTTTTCATTAAATATTTGCATGGGTGACACTCCCAAAGAAATGACCCAAATTTAGAATTTTTCAAGCATCTCGAGCTACCTCACCCAGAGATAGAGAAAAATTTAGAGGAATTGCCAAGTGCAAAGGGTAAAGAATGCCAAATTGTAACAAAATGCCAAACATGCAAAGCTAAAGTGTGAGAATGCTAAATGCTAGAATGCCACATGAAACAAAGTGCTAAATGTGCTAGAGCTTTCCAAAATGCTAAACTTGCAAATTGATCATGTAGAACCATCGAAACATGCAAATTAGGACAAAGCTAATAATGTGAGTGTAAACTAAAATGCTAATGCTATGTCAATATTGTACACCAATGACCACTAGGCACATCAAATAGGTATCGACATCTTGTACCCATGGGGCCTCGTGGGGGATCCTAAGGATATATTTCTAAGATATGCCATTTTGGGCTAAATTTGCTCATTTTTGCTAAGTGTAAGTTAATAGTTTATGTCAAAATGCTATCTATTGTGTGCTAATGCTACATTCACTTGTTGTCTTTGTAGTTATAGAGTGCTATTGAAGCTTATCTTAGTTATCATGGACCTCATTGACATTTTATCCTACATCAGTGAGCCTGTGCCTAACATGTATGCACCCAATATGAAGTTAGATCATCAAGTAGTGTGGTTTCATCCAAGGGCATCCAAATTCCTAGCTTACCTACTACAACACTTTAGTGTGATCATATGGTCACACTTGGTAGTGGAGGCTACAAGTTCCATCACCAAGATGTTATTAGCCAAGGCCAATTAGGACATACTAAGATTCATGACTGATGGTGATCAGCTAGGAGGCCTGAGACTAGGTCTCAAGAGCATTCGTCCCTTAGCTAGGATTTGAAGCATGCCGGAGTTCTCTTATTATATAACAAGAGCAACAACCTTTTCATTGCCATGTGCGTGCATACAATCTTTGAGAATCCAAATGGGACTGTATATTGTGCTAGAGGGTAAGTGCTCTTGCTTTTCATTATGTCTCATTATTATTGGCCATTCTAGATTTGCTAACTGCTGATTATAGATGTCTAATGCTAGGTTTAAAGTTGATGATCAGGGACTCTATGATGAGATAGGGGCTCTTGCTTTGATCTATACTATACTAGAGGTATTTTCCTCTAGTTCGAGCTTTTGGGAGCTCATTATTGAATAGGTGGAAAAGAACTTAGAGAACTACCCCACTTGGTTCCCAAAGGTATTCAAGTAGTGCTAGACCTACGATTGGCTTGATGAGGGATGAACTAGCAGTAAGCCTATCTTTGGAGAGCTTATTGCGCCACTACCTCCATCATGCACATCATTTGTTCCACATGGGTGTTTGTTATATTGGGTCGACTTTTATTGCTTGTTCTCATGCACCCATTGATCACATGATTCTAACATTGTATTTGCCTATGTTACAACTACCGTTGCTTTAGGAGCAATGACAGTGGTTGCCATTGGCCATAGTGAGGCCACCCTCATTATAAAGTACAATGATGTAGAAGGGGTGCGGAAGTGGCTATGCCATTAGGCCTCAAAGGCTTTGACTACTTAGCTTACACATGTTGGCTTGATGGACCTTTTCTTGGCCCTCAACCCAACCACTCCAATGGCCAAGATGGTGACTATCATTGACTCCTTCAACTGTGATACCACTTTATCACTCGCATGCATAGAGTGAAGGTAGTCTTAGGCCTTAGTGATGCTTTCTTTACTAACTTCTTTGGCCTTCCCTCTGAGGGCCCATCAATCATTGACAAGCCCAACTGAGAGCTGGACTGGAGGAAAGAGATTGAAGAGTGGCTAGGAGTCACTTACTCTCATAAAGGCATCATAGTTAGTGACATGTGTGTGCTTGAGGTCTAGATGCTTTATCCTCTTTTTTGTGCTTATGCCTTTTCTAAGCTACTCTCCCAAGGAAAGGTCTTTGGGGTGGAGCAAGCAAAGGTGGTGCAGGAGGTCATAGAGGATGGCACTAGGTTTAACTAGGCCTCCTCTATCATCATTGACTATAGGCAGAGATTACTAGGCTTCACCACAACATCTATGTGAGGCCTCACTTTGACTTTGCATTATTTGTAGCCTATCTACAAAGGCTTGTAGAGTTCTTGGTGATTAGGGATAGTGAACATTGGATCATGTAGGATCACGAGCAACTATCCAAGCCATGGGTTAAGCACTTATTTGTTACCACTTGTGCACAGGACCCTCCAAAGGGGATTGAGGAGTTGTATTCAGTTACAATGAAGACACATCTGGGGAGGTCGTAGTCACATTATTCCTATGATAGCATTGATTAGTGTCCACCAACTACTCTTAGAGATGCGAACAAGGTTAAGTGATACATTGTGAAGACACTAGGGTCCTCCAAGGCAAAAATTAAGAGGCCATGCCCAACAGAGGAGACTCCCCCTACAGTTGAACAAGCATGTATCAAGAAAAGCTACCTCAAGATACCCACACTCTATTCAATGGTTGCAGGTCAGTGTATACCATAGATGCATTTGGCTTATGTTTTTTTTTGTTATATTATGCTAATACTACTACACTATATTTGTGATTCAAGAGGGCTACTAAGGAAGTAGTAGAGGTAACAAACATGATCCATCCTCAAGTTGAAGAGGAGGTACCATATAGGGAGGAGCCAATAGAGACCTAGAGATCTCCCAATAGTTTGATGTGAAGGGGTTGTTCCACCTTGAGTGTGACTTTGCCAACCTCCTTGACAGTGTGTAGCTAAGAGATCCACCCATGCTAATATTTGAGGGCTTGCTTGGTGAGCACTTTGTGTTACCATCTATCCTTGCCCTTTGCTCTTAAGCCTTTAACTACTCAGTTATCACTAAGTGTTGTCTCAAATCTTTCTACTAGTGATCCACCACCAGTGCCTACCCACTGCATGAAGCCATCGGTAGAGACACCAAATAAATTCACCTTCATGGAAGGCATCGTGAAGGACATGGTGGACCACATATAGTAGGTAGATCCTAAACTTAGTATGTATGCCATTTTTCTTAAACTATTTTACTAATTCCATACTTAGTCTGTTGCTAATATCAGTTTGTTCATTGTATGCTAATAGGCTCTAAGCTTTATTGGGATCCAAACCTAGTAGCTCATGTGAATGTCATCCTTAAGTATCCCCCTTGAGGTGGAGTAGGTGCCCCATCATGTGTACGAGGTGGTGAGCAAGTGCACGCTTCTAGTGCAAAGGCATTATGAACCTATAGGTGCTCGAATGAGCAGTTATGGAGATACATGCATGAGCTCCAGGAGATAGTGGTGAGCCTAACCAAAAGTCCCATTATGATTTCTTGTCAGTCGAGCACAAGGGGATAGTACTTGGAAAATATTAGAAATAGATTACGCTAGATCTGAGGTAGGAATAAGGCTACCTAGGAGATTATCGAGTAGAGGTTGCAAATGGATCTACTCTCTCAGGACTGGAAAAGATTCAGCACCAAGGTGTGCAAGTGGGGTATATGTAGAAGGACCACAAGCACCACTACAAGCATGAGTAGGATGCCTATTTGCAGTAGCTCAAGGATGAGTCTAGGAAGGTCCATCACCTTAAGATGGTTGTTGAGGGGATTAGCAGGAGTTGGGCCTTTAAGCTATTTGCTCAGCATATAGTGGTTAGTGGCTTCCTAAAGCGAGAGATTACCCTACTCTTAGGGGAGACTTCTATGATCACCATTTCTATGCAACTTCCTACATGGACCATCATGGATGAGGACAAGACCCTTGCAGATGTTGACTTCAGCCGCAAGGATTAGACATGGTTATTAGATGTTGAGATCTTGTGATGCTTAGAGGAGGGCCTTGATAGATTGCCCCCAAAGTTTGATGCAGGATCCTCTTGGGTTAGTTTTTCTTTTGTTGTTTATGCTTTTTATGTGTCAGTTTTGCATGTTAATTTTTTATTTTGGTTTTGCACTTGCTGATTAATTTGTTATTTCGTATTGCTTTTGAGTAGGCACCAGGCAATGTCATAAGTCCTAGCAAAGTAACAAAGGAGGAGGAAGAGGAGCCTCAACCCTCGCCAAATAACACTAGTTGAGTAGACCTAATGTAGCCCTGCTATTGGGCAATTTTTCACTTTGGCCATTTTTGTTGCATGGTCATGTTATGTACTCCTACTAATGGAAATATAATAAAACTGATACTTTTTTATGATGAGAATTATGTTTGAAACTTCATGTTTATTTTGCTAACTATTTAATGTAGATAATGCAGCTAGTTGATGTAATTAGGCCCCTTGTGGGCCCCATGTTAGTTTAAGGCCATGGCAGAAGGGCCATTGCTAGTTTAAGTCCATTTTAGGCCATGGAAATTACTAGTTTAAGGCCATTTCAAGCCACAAATAAAAGGGAAATTGTTGCCAGTTTTGGATTGTGGTGGGTTACAAGCTGCTAGTTTTAAGGCCATAGCAAACCATGTGCTAGTTTAAGGCCTTTTTGGGCCATGGCAATGTGAGAAAGGTTGTTAGTTTAAGGTCATGGCAGGTTATGTGCTAGTTTAGGGCCTTTTTAGGCCATGGCAATGTAAGAAAGATTACTAGTTTAAGGCCATGGCAGGCCATGAACTAGGAGAAAAAACTTGCCAATTTTAGGCTAGAGCAAGCCATTGTAGTATATGTATTTTTTTTTTGCAATTTTGAATTTTATGATTTTTGTGTATTTTAATGTTTTTTTTTAATCTATATAAAAGCTAAATGAAAATGCATAAGCAAAAAGGACAAATACATAACAAAGTCAATGGTACGAAACATGGGCAACCATGCACAATGCAAGCACACAAGTAAAAGGTAAGTGGGGCTTGCGAAGACTAGAGATGCGTAGGAAATAGGGCATGGGCAACGCAAGGCAATATTTTCCTATACCTCCATTATTGATGCAATAGGACATGGGCAATACCAAGTGCATAGGGCATGGGCAACACAAGGCAATATTTGCCTATACCTCCATTGTTGATGCTAAAGGGTAGTTGTACCCATAGAGCTTCCTTGAGAAGGTTATCCAACCTTTTTGGCTCTTTAGATGAGTCTACCAAACAACGTTGACATGTTTCCTCCACAAGAGATGTGTCATTGGGGAACTCTACCTCTAATCCTTGATCTGTGTCAACATTGTTGATGGTTGGAGGAACCACATTGTTACCATGTATGATCACTTCTCCACCATTGTATGGAAGGTGGATCTCTTGATGAATGGGTGAGGAAATGACTTATAATTGAACTAGCTAGGGCCTTCTCAAAATTAGTTTGAACCTAGGCATCTCCTTGATGACAATGAATTTGACCATAGTGGGAAATTGCTCCCCTACGATGAAGGCTATTGTGACCATTCCCTTCACAACAATGCATAACCTATTAAAGGACTTGAGGGATGTTGTCTTGTGGCCTAGATTTGATTGACAATATCAAGCTTGTTAATGAATAGGAATGGGATGGCGTTAGTTTCCACCTCATCATTGTCATGCACCCTGCAAATCCTGCATTGCCTTGCATAGATGGTTATAAACATTGGTGTAGTTGTGACTTGACCCTTTTCAAGGTCAACTTTGATTACCTCATCATGAACAGCTAGAGGTGTTGAACCCAATTCGTGAGGCATGGATGGCTTGTTCATCCACTAGGATGTCCTCCTTGATAGAAATGAAGGCCAACATGCAAACTAGTTCTTCACGATGAGTAGAGGAGGTCATTACCAAGTTGTACAGACTCAAGGTTGTATTTTTTTTTTTGTTTCAGAGCCTACTTGACACCTGCCAATGTGTCTAGAAAGTTCTTGCTACTGTCAATTGCCTTGTTAGCCTTCATCTCCTCCATGCAACCCAAGAGATGGATCTCTTGGAGAGGAGATTTGGCCTTGGTTTTTTTTGCTTGCCTATATGAGCCTTAGTGCTTAATTGTTGATTGCTTGCAATGGTGGTTACGGTTGATGTGGCCATAGGAATGTTAGATAAAGGGACGAGCTTAGGGAGACCTAACACCATGAATTCCCTCATCATTCGATCATTGAGGCATTTGTTTGGCCTTTTGGGCTACCAATTTAATTGCTTGGTATTGTATGCAAGATAAGGCCTTAGGTGAGTGGGGCCTATTGTAGTCCCCACCACTAGACTCGATGAAGGGTCCACACATTGTGACACCCTAATGATGAAGGGTGTATGGGTTGCTATTGCTAGAACATGCTATGGGGCCCTAACCATAAAGGGTGTCATGGATGCCCAAGGTGATGCTATGATGACAAAAGGAATCCTTGAACTAGTTGATGCCAGGGAGGCCCCAATGTTGTCAAAGGGCACACAACCCACAAATAGCTCTTATGTTGGTTCTATGTCATCATTAATGCTGATGGCATTGATGACATAGCCTATGCCAGTTGCATTAAGAGGATATGTGTAGAACTTCATTAATTAATTGTTATGGTGAACTAGGTTGGTTGAATTGAGGACCAATTTGCCTTGGTCAATCATGCATTGTATGTCATCCCATAAAGCCATGTAGAAGTTCATGTCATGGCCAGGTAATTGATGGAAATAGCAGAATTGGTCCAACTTGAAGTGCTTAGGAACTGAAGGCTCATCTAGCATGGCACTAATGGGTTCCTAAGGAGTTTGCAGTAGCATTCATGACACTTGCAAGCATCTTCAAACATTTTCTTGTACTAGATGCATTGAATACTAAGTAGCTAATCCAAAAGTTCCAACAGCTTGATGGGCAATGATGTATAATTTGAGTGGTCCTTGCACTCAAAGTTTGCCCCATAGTGACCAATGGTGTAGGTTGATTGGTCACCACAATGCTAGAGTTGGTTGCCTTGTTGTTGGTTGGGGCCTTAGTTTCCTTGGCCATTGTTTTGGTTTATTTTGGCTTGGCCTCATTGGCCACCACTACAACTATTGTTGTTTCCTTACCCTTCTTCTTATCTTTCTTCGCATGTGCATTCTTGTAGGGAACGTAGGCTAGATCCTTACTAGCTTCCACCGCATTCTAAATGCTCTTTGTTTAAGTGAATGCTTAGCTTAAGGACTACGGGGCAAGGTAGTACAACTTCAACTTGATGAAGTCATTCACTGTGCCTTTGAAAATGGCTAGTAGGTGGATTTCTATGATCCGTGATAGGCTCATGGGTTTCATGAAGTGCAGCACTTCATCGTTGTATGAACTTTTGAATGGGCTCTAAGTGGCCCTACTTGATTTGCATGAGTTGATCTAGGATTGCCTCAGGCATAAAGTTGTACTTGAAGCAAGTGACAAATTGGCTAAGTAAATCCTCCAATGAAGATATGCATGCCTTGGGAAGTGCAAGGTACTATTCTAGTTCCTTGTAGGTCAAGGACATGGAAAACACATGAATGATTGCATGTGGCCATGCTTACAAAAAAAGGTGCTTGGATTGGAAGGTCACTAGATGGGTGTTGGGGTCCCCTTCACTATTATATTTGGTGAATTGGTGAAGTTGGACGATGGGACAATAGGAATAATCACCCTGGTAAAAGTCCACCACTTGGGCCATATTAGAAGACGTGGCATTAAGTTATTTGACCTCTTTAGTGAGCGTCTAAATGAGCTAGAATGCTTGATCTAGGCTTGGTGTGGGTGCAATAGGCTATGTTGGTTGTGTAGCCTGCTATGCTATTGGCGTGGTCCACGGTCCCACTGTGGGCTGTGCAACCATGTGGGATGCTTGTTGAGTGTACTGCTATGGAGGCTATTGCATGTGCTACTATTGTGTGTGTTGTGCCTAGGGCACAAACGTAGGGCCCCACCACATGATTGTAGCCTGAGCTATCATAGGGGGCACAACCAAGACAGGTGGAATGTATGGCAACCATGTGCATGTAGGGTTGGGTTGGCATCATGAATGCCATAATAGAGGATTTCATAGATTGTGTTGATACCATGAAGAGTGGGGTGATAGATAGTCTTGCACCTTGATGCATATGTGCTTGATGGCTTGCCACAATAGGTGTTGGCCTAGTTGGTAACAAGGTAGACATTACTACCTCAAAGAAGGCAGATGGTTGAGATTGCAAGGGAGTAACATTAGAGGTAGGTCATAGGAAAGAGATGTAGAAGGGATTCTCATTCTTTGAGGGAGCCTCGAATTTCTCTTGCCCATCCTACAAAGGCTCCTCATAATCAGTTGCTGCATTGTGCTTATTCAACCCACTCAGTCAGATGAGTTGGTCGAGCATCCATTCAAAGGTCTCAATGAGGATCATGAGATCATTAGGGGTAGGGAAGTACTCCCTCTCATTTTGATGTACAAGCTCATAACTTCACTTTGCATCCAACTCTTGGTAGTCTAATAGGATACCCACCTAGAGTTTTGCGCAAAGGAAGTTGCATTTGTTTTTGTCAAGCATCATGTGCTGAGGATATTGTTTACAAATCTTAAGGGATTGCCTTCCCATGAAGATGGCTTCCCTGGCCTTGAGAATGTCAATTATGAATTCCTTCTGAACAAGTTGAACAATGATCACACTTGAGGTGGAGGTTGAAGGCTCTTTGAGGTTCATGCTGCTATGAGAAGATGCAAAAGATGCAGCACTAGAAAAGAAATGGCTAAGTATAACAATTACTGAAACTGGCTAAGTATAGAAATGTTGAAATGATAGCTAAGTTTCAAAGTGCTACTGGAAAGATGTATAATTCTGGTAAGCTCTGGTAGCTTGCAAGTTGCACTATTTTTTGCATTCTGATAAGCTAAGTTTCAAAGTATAACAATTACTATGCTAGAGCTTGCTATGCTCTCATGATGAGGGTAAGCTACACCCTTCCTAACACATAGAGTTTTGGATCCAAGTGTAAGAAATACACTTTGGCTTCCATCTTGCAAGGTTTTAGGGGAACCAACAACTAGGACCAATCTACATTAACTGGCTCGTAGACAATCGCAAGGATGTGATGACCAAAAACATCAGTGGTTGGAACACTAAGAGGTTATCGAGCATACAACCTAATCCCAAATCCATGCGAGGGCCTTGCTAAAAATGCAGATGGGGTGCCTGGAATGGTCTTGTCAATCAAACAGGGACTTACAAGATGCTACGTTAGGTGAGTGCTAAAGGGATTACACGGTGTTACCGACAGGCATCGGGGTCGGGTACATTCATGCATAGCATGGTGTCCTAGCTTGAGACTAGCAATATAAATGTGCAAATGCATGCAAAATAGTAAGAAAACATGAAGGCTATGCTAAATGTCAAAGAAAAAAAATGCTTGAGAAACTTAACAGAACTTGAGAATAGAAGTGCACCACCCAAAATGGGGGAGCATAGCAATTGTAAGAAAAATAGTAAGAGTAGTATGTAGCGTACAGATAGATGTAGTAGTAGTGTAGTAGCATAGCCACAATCTCTGGGGCATCTAGGCTATGAAACTAACAACTATAGTCGAGTATAAGCCTACTAGGTTGGCTATCGTGGTGTTTCATGGGCCAAAGTAGTGAACTGCATGCTTGACAATGTGCACTAGTGACTGTAGGTGTCCTAGGATATGTCAAGATGCCAAATGTGCTTAGGTGCAAGCAGAGCTAGAGTGCCAGTTGTGTTGGAAGATCACAAACTTTGCCCACTATCGAATGAAGATTCTACCCAAATGCAAAATTTTCCCACAAAAATGCCAAAGTGCCAACCTCTAAAATGTCAGATGTGGGGGTATTTATAGGGCTAGGGTTAGCATGAAATGAAAATTGAGTGTCACGTGACATGAGGGTAGGTGGGGCTATGCTAGACCCAACTACACTCCCACGAGAGTAGCAAGTGTTATGCTGTAGTACACTATAGTGGACCCTAGAGACTACTAAACTATGACCATACTACCAAGACTACATATGCCAAAAATATGTGCAAATAATGCAAAAAAAGTGCAACTTGGAGGCTATGCTTTGGGACTATGTCTTTCCCTCTTTCGAATGGGGTCAAGCATAGGTACAACTCAAGGGAAAATGGAGGAGGCAAAAGAGATGCAACTTGTTGATCTTGCTTGCTAGAGGAATGTTGGAGCTAAGCTTTGGAGGCTTTTGGAGGTAGTTAGAGGCTTCTTTGCAATGCTATGCTAGCTATGCTCTAGAGCGTAACCCAACACTTAGACAAATTTTGCAAAATTTGATGTCTAGCATTGGCTATGCTTGCTACACTCTAGAGCATAGCAGGGATACTTAGAAAAAATTTGGCCTAAATTTGGTTTTCTTCCATGTTACACTGGCTACACTTTGGAGCATGGAAAAAGGGGTAACCTCAAGTTAGAAAATCTGCCAAACTATTCCTTAACTCTAAGCTAGCTTGATAGCTTCTAGCTTGACACTTAGCCAAACTAGCCACTAAAAGGTGTGCTATGCTGGCTATGCTCTAGAACGTAGCATTAGTACCAACCCCAAGAGTTAGAAAATTTGCTAAATTTTTTCTTCCATGCCAAGCCATCCTAATAGTTTTGGCTTGGAAATTGAGAAAATTGAGCATGGAAGTGTGTGCTACACTCTAAAGCATAGCATAACACTTAGAAAACTTTTTGTGCAACTGCTGTCAACACTTAGAGAATTTTGAAAAATAGGGCCTATGATACATGCTACACTTAGAAAAATTTGCCAAGTTTTGGTACTAAGACAAATTTGTAGCTAAATCCTGAAACTCATGGTGTTTCATTGGTTCCTCTTTGTTGATGTCTGGAGGAGTGGCCTGAGAGAGGTCAATAAAGAATACAAAACACCATAGTAGGCATGAAACCAACATTGCTCGTTGGTATTTGATCAAATGATGCTTTACCATGCTCAAGAGTGCTAAGGGAATAAAGTATGGCAGGGAGCGGGTTCAGGAGATGAACTAAGGCATAGCATGTGGGAGGGATGCCAATTGTGTATGCAACTACAAAATGTAGCACCATGATGGCTAGTTGCCAAATTGTGATCCCTCATTGGAATGCTTATGAGGAAGTCAACGTTCATGGAATAGGGATGGCTTGCCCCTAAAATTTTGACCTCTCATCGAAGTGCTTGTGAGAAAGTCAATGCAGATTCATGGTTGGACCAATTACAAAAGTGTAACTTTGCAAAAAAATGTGATGCCTTGCTGCTACGATGTACCATGTCTTTGAATGATCACCTCCAGGGCTCCATCTTACAAACACAACATTGAAGAAATAAGAAAATAACCACAGAAAATGAGGGATAAAAGCAAACTATTGGTTGCAAGGATACTGCAAGTACTACTAGTGCTAGACAAGTTGTAAGAGCTTGTAGTGCCAAAGCAGGAAGGCTAGTGCAAATGCTAGAGCCAGAAGGCTGTAAAAGCTCCAGTAGTGACACTGGAAGTGAGTACTTAAGGGAGGCAAGTGAGGTGGCTGAAGGTGATGATGATGTAGGTGCTCAAGGCTACGCTATTGAGCTTAGAAATCTAGTAGGATGGCAACGAGCCACGCTATTGGATGCTTGTAATGGTGTTTATGGTTTCTCTAAGTCTAACCCCATTGGTACACCTTAGTGTTGTAGTTCTTCCAGTTTTGGTTCTTCCTAGCTAGCAAGTCCATCTATAGCTACTACTTAATCACCTCTTGGATGGCCTCATTTTTACCATGATTTGAAAACCAGTACTTGACATTGTCGATATCAGCTATTCACTAGGTACCATCCCCTCAGTCCCAAGCTACTAGGAAATCATAGCAGGCTTATAGGTCCTCCAATTTGGCATCTTGGCTCACTCCCCTATCCTAGAGCTCATGCACCTACTTTCACAGATGCTCATTCATGTGCTTGCATACCCATAATGCTTTTGCACATGAGAGCACACACTTACTCACCTCATCATATACATGACAGGAAACTTATTTCACTTTAAGGGAAAACTCAGGGATAACATTGACTTTGGACACCCTACTTGGATCCAAAGCAAAGCTTAGAACCTATTGGCGTACAATGGGCAAAAACACATGAGCCATAGACTAAGCAGCAAATTGGTAAGGCAAAGTAAGCAAACATGGATATACCGATCTTGGGATGTGTCTATTGTATGCGATCCACCATGTGTTCAACCAAGCCTTCCATGAAGGAAAACTTATCAAGTGCTTCTACCCACAGCTCCATGCAAAAGGTAGAAGTAAACACTAGACCATTGGCAGACACATCTGTGGCTATGATACAACACATTTAACAATTATCAAATAGCCAAAGATGTAAGAGCTAAAAAGAGCAACAATAGATGGTAGTGCAAAGCTACTACCTAATAGGTCCTTAGGTGTGAGAGCAGGGGGGTCACCCAACTACACATCATCAAAGAGGTTATTGAACTCACCCTTGTCTAGCTATAGCAACCCTTCATCCTCTAACTACTAAAGGAACTTTGTAGCCTCCTGTCCTTCATCCACCAATGCCTGCCCCTCCTCAGTTTGAAGAGGGACATCATTTGCTTTCAGCTCTACTGTTGTTTTGGTAGCCCTCTTACCTATAGCCAATGATTTACACAGGTTAAGATTAACATCTCCAACACTCAACATAGTAACTTAGCATAGTATAGTATAGCCAAACAAAAGTGCATCCAAGGACTCATACTCACCTACAATGCCTAAATGCAATTCATAGAGTCTTAAGCGGATTTTCCTACCTCTCTCTTTCTCCACCTCCCAAATGGGCTTCTCAATAGGATGTGGCTTTTTGATCTTTTCCTTGGATGATCCTACTACCTGAGCAATGAGGTGCATCCCTTTGGCTACATTCTTGGTGTTAACTGGTGGGCTTGCACCTACACTATCACATGAGTAGTGAGACTGCCCCAAGTTACCTCTAGTTGTTACAGAAGACAACTCACCAATCACCTTTAGGGAGGGGGGGGGGGGGCGTCCTATGACCATGTGGTAGTAAATAGGTGCTTGATCCATAGCCTAGAGAGTTTTCTACAGTCTTGTGCCACCCATTGTCCATACTCTCAAATCATCAAGAACTCCACAAACCTTTGTAGACATCCTATGAAGAACACAAAGTGCACATGTAACCTTGCTTGGAGGTTGTGGTGTAGCTTGATGATCTTGGTGCACAAGTTGTTGGCAAGGTAAGAAGCCCAATTGTACCTCATCCCTTCCTCTAACACATCCCTCGTCATCTAAGCCTACTTTACCTCAAGAACCTTTCACTAGCAGAGCAGCTTTGGAAATGCATGGGCATGAAAGAGGGGGTAGAGGTTGTGGACCACAAGCACTTGCACATCCTTGATGAATATGCCTTTGTAAGATTTAGGAGCCCCTATCCACTCTTCAATGCCTTTCCTGTGGTTCACCTCTTTGTTGATTTTTTCAACAACTGATGTATCCTTAGAGGGGAGGTTGAAGAGATCTGCAAAGAAATCATTTATAACATCACCCACATATCACAAACCTACATAACAAAATGATTAGCACTCTCACTAAAGGAGTCAATGATTGCAACCATTTTGGCCACTAGAATGCCCAAGCTAAGGGTAGGGAAAAGGTCCATTAGCCCTGCCTATTGAAGCCTACTAGTAAACTTTGCTAGGGCTTGATGGCACAACCAATGTTATGCACCCTCAACATCACTATACTTCATGATGAGGGTAGCATCAAGAAAAGTCCTTCCTAGTTGGCTGAGAATTTATCTATAAGCTTTCAAATGACCTTGAGCTCCAGGTCCCCTTTCTTGATCAGGCACTGATGCTGATTATGGTGATGTTTTCACTGTTTCTTTTCCTAGTACCATTCAATGCAATCAACTGTCTACATGTGCTTCTCCTCTATAGAATTGAGGTCAACAATTCTCAACTCATTGCTCTGGGCCTCATCAATGAGACTCGAGAGCATCATGTGGAGTTATGGAACCTACAATTCAAGAGACCACTTCTTTAGACCCATAAACAAGACTATATGATGTCTTACCTGTTGCTATTCTGCATGTCATGCAATATGCCCATAATGCATAGAGTATCTGCTTATGCCATCATCATTTGCTACTGCTAAGCATCTTCTTCAAAAGGTTGATGTTGACTTTGTTTGTGGCCTTTGCCTGAACATTCACCTATGGATAGTATGGTAATGAAAAAGAATGTATGGATGGCACATGCATTATGTTACCATGCCATTGACACAGGTTGCACATTTTGACTTTGGAGACATGCAGTTGCATTCCATGTAAGATGAATAGTAGCCGAGCATATGATTTTCAATGCCATTGCCCTAGGTGCTACATGGTCTTCGCATAGTCCCTCATGAACTTGATCAACAATCATTTGTGCTTCACTATTACTAACACAAGTTTATATTATACCATCATAGGATCTACAACACCTACAAGGATGTATTGTCACAATTATTTTCACACTACATTCTTTTCAGTAGTGGTTAGATGTTGTGGAGCCTCACCTTGTTGAAGGTACACTGTAATTTCATCATACCATACTTGTGCATGAGCTATGCTTATTGTGGCTATGGATGCAACCTTAGTTATGTGCATGATAGGTTCAATGCAATCCATTCCTAAGGTAGGCAAGGCATGAAACATGTTAGGTGCAATGCTTATGGCTAATGTGGCTAATGAGTTAGAATGGCATTCTCATTGAGGGGAATGTGTTGGATATCTACAGTTGCAAACCATTGAAGTAAGTGCTTTGCCAAGTCATAATAAGGTTGTAAATGTTGTGCTTTACAAGCATAAACCTCTGTAACTTGGTTGATGATTAGCTGTGAATCACCTCAGATCACCAGGTTTCAGATTTCAAGGTCACGGGTTGCTATGAGACCCCTAACAAAACATTTGTACTCCACCACATTGTTAGTGCAAGGAAATGTAAAATGATAAGATAAGGGTTGGATCTCCCTAGAGGGAAACATGATTATTGCAACGACACTATCTCCTTGAGAGGTTAAAGCCCCATCACAGCTTTACCTTTGGTTGATGCTTGTAGTATGTAATGCAAGTCAAACTCCATGGTTATTACTTTCCACCATGCAATTTGACTACTCTCATAGATGTTCATTGTGAATGCCTAGAGTACATTACTTTTGCAGATGATGTTTACTTGACTACAAAAAGGATAATGCCTTCACTTCTTAAGTGCAAAGACTAAGGCGAGGCAGTTCTTTTTCACATTATTATATTTTGCGTAATGTGCCACTAGTGCATGGCTTAGGTAGTATACAAGGACTTCTAAGCCATCATCTCACTTTTGATAGAGTAGAGAAGTGATGGACATGTCGAAAGTTGTAAGGTAGATGTAAAAAGGTTTATCTCTTTGTGGAGGGTAGACTGTTGGAAGTTGAGCTAGCTACTTCTTGAGGTTGTCAAATGCCTCTTTCCATTGAGTTTTTTGCTCAAAGTGGATCCCCTTTTTGGGCAGATGTTGCATTGGCTACAACTTATCAATTAACAATGCGATAAACCTATGAATGAACTATACTCTACCTTGTAACCTGTGTAGCTTTTTAAGGTTTGCTAGTGGTGCTAAGCTAACGATGGCCCAACATGCAACCAGTCTTGACATTAAAGACATGCTTCTTAAGGAAACATTTGAGTATACGATCTAAGTCATTTGCATAATCATGTGTCATTTTGGACTTAACTGTTATGTCATCAATCTAGTCATTGAGTAAGTCTAATAGGTAATCACTAAAGATGTATGTCATTGCACGTTGGTACGTTGCTCCTACATTTTTTAGTCTAAAAAGAATCATTACATAGCAAAATGTACCCTAAGAAATCATAAAGGTTGTGCTAAGTTGGTGCTCTGGGTTGATCTAAATCTAGTTATACCACAAGAACTCATCCATGAAGGATAACAAGGCATGAGTAGCTATAGTATTGATGAGTTGATCAATACTAGGCAACAGGAAGTCATCTTTAATAGTCACCTTGTTCAAGTCCTAAAAATCTATGTAAATGTGCATACTTCTAGTTTTCTTAGGTACAACCACAATGTTGGAGATCCAATCTGCATAGTCAACTATCCAAATGAAACCAACCTTGTAGAGATTGGTGATTTCATTACGAACTACCAACACCACCTCAAGTTTAACCTTATAGGCTTTCTACATGACTGGTTTTACCCTAGGATTGAGGATTATGTTATGCTACACTATATGAGGGTGTAGGCCTAGCATGTCTTTGTAGGACCATGAAAACACCTTAATATTATCGTTGAGGACTTTAGTCATGCTGTGAGTGTGTCAAGGTTCTAATAGAAGCTAAGTCTCAATGTCATCACCTTGCCATTAAGTGCTTCTAGAGGGACTTCCATGAGGGGATCTTCTGTTACATCACCTACATTTAGATCAAGAGCCATAACTAGATGGTCGAGCCAATCTAGCAATGCTTCTGTGGATGTTACATTGTTATTATGGACCATGGGCTCAAGGTCTAGGCATTAGACATTGATGCATCAAATGAGGTCACCATGAGGTCCAGTAGGACTAGACATGAATGAAGAAACTCGTATGCACTCATGATGTAGCCTTGCAACATATCATGCAAAACAACTAGAAAGAATTTCAAGCTGCACCTGTCTCAAATGAAGTCAAATTGCATAAAATAAAGAAAGTAATGTAATGAAAATCCTCCTAACTATGGAAACATAGGGTCAAGGAGACAAGTATGCGAGTTGATTTCTAGCCTTGGCAAGCCATGGATTCCCAATTTAAGGGCATAGTGGACCATGCATTGCATGGGACACATTAACTTAGATAAGGTGGGGAAGATTTAAAACATGGAATTAAGTTGGGCTTTGCTAGGCAATCAAAAATTTGGAAGTGCTGGGAAAGTTAGAAAATTTTTCCAACTCTTGCTACTACACTCGTTTCATATTATGCATAGGACATGGGATGTTGCCTGAGGTAGGTGGCACATTAATTATCCTAGGAGGGTATAAATGTGTATTTTCACCATGGTTAAACTACAATTTTCAAAAGTAAAAACAAGAAGTCATGGAGAATAGCACGATTAGAGCTAGGAAAGCCAAAGCATAATAGCGAAAGCATAGAATAGAGCATATCCACCAACCATGATGTGCTGAAGTGACTGCCAACACCCCAACCTTGCCATTGTGGATGAGGGTGAGCACACATTGAGATCTCTTCCTAAGACATGCATTGAGAAGTGAAGGAAGCCATCATCAGCCAAGTATGGTGCTACGCTTCACCTTTGTCTCTTCTTTGCTTTCTTCATTTGGCCATTTTCTTTGTTCATGAGGGGCTAGGGTTTTGGGGCTACCTTAGCTTGGGTAGGGACTACCACTATCACTATGGTTGCGCTAATGGCCATGACACATGGTGCAAGGTAGGGTAGAACCATGCAATTTTGTAGTTGCAATCAAGGTAGTTGCAACCTAGGGCAAGGGAGGAACAAGGGAACAGCTACGAATTTAGGGTAGAGGATTTGGTGTAGGTGAGAGTAGCATGGGTATGCATGGGGCAGAGGTGAGATGAGGGCAAGGTATCATAGGTGGGTAGGGACGTGTAGTTAAGACAAAACGTAAGGGATGTGCAAGGAGTGGCAGGGTTGCGCAAGGTGCCGAAGTGTGATGGAGTGGGTTGGGTAACAGTGAGAGTGGCAAATGTGTTATGCCCAATACATGCTATGTATGGCTTCTCTCTTCATGTTCTTAGTGCTATGCTCCAATGAGGAGTTAGAAAAATTTCCTGAACTTGTCCATTTGGAGGTTATGCTCTCGAGAGCATAACCAACAATTAAAGGATTTTTTTGATGTTTTTGAGGTTTGAATAGTGTAACTGACAGAGTTAGAAAATTTTTAGGTGAACCCTACCTAGGTTACGATCCTACAGAGCATAACTAAGAGTTAGAATTTTTTCAAATATCCATGGGCTATGTTGCCTAGAGTTGCCCAGTGTGAAAATATAGTTGCCCAGTGTGAAAATATAGTTGCCAAGTGCGAAAATACAATGCTGAACATGAAAAATGCTAAGTGCAAAAATGCTACATGTGGAACAAATTGCAAAATGTATCAAGTGAAAATGTCTAAACCTATGAATTGAACACACCAATTGCTAAACATGTAAATTAGATGAATGCAAAACATGCAAATGTGAAATGGAAATGTTAGTGCTATGCCACATTGAGCACCAGGTGTGTCAAATGAATGTACTAATGTCCTGTGCCCACAGGGTTATAGGGGAGACTAAGGGTTGCTAAGTCATGCTATTTTATGTCAACTTTTGCTAATGTGCTAAATGTAACTTTAATGCATTTTGGTTTTTTGTGTGCATCCGATGTATACTAATGCTTTTTCTTGTTTTTGTGATTACAGGGTATTGTTGAAACCCATCCTCATCATGGTGGAGTTGGTGGACATCTTTTGTTGTATGAGCAAACTCGTGCTGAACACATGTACCCAGGACATGCGCGTGGGTCACTAGGTGGTGTGGTTCAAATCAGGAGCATGCGAGTTCTCAAAATTCCTACTATGATACTTCAATATGATAATGTGGTCACACTTGATAACGGAAGTGGCCAATGTCATCACAGAGACATTGCTACTTGGGAAAAATCAGGGCATTCTAATATTCATGTCTGATGAGCCCACTACTAGTGATGGAGTAGGGAGTTCAGGCCAAGGCCCCATGGGAATTAGGCCCCTATCTAGGATCTAACATATGCCAAAGTTTCAATGTTATAATAAGAGAAACACCCTATTTGTTGCTCAACGCATACTTACTCTATTCCAAAACCCACCTGGGATAGTGTATTGTGCTGGAGGGTGAGTCCTCCTATGATTTCAACAATATCCATTTGGTTATAACTCACATGATGATGATAACTTCTTACACCCATTGATAGATTTACCATTGATGAGCTTAGCCTTCATGATGAAAGGGAGCTTTGAACCTAACTCACATTACCCTGGGAGAATTCTTATCCTTTGAGAATGTTGATGTGGTGGTGATTGGACAAACTAGATTTGACTTAGCAAAATATCCTCATCAATACCCTAAGGCCTACGAGAGGTGATGGAACCATGGTTGTTTAAACATGGAGTGGATAACCCATGTACCCAGCATGAAGGATCGTATTGAATGCACTTAACTATGGGAGAAGGGTTGAGAGAGATTTAATTGACTAATAAAGCATTTAAATGATGAACAATAAATAACAATAATTAAAGTCCTATTTAGCCTATCAACCATAGCAATAACATAACCTCTCCCTTCTATTCTACAACCAATAGAAAGACCATAGGCATCACAACTCATACCTCAATCCTTTGTCCAAACCCCACAACTAATAGGGGCATCCAAGGTACTAGACCAAGCTTTTCAAATGACTTAACTGAAGAATTAAGCAAACTCAAGGTCTCAACATCCTAGATTGTGCAGATAATGGACTTATACAAGGATGATCCCATTAGTCCTACAACCTCACTGCTAACTCTTCCTCTAAGTGTCCCTATGCCATAGTTCACCAAATATAATGGTGAAGATGATCTAAATGCTCTCTTAATTACCTTTGCCTCTAAGTGTTTGCTATTGTAGGCATGGCCACATACTATTATGCAAATATTTCCTATGTATTTAGTAGGAAAAGAACTTAATTGGTACCATGCATTACCAAGAGGATCTATATCCTCTTTGGATGAGCTAATTTTGCAATTCATTAACTATTTCAAGTATAACTTGAAACCTGATACCATGCTTGATCAACTAATGAAAGTCAAGCAAGGACCCCTTAAGCCAGTGTAGAAGTTTATCCAACAATGAAATGCTCTACCTAATGAGATACCAGAACTGATAGCTAAAACACACCTATTAGCTATATTCAAGGAGTTAATGACTTTATAAAGTCAAAATTATATTACCTCATTTCACAATCTCTTTGTCAAGCATTTTCCTAGACTAAGAATATAGAAGATGTCATAGAAGATAGCCATGATCCTGTCTACATGGCATATAAAAATCAATATATGCATAAAGACAAAGAGAAGGATAGGAAAAATAATGTATTAGTAGCAACTGTCACTAAGGAGAGTAAACTAACTGAGGGACCCAAGACTAACTAACCCAAGGCCCTTGCTACCAACAATGACAACCAACTGTCAACCTCTAAGGCCACTACATTGACTATGTCTAGGCATACCTTCATGCAAAAAGATTGGTCAAAATATACACTGGAGCTTATAGGCCAATTGTTAAAGAGTGTTAGGGTCCAATACAAATAGATGACCAAGATTGCCTATAAGAGGCACAATAGGTTATGAGAAATAGCAAAAGAACCCCCACTTGAGCAACTAAGGATGACCCTCTAGTACAAAAATGCTTTAAGCTCAACCTATTTTACCATTACCATCAATTGTTGGGTCATTATACTAATTTTTGCCTCATGCTTAAAGATGACTTGCAAAATATGATTGATAAGGGGGAAATAGTATTGGATACTTCAAGCATAGTTAAGCGACAAAACCAATCAATTCATGTATATAATAACTCATTGAATGCCAACAATAGTTCATACATTATATGAGCATTTAATTTTGATGACAATCAGATGCCTACGAGGGAACCATTCATGATTCGACTACCCCCTTGTAATGAAAGGGCCTCTTTGGCTTCTGCTAGCTTAAGACCTCCTTCTGTTGTAAGGGTACCATCATGAATGCCTCCTAGGAGGCCTTTTGTTATCAAGATACCCAAACCCTCTACAATAAAACCTACCCCAACAATAGAACAACCCCCCATGGTGGCCAATGCAACATCTTCTTCCTTGCAACCAACTAGGGATAATAAGAAATTCCCAACCAAATAACAAAAGAAGGCTGCACAGAAAGCCAAGAACAATGCTAATAAGTAGACCAAATTAGGGAAGGAAGTGCACCCACTAACCATTCTCATTTCATTTGTTCCCATGGCGTCTACAACCTAGGCTACTTCAACAAGTAAACCACAAGAGGAACCAAAACTCGAAGAAGAAAAAAGAGGTTAGGCCACAACAACAACCTCTTTTGGGGAGCATGAGGGAAGTCTAAAACAACAAATGAATAAATAATAACAAAGATTTCCTTAATGCAATGGAATAGGTTAAGCAAAAACTCAAACAAAAGAACACAACCTTGAACTTGTATGACTTCGTCATGACATCTGCTACCCATCGTGAGGCATTGGTTAACATGTTGACCTCCATTCCTATTAGCGAGGATGTCTCTGTAGATGAAAATTCTATCCATGCAATCATGGTATCCTCTTCTCACGAGGAATTGAAGTCAACATCACTGGTGTTTCATGACAGCAACATCAAAACAAATCCTCAAAATGGCAATGTAACCAAGGCACCTCTCTTTATAACCATAAGGTGCATGTAGACGATGGGGTGGCAACCAATGTCAAACCCTACACCATCATTGAACACTTGGGCTTGATAAAAAAAATGTAACATACAATGACCTCAACCCTTAAATCCTTTAATGGGTCATGGGTTGTAGTAAAAGGCTCCATTTCTCTAGATTTTGTGGTAGGGGAGTAATTCCCTACAACAAAAAAATTCTTGGTGGTAGAAGCAATACCAAGATTTAACTACATTCTGGGAAGATCTTGGCTGGCCCAATTGTAGGCTGTGTCTTTACCTATTTATCAAGAAATCCACCTACCTTACAAGGAAGGTGAAATCATTATCCATGTGATGGTGTGGTTCCCTTAGTAGTTAACAACATAAGTGTGGAATAGGGGTCCAAAGTGGAGCTTCAAGATGAAAATCCTATCATTAGCCACAAAATCAAAGAGGTTGATGGAGCCAAAGAGGCAAAAATGAATAATAATGAACCCATCAATGTGTCATGGGGAGAGCTCCCCTTCAACATTATCAGTGAAGGAGATGGAGAATATAAACTGGTGCAAAATAGACCATACACATATTCTAGTCTCTCAAAGAGTAAGCTAAGCATTTTCACAAGTGATGTATGCTCCTAATCCTTATTACACCCTATGCACTTACAACACTATAACTATATGTACTTATAGTCTAATAACCTAGTTTATACATTACTTATTTTTGTTTTTGTGATCTCATTTTCCTTTATATTGAATTTTCTATTTGCCTATAGCTTAAATTTTACCTTTCCTTTACATTATTTTACTGTTGAATCCATTTTGTTTTTGTTCAAAAAATTCAAAGAACATCATAAAAATTTTAAAACAAAAGAAATTCATAGAAATTTATAGAACATGAAATATCCAAAAAAATATGCTCGTTTTATCATGTATCCACCATGACCTTAAATTGGCAAATACCATATGGCTTACCATGGTCTTAAACTGGCAAATACTGTATGGCCTATCATGGTGTTAAACTGGTAAATACTACATGGCCCACCATTGCCTAAAATTGGCAAATAACCTAATACCTCATTTTTACTTTAGTTTAGGACTTTGTTCCATAATTTTTTTGACCTTCTATCACATGACAACTAAGTTTAGCCAACGTAGCCTCAAAACATAGATTACAATGTAGAACCATAACATAAACAAAACCATAATAGTATAACATTATAACTAGAATAAAAAATTAACATTTAAAATTAAAATTAAAGTTAATAGTATAACATCATAACCATGGCCATATAACATGGCAAAATTATTCAATCAAGAAAATGTTCAAACAATAAATAGTTTTGGCTAACAATAGCCATACATCATCATCAACATGAAATTAAAACAACTGAAACTAAAAGGCAATTCATGGAATTAGGTTGCATCCATAGGAGGTGATGGGGGATCATCTCCACCTTCATTGTTATCCATTGCCATCATCTAGTGCCTATGACATGACAACACAAAACTAATAAGTAACTAACCCACATCAAAAATAAATAAATAACTTAATAACTTGAAACATAAGATAAAACCAAAGTTAAGACAAGTAAACATGAGATGGTTCTAGAGCTGCATGTTCTTTAAGGAAGCTCTGAAGACCAACCTCTAGATGGTGGAGGATTTCATCCTCAGACATGTTAGCCTAGTCTACATCTCCAAGATCAATACCCATTAGGATATTAGTCCTATCAACATCACTCAACATGGGGGGCTCATGCAAGAACGTGGTGGTAGTTGCTTCCCCTGAGTTAGTAGTGATTTGATGAGTAGGGGAGTTGTCTACAGCCATGTTATTCATTAACATTTTATATGCCTCTTCTGCATTAATGCCCATCATGAACAATCCTAGCTTCTATCACTCTATAGACTCATCCTTTAGCTAATTAAGGTAGGCATCTAATTTAGCTTTGTACATTCCTTTATGATCCTTTTGTGTACAACCCTACTTAAGGATCCAACCATAATAACCCTTCCACTCACTAGCCTTGTAGTTGATGAGATTGATTTAGAGCTTTTGGTCTACTATATGCCTAGCAAGGGCAACCTTGCCTTGAATTGTGCTCCAATAAAAAGCCCAAGTTATCTTCCTAGTGCACAAGGATTCTCTGTTGTTCACTTGGACTTTTATGAAATCTTTGCGATCCTTGAGGTCTATCACCTCCTCTTTCAAATTCTTGTTTTCCTTCCTCAATGCTACAACTTGTTTTCATAGGAACTCATTGGAGTGTCTACATTTTTACAAGGACTTAGATCATGAGAGTACACATCCAGTGGCCCCCTTATATAGCCCATGTGGGACATTCTCTAAATTGAAAGGTAAAGGAGGAAATGCATCAACCTTCACTGGCTTGCTAGGATTCCATCTTAGTTTAGACACTATAACCAACATAAAACAATGTCCAACAAACAAAACCATTTAACAAAAAAAAAAACTACATAACCATGGAAATCAAATAAAGGATCAAAAATATAAAAATAATAAAGGAAAAATTGATTAAAATTCTTACCAATCTTAGGACTTATCTATTGCAATTAGTTGATCATATCTTCAGCTACATCCTACATGAATTCA
This sequence comes from Gnetum montanum, assembly GCA_015680685.1. Lineage (NCBI taxonomy): Eukaryota > Viridiplantae > Streptophyta > Gnetopsida > Gnetales > Gnetaceae > Gnetum > Gnetum montanum. Next base: position 190,651 of record MNCI01028475.1, on the reverse strand, counting down.
TTTTATAAGGGGTTTCCACCCATGGTTGCATGTAGAAGGTAGAAGTAAAATATTCTACCTATGGCTCTTGGGCTACAACAATTATAGTAAGCAATCAACAACCATAGCCAAAGATAGACATGAATCAATGAAAGATAACATGTACAACACTTAATATTGAAGATTATACATACATGAGGGATCCTCTAATATGATAATAAGAGGTTCAGTCAATTGTGAATCCTCTAGCATGATGTTAAAGTGGCCCATAGTAGGAAGAGGGGTTAAGCCCTCATTCTACAATCCATCATCCTCGTAATGCTTTACAATTTTCTCTTCTCGGCATTGTAGTTTCTCCTCCTCCTAATGCCTTTACTCCTCCTCAACTACTATTTTCGTAGCCTTGCCTTCATGTTTCTATTACTTATCTACAAGAACATCAATCATGAAAACATAACACAACTTAGCATGTTCTATCCAAAAGAAAACATGTAACTAACTAAAAACCATAGCTTTAAAATATATTAACAAAACAACAAAAAAAGATATAACGTACCTCTAACATCATGGCACACATCTCTATGTTTGACGGTCAACCTTTTCTTCTTCATAGGTTTCTCGATCACTGGTGTTGACTCATCCACCGAGGGCCTCTTAAGCTTGGACTTAGCTATCACCTCAACCTCTTTATGTAGCTTTTGAGCCTTCTTGATGCTAGATGGTACTATGAGAGGTTTTTCCCCCATGCTATCAAGAGATATATAATGCCTACCTCTAATCCACTTGGTATGATAGATAGTGATTCACCCATAGCTTCTAGTGGGTCCTAAGCCTATGTGGTTAGAGCCAAGAGTTTTACCCAAGGTTTGGTGAGTTGGGATGGATTTTGGATAATCCATCATCCACCCTTCCTCACCACTAGGAACTCCACAAACCTTTGTAAGTAAGTTGCAATAAGTGCAAAGTACACATGGCACTTTGTAGTGAGGCTGTTATAAAGCTTTTGGATCTCCCATTGTATCTCAAAAACCAAGTGTGTAGCCCAATTGAATTGAGCATCCTCATTGAGTAACTACTTCATGGCCCAAGCTTTCTTCATGCACAAGATCTTCCCCTGTGATAACAATTTAGGAAATGCCCAAGATCAAAACAAGGAATACATTTCTCTAATCAATGGTGATTTATTCTGTTTTAGAGAGTATCCCTTAGTACCATGTTGAGAATTTAGCCATTCCTCTACTTCCTCTTGGTGATCCACCTCCCTACCTACTTTGGTGATAACTGGTATGCCATTGTTTGGAACACTAAAGAGGTTACTAAAGGTAGATGCATTAACCTCCAAACCAAGGGTCACACTGTGAACCTAGGTGGTGAACTTCCTAACTCCCTAGCTAAAGTTAATGTTGTTCAACATCTCTATATTGGAAACAATCAGACTTGGGACCATGAAGAGGTTAAAATAGAATCCCATGTATAACTCTTGCACATATGGCGTTGGGTGCATGGTTCAACAACTAGTCCTATGAGGATTCTACCTCACCAAACTTGAGGATCAAGGTCTCCTTAGCATGTTCTGAAGTGACAATCATAACTTCAGCTAATGAAGTGGCCTCTACAACGTAATGAAGGATAGCCCATTAGCCTTAGCATAGGTGCACCATTTAAAACAAGTTAAAATGAAAATATAACTAAGCTAAATAATTGAAACCAAAATAACTAGAAAAATGGTAGCATACGAATAACCCAAAAGCAACAAAATAAAAACACTCACTTTGCCTATTTGATGCATGCATCTTAGAAGCTCTGGGGGTGGGTTTACTTCTAAGTTATCAAGGGATGGGTTGGCCCACCAACTATCCATCTTCCCATTCCCTAGGCATCTTGTGTAATCCTTATGGTAATGTTTGATGTTGTCTTCAAAGTCATCCTCTAGTTGTTCCAATACTTTAAGCCTTACATTTGAGCTTTTTGGTAAACACCTCTAAGGTTGTGTGGGCTAGTATCAAGAGGTTGTCACATATAAGTAAGCCCTGCTCATCCATCCTAAACCTATAGGCAAGTGAAATAAGAAAAAAATCATCATAACTTAAGTTCACAAGGATACAAAATAACTATAAACCAAAGACAACCTTACTTACCCATCTACATGATAAATGATGCCTAGAGGATTTTGAAATAATGTATGTGCATGATGGCTAGCAATTAAAGTGTTGTCCATATTATAGAGACTAAATTCGAGCATCTCCCAAATTTTTGACAATTTACAAGAATCCACAGTAGTAGTGCCATCATTTCTCTCTCCCTCTAGGTAAGTGTGAGGTTCATCCATCAATAACTTGATGATTAAGCTAAAGGACCTAGGCGGGATAGTCTCTATGATCACTACTACAACCTTGGTCATCAAGTGTGACCAAACCATCATACTAAAGTTTAGTAGGAGATAAGAAAGGAAGTCTTTGGTCCCTAGCCTAGACCAAATTCTATTATGATCCCACTCCATATCTAGAACTAGGGAGTTAGGCCAAGCAAGGTGGATGCAACATAAGAGTTCCACCATATGATGACCACAAGGATGGGCTTCAAGAAGGCCCTATAACATCCAACCAAAGACATTATAACCATGTGGAAAAAGTTAAAACTAGAGTAAAATACATTAAAATAATAAAAAAATACATTGCAACTACTACATTAAACCTTATTGCCTTATAACCATTAAATTGAAACAATTTACCAAATGATAGTTTAACACTAAAATTGCAATAATGACTAATTACAACCAAAAATATGGAATCGACAATTTAGAACTAAAAGTGTAAAAATGATAGTGTAACACTAAACTGTCAACTTCCATGATTAATTCTACACTTAGAAAAAATTCAAAATATGACTAAGATTCACCAAAATTCACACTTCACACCAAAATGGTTGTAGGAAAACACTTATGAAAAATATGAAAAAAAAATTATTTCAAACTAAAAAAATTCTAACCCTTTTTCAACATACAAAACATCCCCAATAGCATGGAACAGTATGGGAAAAAAGTTTTTACAATCTCAACATTGCCCATCTTTATATGGGTAAATGCTAACCACGATTTTGCATGACCAAATGGAAACAGCCATAACGAATTAACCTCTCAACGAAATTTAATGATGCCATGTTTGTTGAAATAGTAAAACAACAAACTACAATCCCATCATAAGAAACTATAAAAATTCTTAACCATATTTTCAGAAAAAATTACCAAAACAACATAACTATGGTCATCATGCCAAAACCCATTTTTGCACAAGCAAATGAAAATGGTTGTAACAACCAAACCATTTATCTAAATTCAATGATTTAAGCTTTGTTGGAATCCTTGAATCATAAAATAAAAACCCATCATAATAAAACTTATAATTTTTTAACCATTCACCATAGAAAAAATTCACAACTTAAATAGAAAATGACCTTAGGATAGAAAACCCACTTGATGCAGCTTGATGGAAACACCCATAGAAAATTATCCATTAAAAGAGATTTAGTGGTTCAAAAATACCTTTTACTAGAAAAAGATAAAAAAACAATCACATAACCTTAGAAAAAAAAACTTACTATTTCTTTAGAGAAAAATCCAAAAGTAGCATTGCTTTTTTGGATGAAAAAAGTAAAAACCCATGAAAATCATGGGAAAAACATTTAAACATCAATGTAACTAAAACCTAAAGCCCAAGTAATGCCAAAAATTAATAAACATGGCCTAGATCTATGGCAATATTTTCACAAAATCCAAAAATAACAAATATACAAGCCTAGATATGGAAAACAAAATAGAATCCAGAAAATTGAATACATGAAAAAGTGGAAAAACTACTAAGAAACTAGTACCTGGGGGAAACAGTGGTAGAACCTTCTCCAATTCTTGGATAGGGTAGATGTACTAGGCTTTGGGCAATGGCTTCTACATTCTCCAATGTAGGATTCGATGTAGGAGCCACCTTCTTCACCATAATGCCAAAACTAGGTGTTGAAAAGTGTAGAAAATCCTTAAACTTTGGTAGTCCTAGTGACTACATTGGCAATAGTACCATAAGAAATGGTCACTACACAAAAGCTGGATAGTAATGGTAGTAAAAGAGATCTCTAACTTGGTCATAATGGTAAAATGTGAAACAACAATGATTTTTATCCAAGCTTTCCACTTAAAACCCCTCTCAAACCAAGGTGCCAAAACTAAAACATTAATTTTTGTGCACATCTTCACTTAATTGAGCATCAAAATTGAAAACTAGAGAGTACACTGGGTTACAGAACCGAAACTTGCCAATTTTGACAAGGCCCCACTAGATGTTTCCAAGAATGGCACAAAAATCCATGACTATGCTGAAGGTTTTCACTCTCCTAGCTAGATTACATTGGGTTAGAATCCATGGAATCCTTAAGACAGCTACGACTTCCATCCTATGCTTCTGGAAGTCTTGGGACATGGTTGAGTACATTAGATTTTGGCATATAATTATCTATGTTTTATGACTATGTTGAAGGTGCCTAGGGACTACGTTGGGCTAGCATAGTCCCAGCTGATGCCTATCGTAGTCCAAGATGGAATGGATTTCTTTCAACCCATCCAACCTCTAATTGCCTCTTAATTGACCATCCAACCTCATTGAACCCTAGCAAAAGCTTCCAATAGCATCAAAAAACTTGGTCAAATTCATTTTATTGTGATAAAATTCAACATTTCCCATGACTATGCTATGGAGAACCAACAACTATGTTGTGCCAGCATAGTTCCAATTGATTCCTATCATAGCCCAATATAAAATCTTGCTTCCATGCATTCCTAGGCCATCCATCCATTCCATTCAACCTCCAATCAACTCCAAATCAACATGTCATTCCTCTAAAGCCTAGTATCAGCTTTTTGCAAGCTTGGAATATGACCAAATGTAGTAAATTGTGTCACTTTTTCCTCTTCCTAAGAACTACACTTAGCTAATGTAGTTCCAAGGTTTGAAGGTTAAGGGTACAATCACATAGCTCTAACACTACCTTTTCAAATTTCCATACCTTCCCAAGACCCATAGTGACCTCAAATTATTAATTGATCAACCAAAAATCCAAAGAAAATTCACAAATCTATGTTCTTGCATGGGACTACATTGAGTACTAACAAGACTATGCTAGGCTAGCATAGTCCTAGTAGGTGCCTAGTGTAGTGCATTCAAAATCCAAAAATCCATCATTTACCAACTCCAACTCACCTCCCAAGAATTCTGAAATACCATGGAACTAGAAACTAGGCCAAAACTTACTACTTTTTCATTTTTCATTATGAAAACCTTGATGGGGAGTTGGAATAATGCTAGGACAATGTAGTCCCTACCCAAGCCTAGCATAGTCCACTTAAAAATTATCAAAAAATGCTTGAAAACATACAAATTGACCCATCAAACCCTAAAACCCTAGTTTAGGCCTCTATGACCATGAAAACATACTTTCTTTCACATTTTGACAACTTTTACCATCACTACAATGAAGGAAGAAGAGGACTACACTAGGCTAATGTAGTTCTTGCCTAAGCCCAATGTTGTCCATTCCAAGTTGGCAAAATCTACCAAGAAAACATCAAAATTCATCATTGGTAAATTCTAGAACCTTGTTTGAAGATGTCTGGCTACAAATCTTATGATTTTCCATCATTTTTTACCACTATAACCTCGACTATGTTGGAAGGAGATTAGGACTATGCTGGGCCAGTGTAGTCCCAATCTAGGCCTAGCATAGTCCACCAAAAACTCATTAAAACTTGTTCCAAATGCCTAAAGTTACTGTCCAAAAAACCCTAAAACCTTGTCCAAGCTTTTCTAAACTTCCATTTTCACCATTTTTTATTACCACCACCTTGACTAGGCTAAGGCAAGGTTGGGACTATGCTGGGCTAGAATAGTCAATCTCCAAGCCCAGCATAGTCCATGAAAATATAATCAAAATTACCTTAAATCGACATAAATTTGCTTCAAACAAACCCTAACATCTTGTCTAAGCCCATTTAACTATCAAAACTAACATTTTCTATCAATTTTGGTCATTTCACATTGACTACACTAGATGGGACTTGGGACTATGCTAAGCTAGTGTAGTCCCTACTAGAGCCTATCATAGTCCCCCAAAATTTGATGAGCATTTGTTAAAATTAGCCAAAACTAATGTTAGTGAATCCTAAGACCTCATCTTGGCCTATTTGGCAACAAATCCTATATTTTTCCATATCATTTTTCAGCATCCCAACCCTAACTACACTAGGAGAGATTGGAACTATGTTGGGCTAGCATAGTCCTTGTCTAGGCCCAGCATAGTCAACAAAAATTGCAAAATTTGACCTAAATTCATCACTAGAAAGCCCTAGAACCTTGTAGAAACCTCTGTTGATCATGGAAACTCCTACCAACCATCCCAAGCCTAGACTATGCTAATGGGAAGTTGGGACTATGTTGTGCTAGTGTAGTCCCAGTCTAGGCCCAACTTAGTCCACATCTTGACTTCCAAGCCAAGCTAGTTTCAGCCAAAAGAAAAACACCATTTTTCAACTACAAGACTTTGCTAGGACACACTAAGACCATCATACCTCAAAATTGAGATAAAATTCATCATTTTTAGGCATCCAAATCTTGACTATGCTGAGGAGAGACTAGGATACCTAACATAGTCCCTCTCAAACCTTAGTGTAATCTAGACCCAACAACTAAATAAACATCAAATCGACTTTTGGTCAAGTGTAGCACACCATAGGGGCCTATTTGGCAATGGAACTGAACTTCTCTCATCATTTCTAAGCCTTGAAAGTTTACTACACTGAGGATGGATTAGGACTGTGCTACGCCAATGTAGTCCCTCTCCAACCCTAGTGTACTCCCCATAAACTTGCCCAAAAAATTATCCAAAATTGTTCAAACTGCACTTCTAGGAGTCTTAGGATCCATTGAAGTTGATTTTGCTAGTAAAACTTAATTAATTCATTTTTTCCAAACTCAGTTCACTGGAAGGATATTAGAATTATGATAGGCCAACATAGTCCCTAACCAAGCCTAATGTAGTCCACCTAAAACACTCAAAATTTTATCAAAAATAACTCAAAACTTAGTTTTTTGGAAGTCTCAAGACACTGCCAAAGCCAATTTTAGTGATAAAACTTAGTTTCTTCAACTTTTGAAATGCAACTATGTTGAAGAAAACTGGGAATACATTGGGCCAATGTAGTCACTACCTAAGACTAGCATGGTTCATTCCAAAATAGCTAAACTAGCTTCAAAACTAGCCAGATCAACTCCCAAAAAGATCTAGAACCCTATTAAAGCATGCCCACACACTAGAACCTTGGAAAATAAGCCAAAGTTCATCCTTTTCTCATCATTTCTCATCTCAAATCCTTGACTATGCTAGGAACTACATGCCCAACATAGTCCCATGGTATTTGGCCATCCAAGGCACAAATAGGCATGAGAATTTGAAATTTTAACATGAAAACCCTAGCTAGCAACACCAGTGACCTCAAAAGCCTATTAGGATGGTCAATCAAGCTTTGAAATTCACCAAAATCCATTTTCCACTTATGACTATGTTGAGGAAGCTAGGGACTATGCTAGGCTAGTGTAGTCCTAGTTGGTAGGGAAAATGTCGCAACAGAAATCGATAGTAATTAGCTCAAAATGGTCTAAAATTAATTCAAAAAAACTAGAACCTTGCCCCCATGGATTCCAATTGCAAATCTCACTCTATTTCAATCAAGGAAATCATACAAACTCAATCATTCCTTATGACTACGTTAGGGCCTCTTAGCCCAATGTAGTCACCTTTAGAATTAAGATTTTCAACCTTCCGAGAAGTCAAAATGGTGACAAAACTTGCCAATCTCCAATACCTCCTTGCACTAGCTATTTAGACAACTAAAAGCCTAAAAATAACCATACCAAGCAAGGGAAATTTCCCTTGAATGTCAACTACACTAGAATAATGTAGGACTCCACTAGGCCAGTGTAGCTAGTAGGGCTCAACATAGTCACAAAAAAAATGTCATTTTTGCTTCAGAATAGCCCCAGAATGATCTCCTCATGTGCCCAAACTCTCTTGGAAACCTTGTAGCCCCATACGATGAACAATTAAGGCCTAACACTGGAAAAATATAATCTTGTTTGACTAGTATTAGGAAATTTTTACCATATATATTTCATTCTCACAAATTGAGCCTTATGTTTGGCCTTGTTTTGCACTGTTAACCTTCTTTCTCATCAATTAACTTTATACAGCCTCCATATAACTTCCTGGTTTATCATGTTTATCAATTAACCTCATATAGCCTTTGTTTCATTCCATCAATCATTATTTATGTCTTATAGCCTTGGTTGACCTTGTTTTCATTTTTGATTATCATTGGAATACATATGTTTGGATGTTTACTAAATTATTTTATATTATTTTGGTATTTCTTGCTCATTTCTACCTAGGTTCCACTTAATGTTCTTATGGTTGATATGCAAGATTAAAGTATGAACATCTAAAAGCAAATTGCCTCTCCTTTGAGCCTGAGCGGGCCTTATGGTGATGTTGAATGGTGTATCAATCCTAATTGTCTAGATCTTAAGCTTGAGAGTTTTGTCAACCACATAGCCTTACTTGAAAAACCTCTAGAGTGGCCTAAAAACTTAGTTAAAATCTTGATTTAGAGGTTGATGACATTACTAAAGACTCTCTAGCTGAGATTCCTGTGCCAACACATAGTGGTGAGGAGAAAACCCTTTAAATAAGTTACTCATTAGAACCTCAACAGGCTCAAGACATCACGAAGTTCCTACGAGATAATATTAAGACCTTTGCCTAGTCTTATGATGATATGCCAAGTTTAGATCCACATCTACTTCAACACAACATCATACTTGATTCTAACATTAGACCTCTTAAGCAAAAAGTGCATAAGATTAGACCTAACTTAGCGTTGGCAATTCATGATGACACCACAAAGCTATACCAAGTTGGTTTCATCAAAGCTATTGACTACATAGAATGGGTATCCAACATCGTAGTAGTCCCTAAGAAAAATGGAAGTATCTGTATTTGCATCAATTTCTAAGATCTAAATAAGGCAACCATTAAAGACAATTTCTGGTTGCCTAGTATTGGTCAACTCATTAATAGTACGGCTAGACATGCCTTGTTATCCTTTATGGATGGCCTCTTGGGATATAACTGGATTAGGATCAATCCAAAGCACCAACTTAGTATGGTCTTCATGATCCCTTGGGGTACCTTTTGCTACACCATGATGTCTTTTGGCCTTGAGAATGCTAGAGCAACCTACCAAAGAGTTATGATGTATATATTTAGTGATTACATGATAGGATTACTCAATGATTACGTAGACAATATAGTTGTTAAGTCCAAAATAGCCAGTGACCATGCTAGTGATTTAGACCTTGTGCTTCAATGTTGCCTTAAGTTTAAACTTAGACTCAATCCTAAGAAGTGTGTCTTTGGTAAGATTCCTAGATTTGTAGTATCAAAAGTAGGGATACATGTCAATCTTGATAAGGTTAAGGCCAGCTCCAACTTGGCAGTGCCAACTAACCTTACAGAGTTTTAAGGACTACAAGGTAGATTACAATTTATTCATAGGTTTATCACTAGGCTTATTGATAAGTTACAACCCATGCAACACTTTCTTTAGAAAGGAGTTCACTTTGAGAGGATGGCTCAATGCCAAGAAGCCTTTGAAATCTTACGCAAGAGTTGGCACAACTACCAATAGTCTATCCTCCACAAGAAGGTAAATTGTTTTATATCTACCTTACTATATCTAATATGTCCATTGCCTCTCTACTCTATTAAAAACATGATGATGGGGTAGATATGCTGGTATACTACCTTATCCATGCATTAGTTTCCCATGAGACATGATATACTGAAGTGGATAAGTATTGTCTAGCACTAGTGTTCTTATTGAAGCAGTGGAGATGCTACCTCTTTAGGAGTCAGGTTAATGTCATTTCCAAAGATAACATGCTTAGAACCATAACAATCAATATTTATGAAAGTAGCCATATAGCTCAATGAAAAGTCATAACAGTGGAGTTTGACCTTCATTATGTCTCCTAGTTCTCAATGAAAGATCAAGCTATAGCCATACAATTTACTGCTTTGCCTATTGATGATCAAGCAACTATAGACCTAGAGTTTCTTGATGAAAATTTCAACACCATTATGAGGTAGTCATGCACTTTTATGGAGCTTTAACTACCCATGGGGCCAATGCCACTACCATCACGACATTCCCATCTAGTGAATTTTGATCCTTTGCCTATCATTTTGAGTTTTCATGCACCAACAACATAATAGAGTATGAGGGTTTGATCAAGGGGATGATGGTAACTCATGACCTAAGAATCAAGCACTTATTGATCAAAGTTAATTCATAACTTGTGGTCAACCAAGTAACTAAGGTTTACACATGCAAAGCCAAATAATTACAACCTTACTATGACCTAGGGAAGCAATTGTTACAACAATTTAAAGACATTGATATTTGATACATACCCCAAAATGAGAATACCATAGCTGACACCATCACAATGCTAGCCCTCATTGTGATGCTAGATGTGTTTAGTAAGTTTCCCACCTTGACTATGGACTATGCTCTCCCCATCATGCAGGACACTAAGGATAATTTTATGATCATAGTTCATACTACTCCTGTAAAGGAGTGGTATGATGACATCAAGCTTTACCTTATGGATGGTGAATCTTCACAAGACCTAATTGTTATTCAAAAGGATTTTGTATGTAAACAATAATATGTCATTTTAGGTGATAACACATTATGTCAACAATTCTATGATTGCTTATTATTAAAGTACTTGGGTAGAACCAAAGCCAGAATAGTCCTAGAGTAAGTTCATGAGGATGTTTATAGTGGACATATAGGATCTAGAGCCATGGTCGCTAAAATTAGATAGTTAGGTTAGTATTAGCCTTATATGAAAAATGACTGCCTATAGAAGATTACAACCTGTGATACATGCCAATGGCATAGCAACCTAATAAATGTATCACCGACTAAGTTACACACTACTTAGATAACATGACCATTTCCACGATGGGGGTTGGATATCATTGGACCTATAATCCCTAAGTCTTCAATAGGGCATAGCTTCATCATCACCATAATAGAATACTTTAATAAATGGGTTAAGGATATTTCCCTAATGAAGACTATACATCCAAACAAGTCTATAGATTCATCTTAGATAATATAGTAGTCCATTTTGGTATACCTATGACCATAGTAATAGATAATAGACTGTAGTTCAATAGCCAAAAATGGAAACTTTCTTTCATGACCAAGGAATTAAGCATTCTTTCTCATCATGTTATTACCCTCAAGCCAATGGACAAGCTGAACAAGGCAACAAGGTCATCATCAACTTGATTAAGAAAATGCTAAACAATAGTAAACACAAGTGGCATGAGTAGCTTGTCCATGCACTTTGGACATACTGAACAACATACTATACTGCAATAGACATAATCCCATATAGCCTTGTTTATGGTTCTAAAGCTATTTTACCTCTTGAATTATATGTACCATCACTCTGAGTGACCTTTTCTGACTTCATCAATGATGAACAGAACAAGGAGCTATGTACCATGGGCCTACACTTGGTAGAGGAGAAACATGTGCAAGCACTTTCTCATGTTGAGCAATATCAAGAGACAAAAAAGTAGCAACAACATCATGACTTGACCAAGCATAAGATCAAGCAAGATGGCCTAGTCCTCAAAGTTGTCCGTCATGTGGATAAATTCTTAGCCAATTGGGAAGGATCTTTCTTAGTCACAAAAGCCTATGGCAATAGTGCATTTAGAATAGCATACATGGATGAAAAAGAGTTGGCTAATCTAGTCAATCATTCCTATCTAAAACCATATTACATGTAGCTAACAATAGCCAAAAAATGATCCTACTTTCCATGGCCTACTAGGGCCTAAAATCAGTGTAATCATGATCTGCTAGGGCCTTAAGCTTGCAACATAGCCTACCAAGACCTTAAACTAGCAACATGGTCTACTAAGACCTTAAACTAGCACCACGGCCTTCTAGGGTCTTAAACTAGCAACACATGTAACCTTTGGTGGCTAGATCTACTGAAATTTTTTACATGACCTTATGTATTTCATTGTATCAACATGATTTCTTTGTTTGATTTTCTTGTCCTCTTGGAGTTGTGCTTATATGACGAAGCCTGGAGTCATCATGGAGGTGTAACTCATCACAATAGCAAGTTACCACATGAACTTGATGTGCAAGATTTGGTGAGTTTATATTGCCATGCCTAGAGTACTTGTTCCACATCATTTTCATTATCGTTCCCTTGAGACCAACCCCATAGCATAATTCTAATATTGCTTACCTTAGATGATAATGTCAACTAATGTTTGATACTCATGCACTATGGTTATATGACATTCCTTCGTTGTGCTCCACTGTCATTGAGTGGGAAGCCATCTATTCCATCGAGTATAACACATCTCACTTGATAAGAAAACTAAATCAAAACTGGCTTTGGTAAAGAAACCTAATGAAGGTTTCATACCACAAAAATAAAAATAAAGAAAATGAAAAGGGGAAGCAAATTACCAAGAAGATGAGTGGCAAATGAAGCTTGAAGAACAAACCAATGGCTCCAAACATATAAAGGGAGGAGCCTAATAACCAAAGAAACCTTGGAGCAAAGTGATGGATCCTCAAATGCATTTGCTAAGTCACCAACACATCAAAACATGAAGTGATGAAAACACCAATAAATCAACTTGTTAGTTCCATAGCCATGATTTCAACATTTAGAAAGCATTTTTAGCCCTCATAACCATTTTGCTATGACCTCTTTATCATTTCCTTATCATAACCTTCTCTCGTCATCACAAGCACTCTTGGGCATGGTTTGACACTATTCAATCAAGTGTAGAGAGGGAGTGATGATGATGGACCTGCAATGATATTTTCTATTCTTTGTCAATGTCTCTAGGGTTAATTCTCTAGATATCAACAAAGAGGAACCAATGAAATACCATCAAATTTCATGTTTCAATCTTTATTTCCTAACTTGGGATATTCTAATAATAACTTTTGAAGCATTTTTTGGCTCCAAAAAGTTGAGGTATTCAAGTTTGTAAATATGGAATATGTAGAGAAAGAGCTACAATCTTGAATACCTCAGCTTTTTGGAGCCAAAAAATGCTTCAAAAGTTATTATTTCTTTGCTTCCCAAGTGAAAATGGGTATCCCATATTCATATTTTGGCTTGGAAAAGCTGAAAGCACCTTTGGAATGGCTAAAATCAACATTTTCATGTGTTTTTGTAGGGGTATAGCCCTAGCTACACTAGAGCCATTTTTAGTAGTCATAGTAGCCAACACGGTCACTGCTAAGACCCAGCATAAGTGCAACATTGGAATTATTGGAATTTCCATCTTTCCAACAATAGCAACCATAGTCATCTCAAGTCAACAACAACCAGCATAGACCACATTCTCTCCTATGCATGACACTATCCAACAAATTCCACCATTTTTGTATATTACAACTTTTTGCACATTTTCCATCACTTTTGACATTTCTAACCATGTCAGCATAGTCACAAAAGTCTATTTACTATTTATAGTAAATGGATGGGTTTTATGATTGTACTCCATACAAGACTTACCATAAATGATAACTATGCTAAAAGTAGAAGATTGTCAACCAATGCTAGCGTAGTCACAAAATTTTGTTTACTATTTATGGTAAACGGATGGGTTTTATGACTATAATCCATTTTGTAATTACCATAAATGGTAACTATGCTAGGAGAAGATTATCACTACAACATGCATGTTAACAATAATATATCAGCAATTAATGATAGGGGTGCACAGTTCCAAAAATAGAAACCCTATCCTATAAATACCCAATGTGTTGCAATACCAATTTTTGGCTCTAAACAGTTGGCATTTCCTAGCATTTTTTTCATTTTGCAACCTCTTGGCAGCAATAGCGTTCTCCATTTTCCTATTACCAAAGCCCATTACAACCCTTGCAACCTTACTTACACTTTTGGTAGCAGAAACTAGTACTATGCTAAGTACAAAGAATCCCATGTAACAGCCATTACACCAAAAGTGTAATTCCATTCCTGTTACCTTGTTGTAGACTCTAGTGGAAACTAATCAAGAGTTGCTAAGAACTAGAGCTAAGAAGAAACTGGATCATGGGGTTTCAGTAAAACGTAGCCTACCTTCTCTAATGGACTTCAAGCTTCGACCAATAACTTCGTGTGCTTTTGGCACAAAACCTATACTTCATGAACCTACATTATTTTTTTTATATATAAAGTTTATTGTTCATGTTTTGCAAGTTTTAGTTTACATTTCCATTTCTGTGCTTATTTCATCTTGGATCTTTAGCTGAATTACCATATCCATTTCATTTCCAAAGCCATTTACATTTTTGTTTGACCAGTTCTATCTATGTTTTATGTCTTTGTTTTCATTTTTCAATTTAACCTACAATTATGTTTGCATTTTTATAGTCGTTTCTGTTTATGATATGTAAGTCCTTGGGTGATCGGCAAGACTATCCAAGGTACCTTGAGTCCCATTTTCTGGAGGACCTTGGGATTTAGGGTTAAAACTATTTCAGTAATTGTATCTTTTGATTTTCCGATTCTAGTAACCTATATTTCTAGCTCTAACAAGAAGAATTGAGAAGAAGACATGCAAATCAAGAAGAACAGATAAAATGGAGACAATTAGAGATCTCAGACAAAGTTGAACTAGAATCATTGGAATTGAAGGCTCTATCGATAGTGCTTGAATATGTTATTCCTAAATAATCAAAAGCCAATTATAATCAATGGAAACCTAGATAAAGAACAAAAGAAGAAGTTTTTGGAAGTAGTAAATAAGTGGCCAATAGCATCAATGTGGTCTTATGATGAGATCACAGGCATTGATCCTAGAATTTGTCAACATTAGATATATACCAATCCAATAGTAAAACCATGATATCAATCATAGAGAAGGCTAAACCCAAAAATCAAAGAAGTAGTTAAGTAAGAGTTTGAAAAATTACTAAAGGCAAGATTCATTTATCCCATTGCAAATAGTGAATAGGTCAGTCCTTTGGTAATCATGCCTAAGAAGGGAGGCATAGTAAAATGACTACTGAGGAAAAGATCTATTTTAAGATTTGAACCTTTCATATATGCCTAACCAAGAGGCCCAATAGGATATCAACTTATGTGGCTAGAGAAAGTGCCATTTTGATGGAAAAATTCAATGCCAACATTGCCCATCTCTACTTCCTCGAAATTTAGAGGTGGTTTGAGGAGAAGAAGGCAGGAAAACCAACATTGCGATTCTCTTGCCTAATCAAAAATCTGTGCAAATAAGTAGGCATATTAGGTTATACAAATGATTTTTTGAGAAAAGCTCAAAATGCTTCATACATAGAGATGTCAAAATCCATGTCTCCCAAAAAGGATCAGCTAGAAAAACAAGTAGGTACTAAGGGAGCTATAGGCTCAACTCCTACTGATACTATTCAAGCTGCTGGCCAACAACAGCAAGTAGGACCTAATAGCTAGCCACCAATTGACTAGCAACAATAATAGTAATAGCAACAAGTTCCACCATCGTTGCTACAAGATTATAGACCTTCAATGAGCCATTGATAATAGACCGCATATACAATAAGCTAGGGAAAAAGAAAAGGTGTTGATCTTTATAAATTTAAAGAGAATACAATTATATCCATGATTTCAATAGACCTTACAAGTGGATATATTTCATTGTAGTCAAGAGGGGATGATTGGTCACAATAGATCTCAAGGAATGTTACATTATTCCAAGTAATGTTTGAAATAGGAGAAGGAGTCAAAGTTATGGTTATGTAGCATCAAGATGCATTGGGAGTCACTGAAGTGATTAAAGATCACATTAAGAAATCATTTAATGTTTCTGTTGTGTTATTAGCCAATATTTCTGGAGAGATAGATGCTCAAATTCTTATTGATACCTTGATGACTCCTACAGAGCATGAACAAGTTATTTAGAATCTTTTTGATATGCTTAATGATATCATCGTAGTACAGTTTGAATTAATCATCACCAAGGGAAAGCTAGTCATGGTTGAGACCTAGGCGAAGCATGCTAAAAATGAAGTTCAAAGACTACAAGAAGAGCTAGACATCCTAAGAGAAGAAAGAAGAGATCTAACTTAGTTTGTCATGCTAGACCAACTAGATCAATTTAGAATAGACCATGTGAGGCACCTCATGGACCACAATATGAAGATGGAGAGCAAGAAAGAGAAGGTAGTATGTGATGCATTAGTGACAGAAGCTCAAACGCATGCACATGTTAAAGCACTCATCATCTTTCAAGAGGAAAATAAAAAATTAGCTTCTAATAATAATTTGTTGACCAACATAGAAAGGTAAAAGAACATTCTCAAGAAAAGCATCCAACAACTTCAAGAACAGTTAGTTCGTGTCAACTAGGACATGAGCCACTTGGCCTGTGAGAATAGAACCTTGTTAATTGAAGAAGTTTGTGTAATTGGACAAAAATATGCAATGAAATCAACATGTGGTAGAATGAGACCAAGAAGAATGAATGACTCAAGGAGCATTTTAGAGATCATGTGAGCATGTAAAAATAGATTAATGAGAAAGAAATCCAAATGGGCAAAGCCAAAATCAATTCCATTTCTACACAAAATCCATCTTGGACAGTTTAGCCCATCTTCATCAAGTAGAGGTAAAAAACAAAGACCTATAGATTGAAGACCTCACAGAATACATGGGATTAGCAAACCATTGGTATACTAATATGGCCATGTTGATAGTAGGCAAGTCCAAGAATGAACTAGAACAACAAGAAGTAGCAATATATGCCTTGTATGAGAAAGAATTTTTAGATAGAAAAGATGCTATATAGAAACTACATGTAGAAAATTTTGAACTTGAAATTGTAAAAGCTAGCTACCAAGGAAAAATAGATGTGGTAGATAACCTAGCTCATAGAATGTTTGACTATTAGGAGTGGAGAAAGACAACTAGCACTTTTAAGGAAGAATGGTGACAGTTTGCAACATGGTATGTGAAAGATAATTAGATGTTCTAGAAACAATCATGCCCATGGGATGTATCTGCTTCATCACATATTACTCAACAAGCATGCATAGTACATGATCCCAAGATAAAAGAGGAGAAGCTTCACATATTGTTAAATAGATATCAATTCAAGAAGTTTGATGACAAAGGAAAGCAACTGACAGAAGAGCCACCATTGTTGGGCACATAGGCTACATTAGGTCACTTTAATTTTTTGTTTTTGTTTTTTGTCATATAACTCTATCAATTTTGTAGTAACACCACTGTGGCATTCCAAGTCATGTAAATAATTAGTTAGTCATGTCCAACTGAATCTACCTTATAATTTTGTAAGGAACTCTATCTTCATTTTGTTTTAACTTAAGCATGAGTTTCCAGTCAATCATGGAGGTATGATAAAGTCAAATTTACTCATAATCTAGCATCATATCAATGACGTTGTATCAATGTTATCATTGATATGATGTCACCACTCATGCTACATCATCATTGATACAATGTCTTGGGATGTGTGCACCCCTATAAATATGATACTTGGATGCGTAACCCTACAATATTTCATTCAAACACGTATGGAAATTCTTTTAATTTCATTTTGTAATTGTAGTAGAGAGTCGAGGCCTGTAGTATGATGTATGATACTTGAACAATGTCTTTATTTGAAGAAGTTATACTTGGGCACAAGTTCTGATGGCAATAAAGATCGAGATTATTTCCCATCATTGCAGCATCCACTTAGTTTCTTTTGTTTACTTAGCCTAATTTTCACTATTTTACTAACTTAATATTTTACTTTATTGAGCACTTTCTTTTTACTTGTTAATAGTAAGCGGTATGGATACAATTGATTTTGAGCACTAAGTATGATCATTTGGTAACCCTAGTAGTATTATCATTTAGTTCACCTAGTAGTGCAATACTTGGTAATCCAAGTGACGATTACATGAGTCCAAGGTATCTTTGGTAAATTAGAAATTTTTATCCATTGTGATAGGTTAAAATAGGTTTATTTTTCCTTTATTAGATAGACTTAGATATTTTTCATCATGTTTACATTGAGAAGCATTAATGGCCAAAACAACATAAGTTATCATATGTCTCACTATGAGTTAAATCATTCATTTAGTTTTCACTAACTAAAAGTGACATGCCAATAATCATGAACTTCAACTCAATTACTAGCATAACTACATTGAGCATCTACAAATTACAATTGAGTCACACATGAACACTCATGGCTTAAATGATTGAGTGTTGAATGCTCCACCACTCATCAACTTTCTTAATAACTATTCTCAAAACAAAATTTTAAGCATTCTAAATATTTTTTAGTGCATAGGCAGTATGGAAGGCTTGCAAATGGTATTGTGGATCTATATTATAATCTCCCTCAAACATTATAATGTTATTCATATCAAGTTACTTGATGTGATTATTCCTTTAATGCCTTGTAGGAATGCAAGCAATCTTTCTTATATTGATTATATATCAAGTGGCTAGTAGAGATTCATCATAATATTAGGATTTATCATATTCTATATTATCTCAATTCTCTTCATTATATCTTCTCCTATGGTTGTGTTCTTTTCTCTTATCTTCTTCTTCTTCTTCTTCATGATTTCTACCTCTCTTAAGATTTATGCCTTAACCTCTTCTTCCATTTATATCTAGTTTTCTATCTTGACATCTATATTCATGTTCATCAAAGCTTGTCAATAAGGAAGATAAAGAAGATGGAGGACTAGGAAAGTTATGTTGGCTTGCACTCCTTCTAGATTTCCTTATTTCTTCATTTCTAGTTCTAGTGGAGGCCATAAGTCTTAATTCCTTCCTCATTCAATGATTTATTCCATCTCTTTCAGAGTCTCAAATAAGACTAACTATAATCTTCAATGCATACAAAATTTAATATTTAAGACTAGAGATGGAGAGTTTGATCAAGCATGCTTTTCAAATCAATAGTCTACATCTTTCTTTTCTGAGTATAAAATTAGTTGTGATGTATATTTTATCCTTATCATGCTCATGTCTAGCTTTTATGACACCATATCTTTTGGCTTGGAATTTTGTTTCTTGATAGAGTCTAGCCATATTCTTTATCACTTGATAGCATACATGGGTATGATCAAGACTAGATCTTAGTAAAGTAGCTTGAAGCATGAATGAAGCCAGTTAGTTAGGTGACACTACTATGTTAACCTATAAGTCTCTTCATCAAAATTTTTCATGTTGATGAAAATGAATGTAAAGTCAAAATATTAAAGATTAGTGTGAGCATAGGAAGCCCTTACTTACATCAGTCCACTCTACATGTCTGTAATGTGGGTTCTATCATTACATTCATTAATGTCCTTAATGTGAGTTATGAACTAACACTAAATTCATGAAAAGTAAGTGCGAGAGTCTAGTTACTCTATGGACAAAAAAGTGCATTAAGTGTGATATTTGAATAATATTAATATGCATTAACAACACCAAATACAACACATTTGAAGGCTTTTTTCATCAAGTTATTATAGAAAAAACATTTTTGGTAAGAAAGGATCTAAACATAAAAAATTCAAATGTCTCTCAAACTATAAAGACTATGAGTCATTTTAAAGCTCTTTTTTTTGTTTTGTTTTACCTCATTATTTATATGAATTCACATCAAAATATATTGCTTTATAAAACATAGTTTTGTAAATTATTTGATTTATTTACCTAAAAAATGTTATACACTAGTGATTTAGGCTATTCTTAAATACTATGGAATTAATGTTTTGCATGCTCACTATTTTTTCAAATCTTTTTTCTTGTTGAACTGGTAAATTCTAAAATGTTTGAGAAATCATTAGATCTTAAATTTTTTATGGATTATCATAATACTTTTATTTCTTAGAAATGAAAAGTGGATTTTAATCCCTATTTTTCGTATTACTCTAAAATTTCTTACCAACTTGAATTAGAAACACTTCCTCTTATTTTTCGAAGTGTTAAAAGAAAAATTATTAGTAGCATTAGCACAATCCTAAAGACAATGTTAACAATAATAATAGATAGTGTGTGATGCACATTATTTTGTAGAAATTCATTTATGATAGAGGAAGATAAAACTAAAACTTAGGGTTGGTAATTAATGTTTTTCTCAAAAAATCACATACTATAATTTACAAGGATGTTGTAGCTATTGTCATCATGAAGGTCATGTTATTGGAATCTATCCTAGTCTTAATAAAAAATTTATTTGTGAGGAAAAAAACCAATAATATTTAGAAAATATAAATAATGATAATTTTCAATAGGCACATATAAAATATTCTTTAACAAGTTCTCAACCTTTTACTAATCCTTTATTAATTGAATATTATTTTAATGGATTTTCCATGAAGAGTTAAAAAATTTTCAAAAAGATTTTTGACAACCAAAGATTTCTTTCCCCCACAACAAAAAGCTTATCTCCAATAGTGCGAGGACCAGAGAATGAGTGATATTGGATAAACTGTGTGTGAGTTTGAAGGCTTGGAAGATTTTTGGGCTCGAAAAAATTTAAAACACTTCTCTAGCTCTATTAAAAAATGGTGAAAATGAACTAAATATCATGCATATATATAAACTTTTTATACTGTAACGATAGGGCTACATGGACACCTCTCATTGTGTTAATGCCATTATTCTTAGCAATTTTTCACATGAATAAATGGAGGAATTTAATATGAGTTTTTAAATGAAAAAAGATCCTAATGAAATGCAAAAACATGGATAAGTATTGTAACATTACAAGAAGGTAGGTTTTTCCTAAGAGAAGCAATTCAATCAAGTTTAAAAAAGGTATGATGCCAAATAAAAAAAATTGGATGTTTTAATGCTATCAAAAGCAGTAAATAAGCAAGTGCCCCATGGTAAGGAATTTAACTTAAGTTATACTAAGGGAATACAAGTGGATCCTTCACAAAGTAGGTAGAATCCTCTTGTTCCCTTACATACCATCATCACAAAAATTCTATGGGCCTCAAGGATAATGAATGGCTAATTTGAGTTAAATTCCATACTCATGAAAGCAATTGTCTGAGGGTTATGTGATCTAGAATTAAAACAAAAAATTTCATATGATAAGACATAGTAAGATGAATGAATGGTAGAGAGAGGATGTGGAAGAGATAATCAGCATCTTAATCACATGAGGTTCTTTGTGGGAATTATGATAAAGATGATCTTATACCAATTCATTCTAAGTTGAGACTAAGTCCATTCTACTCTCAGTAACCTTGCATTGACATATTTCTACTCTATATCAATCAAAAGTCTAGGACAACTCCAAAGGATAATCATAACTCCAGGAGAAGAAGAAAAGAAAAGAAGGAAGTAGAGAGGACCTTAGTTAGAGGGGTGTCTTCAAGCATGCATAACATATCTTTCTAGCCTCATAACTAGTGGTTATAGCTTATTATTAAGTTTAAGAGGTTTTCATTGAATTTCTATGCTATTTGCCTCTTTTGTAGCAATCATAGGGTTGATAGCTTCCTTTGATAACATTCCAAATTCGTAGTTACAATAACAAAATCTAATATTTCCAATAAACTAGTGAAAATTAATAAAGGTAAAAAGAAAAGGAAAAATATATAAAATAATCAAGAAAATATGCAAGAAAATGGAAAACATATAAAGAACAATGTAAAATAAAAAGCTGAAAATTTGGTTAAGGTGTCATGTTTAGATGATCATCTTCCCTATGATTATGTTAAGAGGAGGAGATTTGAAAAATGGAGTGACCTATTCCAAGATGTTAGTGTTGTTGATTACCTTGGTATCAAGAATGGCTTAATTTGTTGTATGTTGACCAATGAACATTTATAAAGACTTAATAGATGATAGATGATCATGGCTCTAGAAGGAAAAGTTGCATGTATGATATAACATCCTTTCCACAATGTTTGAAACTTAGTGTGTTGTGGCACATGAAAAGTAAAGGACCTTATTGCTAGTTTGAAATGTAACCTTTTTTATCTATGCATCATAACATTGTTTGGAGTATGCCTTTTGTACTTTATTCATCATTAGGGCTACTTGTTAGTTCTCATCTAGCATATTAAGTATCATCAGTTGTTATTTTTATGCTAGATTAATGTTAAGGTTAAGCTCATAGGCTGTTGTGAGTGTACGAAGTTCGACTTGGATTGGAAGTTTAGATAACTTTCTATATACCAACTCATAGGGGGAATAGCCTATTTGAAGTTTCCAAGTTGAACTATATGTCCAAAGAGCGTCATTATGTTTGGTACTCTAGTCCTTCCTATATCTACTAATTGTTCATGTTATTATCCTAGTGCTCTTCCTATTGGAAACTTTAGCTTGACCATTAGCTTGGAGGTAATAGAGGGTTGTGAGTTTATGTTACATTCCCAAGTGTTGCATTAGTTATCGAAAAGTAAATCATGTGAAGTGGACTCCATTGTAAAATAAACTACAAGAATCTAGCTAAGGATTGGAATCAAAAGTTCTCATTTGTATGTCCAAGTATTTGTATTTATAGAGCTACACAAATGTTGAGACATCATATCAACAATGATGTAGGATGAGATACAATATCATAGATATGATATTGTAATTGTAACAAATGGATTTTATCATACCCCCACAACTGACTAGAAACACATCCTTAAGTTAAAACAAAATGAGAATAGAGTCCTTTACAAAATTAGGAGGTAGACTTGACTTGACATGACTAACTATTTATATGACTATTAAATGCTACACTAGTATTTTTACAAATTAAAATAGTTAACAATTAACAAGATAAACAAAATAAAAATTGAAGTAGCTTGATCTAGTTTTAAGTTCCCTATGGTGGAAACTCTTCCATCGACTTCTTCCCTTTGTCATAAGGCTTCTAAAATTGATAATGATTCAAGAGTACCTAAATTTTTCCTTCCTTTGTCCTTGGATCATGTATTGTCAATGTTGATTATGCAATGTTTGATGGATTCAGTCCATTCCATGGGCATGGAAGTTGTAGGAACATTTTATTTACTTTAACATACTACATCGAAAACTATCATTGTTATTTCTTAAAAGCTTTGACTACCTTTCTAAGTTCTTGCTAGTTAAGTATTATATGTGCCAAGTTGACTACTACATCCTTCTACCACTAGTAGGTAGCTTTTACAATCTTAAGTTTATAGTTTATAACATGTAATTTTTGCAAGGCATCTTTTTTATCTGCAAACTCCTTCTCTTACATGGTGTATACTATTGCTACTTGTGGATCAAGCTCATTCTAAGGCCATCCTTTTGTTAACATGGCCAAGTTAGCATATTAGGGGTTTACTAACCTCATGTATTCTATAAGATTCTTAATCTTTAGGTTTTTGTTTTTGATCTCAGCCTAGTGGATGTGGGCTAAACTATTCAAGATGGGTTGCCAATCTAAAGTCTAAGTAGTGATGAAATTTATCTTGGCCTTTTCCATCTAGATTTTCTTCTAATTTATTTGCTTATACATGTCCACTTGGTCCCTAAAATGATCTTTGAGCTTCTCATGGCTCTTGGCCTCATTTTACCATACACTTATCTTTCTAACTTACTTTTACCTAATAGCATGTACTTCTTTCATTAATAAGGTTTTATTCTCTCTAGCTAATCTGCTCAATGTCTTGGTTAACTCTAATTAATTATTCTCGTAATTGATGAATACTTTCCTTGAGAACATTTTTATGCTTTTCTATATCTATCAACTTTATTTTGTCAATAGTGAGCTTCTTGTTTTCCTCCTCGAAGGCTATGAGGATTTTAGCCTATGCCTATGTTTGTGCTTTAGCAATTGAGGCATTCCACACCACCTTCTCTCTTTCCATCTCTACATGTATATTATGGACAATCAACTATCTCACCTGATTAGTTCTAAATTGTTCAAGCTAGTCTAGGGCAACAAATGATGTAGGATCTCTTACTTCTACTTTTAGAGCTACTAATTCATTCTATAATCTCTACAGCCATTCTTAGTATGTTCTACCCTCATCTCTTCCATCACCAACTTTCTTTTTGTGGCTATTAAATTGAACTACACTGTATTGATATCACTAGGGATGTCAAATAGATTTTGCATGATTTGGCTAGTCTTTAGTAGTCTATCCAAAACATTATTATGTTCAACATGAATCATTGAGATACTAGGTAGAATTTCAACATCTTTAGCTCCAGAGATATTAGTTGGTAGCATAGCAAGGACATTGAAAGATTTCTTGATGTAAACAATTGTTACTTCAGCTACTCCTATTGCATCTTGGTGTTGCGTAACCATAACTATGATACCCTCTCCATTTTTTGACATTACTTGGGATGATGTAGTGTTCCCTAAAATTTGTTATGCCTAGTCTTCCTCTCCTCTTTATAATGACAACAACCCACTTGCAAGATCTGTAGAAATTCTGGGCCTATGAGCTATTTCTAACTTTATAGAGACTAGAGCCCTCCCTTATTCCCCAACCAATTGTATCTACAATTTAACATAGATGGCTCATTGATGGACTGTAGTCTTATGAAGATGGTGGAGCTTGTTATATAGGTCTATCTCCAGTAGGTGTTGAACCATTGGGTCCTACCTATTATTATTGATTAGTTGCTAAAATATTACTCGTAGGTGTTGAACCTAAAGCTCCCTTAGTACTAGCTAGCTTATCTAGTTGATCTTTCTTAGGTGGTACTAATTTTAACATCTCTACATAGGAGGCATTCTTAGCTTTCCTTGGGACATTATTAGTATAACCCAAAATCCCTGCTTGCTTACATAGCTTCCTTATCAAGAAATAAAATGAGAGTGTTGGCCTCTTCTACGTCTTCTCCTCAAACCATCTCTAAATCTCTAGGAAGATTATATGTGGGATGTTGGCATTGAACGTGCCCATCAAAATTATACTCCCTTGGGCTACATATGTGGAGACTCTGTTGAGCTTCTTAGTTGGGAACAAGTGGTAAGTTTCAATCTTAAAATAGATTTTCTCTTCAATAGTTATTTTACTATAGTCTTTATCTTTCTTGCCATAGGTTCTTTATAGTCATACTTTCATAGCATCTATATCTAACCTTGTTGAAATCTATGCAACGTTAGCTCCTTCATTTAGAATGTTCAAGACCTTAGCAATTGCCTTTATAGAATATGGCATGGAGATTTCTTCAATCTTTACTATCACATCATCCTGTTTGTTCCTCCAAAATTGATATAATTTTCCTAAATACCATTATGCATTGCTAGATAATATTGGCCATAGTGGATACACCTAGAGTTGCATTCTTATAGCTTCTGGAGAAAACTCCATAAATGGGCCAAAGTTTAATTCCATAATGATCGTGAACATATAGAATTCTCTTGAATGGCTTGGAGGCATTCATCAAATAATGTGAGATGTTGTTCCTATTCTAGTACTTGTGGCACCTTTGCTTCTACTTCTGCTAACTGCTCAGTGGCTAGTGTTTGTTGATGAGTGCTAAATGATTGAGCCTCCGACTCAGCATGTTCAACTTGTAGATTTTGTTCTCATACTTGGCCTCTTCCATGACTTTTTGTTCTTTTGCTACCATGTTGGGAAGGTCCTTCAGTTGTTGATCTCTTTGAAACCATTTGCAATCATTACAAGTTTAAGGTTATCAAGGTGTTTAAATTGGTTCTTGATAGTTCACAATCATTCTTGCCCTCTTGGTTTGATTAAGTTCTTATCTTGTTCAATTACTTATGATATTTATTATTATTGAAGAGTTAGGAAAATTCCAAAATGAAACCCCTAAGTGTTATGTTGTGAATGTTTATGATCTTTCACAATTATTGTTTCTTTTCTTATTGTGACTTTAAATGGTTGGTATAGTTAGGTAGAAGGATTGGTTAAGTTCCTTGGCTCAAATCTAATTAGTTATCTATGATATTCTTATTGTATTCTTATACTTACCCTTTATATTATCTTTTTGGTGTTAAGATATTTTGGCTTAATTATCCTAATGTACATGCAATAGACTCCCCCACGACTAACTTAAGCACTCTGGGATCAACAAGGTTCATGAAATTCTCAAAGTAGAGGTATGATGAGAAAGTTATGATGTAGGGAAATATGTTTGCCAAAGCACAAAAAAACCTACAAAAACTCCTCCAACTATGAAATGTTTGAATGAAAAAAAATTCTAACTCTCATGCCTATCTATACTATTTTTATATATGCAACATCATTGATACAACATCGAAGCTCTAACATTGTCATGTGGATCAAGAACTTAGAATAGGGGTTTAATAAGTTTCCTAATTAAAATTACACCTATCATACAAAAACACCAAATTTTATGTGGTTCCTTAACTTGGATACTTTCACACTCATAGGGTAGAATTCATGCATACCTCTAGACTTTGTTTCTCAATAAAATATAGTTTAAAGAGCACCACACCTTATACAAAAACACAAACTTTTACATGGTTTCTCAACTTGGATACTTCCACACTCACAAGGTAGAATCCATGCATACCTCTAGACTTTTTTCTCAATAAAATGTGGTTTGAAGGGCACCACACCCTGTACAAGCTCTAAGCTCAACACTAGAGTGTTTCATCACTACAAAATCACTCAACCCTACAATGTCCCAACAAGCTTAGAATGTGATTTAAAGGATGCCACAATATTTTAAAAATTAAGCTCTGCTTTAGGGTATTTTTATGCTACAAAACCCCTCAACCTTGCAATGTCCCAACAAGCTTAATGTGGTTGTCTTCTCATAAAAAGCACATCAACCCCACAAGGCTACAAGAAAAAGAAAAAGACATAAGAAAAGAATGTAACTAAATTTACAAGTCCTTGTCATTAAATCTCAATATAACATACAACTAAGTAAATAATGTTACAATGAAGAACAAGAATACAATAGCATAGATGAGACAATGATTGTTTTGATGTGAATAGTGATTGCACAATTTCCAAGAAATTGGTATCTTCTTATAGCCTTGGAGTTTCCAAAAACTCCTCAAAATTTGTGCAATAGTTACCCAATGACTAGTTTAGACATCTTCTTCAAAGTTGGGATGTCTACCTAAGGTTGGCCTCAATTCAAGAGAGAAGTCTCATTGGGAAATGGGATGTCATCTATGGGATGTCTTTGGGGAGATGTCTTCTCTAGGATAGAATCATCTACTATTTCTGGAAAGGTCTCCTCAACTTTTGGATTCTATCTTCTAAGGCCTTATCCCATCAATTTATCTTCTTGTCAATCCTTGAAGCATCTTCATTTGGTTTTTAGCCTTCATTTCTTTTCATGCTCTCATCTTGGCTTGTAGTCTTCACTTTGACATCTTGTTGTAGATCTCATTTTCTTGAGTTCCCATTCATGCCCTACAAGATCATCACACACCACAAACAATCCATGTTTTCCATTTTCCTTAAGGTTTTTACATACCAAAAGGTCAATAATCTTTCCCTTTTTTATGATGTCCAAAAAATAAAATGGGTGAGTAAATAAATGTTAACAATAAAAATACTTAAGACATATAAATTCCAATGGTAGCCAAAGTTATCATTGAGATAAGGCTCTAAGGCTCAAGTCATAGGGTAGAGATTGAATGAATTCATAATAAGATGAAAGCCAAGAGATCTCCAAAATACTGTTCAGGCAAAAACTATGTCCATAATATTGCAACAAAAATACATAACCATGATATCTAAATAGAAATATAATAAGATCATAATCTATCCATAATCAAACTTTCCACAATACATACATTTGATGATAAATCGACACCCATGTACAAAGTTCCACATATGTGCACAATCCACAATTTATAAGTT
Source organism: Gnetum montanum (assembly GCA_015680685.1). Classification (NCBI taxonomy): domain Eukaryota; kingdom Viridiplantae; phylum Streptophyta; class Gnetopsida; order Gnetales; family Gnetaceae; genus Gnetum; species Gnetum montanum. The sequence goes on along the minus strand of MNCI01028475.1, from coordinate 162,693 downwards.
AAAAACTCTCCTCCTTTTCGACATCATCAAAGAAAAATGAGAGATCACCCAAGGATTCTAATCACTAACCTCAATCACATCATCCAAATCCTCATCAAAAGCAACCACACCACAAGAAGATTTGTAGGTCTCCTCATCATCATCATTACTACTAGCACTGGCACTAGAGACATGCCACTCATTGTCATCATCTAAAGAAGTTATCTAAACTAGATTCCTTCATGGATGAAGCTTCACTCAAAATCAAGATGAAGCTAGTGGATCCTGCTAGGATGGAGCCTATAGGTATCCATTGGGAAGAAGTCCCAAAGATGCTCTTCATGGCCTACTACAAAAATGTACTTAGAGTATCATCTTGATTATGGCAACTAGATCTAGGCTGCATGGAATTAGGAAGCTTTCCCTAGACACATGTTAGAGGTACATCATCCTCCTCTAAATTAAAGGCATTTCGTATGTTATAGGCCTAGAAAGGTCCAACTACTGTTGAATGTCTCAATGAGGCTAGATAGTCCTCTTCATTGTCTAAAATGGGAGGAGTGGTAATATTCTTAAACTACTACCTGCTAGAAGGAAGAGAGGTATCCCAGCTACATCCATTCTCTTACGAAGGTAAGAGAGGTTCTTGTCAGTCCATCCAATAGCTTAAGCAAATGGCTTCAGCAACTTCTATAAAGATGATGTTACCTATTCACTAAAAGATTTAGATCTTCTCAGCTTAGAAAAGGCTTGAAATGATGATGCAAATACCTTCATTCTAGATTTTTGAGGCTTGGTACTAGATTATGCTTCATCAACATGGCTGGAGTTCCTCTTTTCAAAATACTCACCAAGGCCCCTCTTGCCTTTAAGCACATTCATGCTAGGAATGGGAACACCTCTCTGTGAAATTAGCAAACTAATGAGGTAATGATGCCTATAGATTCTATCCTTAGTAAATAGTCTCAACATGTCCTAATAGAGAGTATGAAACAAATCCAAGGATTTTCCTATGAGAAGGAAATAGAGAGAAAATGCTTGGGTTGGCAGTAAATAGTTATAGCAACCTCCTTTTACAATGATATTATATAAAACAATGAGAGAAAGGATAAAAGCATCTCGTGCTATTTAACTTCTATAAATTCTTCCACTACATAGAGACACTAACTAAAACAAAGCATTGGAAAATTCATCTTGGAAGATAGGAATCACACCTTTCATGAAAATTTCATTCATGGAATGAATGGTGACCCTAAAAACATTAGCACTAGATTTCCCAAGAATTACATTAACTTCTTGAAAAGAAACATCAATTAACATACCCCCAACCATGGTAGTAAATGCCCCAATAGATGCATTTGTAATGACAATGTTGCAATAAAATTCTCTTATGAGAATTTTAGGCACATAATAATCCATTGAAATAAATGTAATCCAATTCAAAAACTGGAAAAATCCCATGATTTCTTTCTAACGATGTTGCTGGAAACAAAGAGAACTCTCAGAGATTATAGAAATAGTTCGAGTTACCTCAAACCATGTTAGGCATCAAGGGACCTAAGCTAAGGAGTGTAGGTATTAGCAATGATGGAGGAAGCTCCCTTTGACTTCTTGCTCTTCCTTTGCAATGGCTTCTTGCACCCTTCCTATAGACCATGGATTTAAAGAAAACAACATAAATCACTATTATTAGTGAAGCCCTACTCATCTTCCCCTAATCATCTATGCTAGGACATGAAAAAATGAATAAAAATAAGGGTTTGGATTTCTATAATTGCACTCAATGAGGGTTTTTTTACAAAAATATAGACATCTCCTTTGAGAGATAGATGTCTATGCCATGCCTAAAAACAACATATAGACTTCTTACTATGAAAGTAGACGTCTCTATTGTGTCAAGCAAAAACAAAGGTAGACACCTCTTTAGTCATGAACACATCTCATGGGAGACATCTTCAAGAAGATGTCACATCAAGGCTAAAATTCAACTAGTCAGTAAGAAAAGGCTCAAGGATGTCTGCCAAGGACTATAGTATCAATAGATATTCATAATGAGTTAAAAAACTTACCTCTACTTGCCTTTCTTGCTGAAAAAAATAAAGATTCCTATGGAGCTTGAGAGTGAGATCCACCTTTTGAGGTGCCTCCTCTTATGCACACTTCTTCTATTTCTATTGACTAGCTTCCCTACACAAATAGGTTGAAGAGGTTTTCATTGCAATCATCTTCTTTCCTTTTGACTCTCCATACCTTCCAAACACTCATATCCTTTTGAGTTATCTTCATTCTCTCGTTGGATTGCATAGATACCTTTTTAGACACATTTCGATAAGACCAATGAGTTTTGTAATATGTCTAGGTGTTCATATGATAAAAATTTAAATTGTAATTCCATTGCTTGTATCCAAATCTCTTACAATAAAAACACCTAACCTTTTTGTTGAACTTTTCAAACCTTGGAGTTACCCTTTGGTTACCAATAGTGCTAGTAGTTACCTCAATCTTTGAAGTCATCTCTTATTCAGATGAGATTATTATAGACACTTCTCCTTCCCTCATTTTGAGTTTATCATACTCACTTTTCTTCAATCAAGAGTTTTGATTGTTTAACTATGGATGTACCCTCATAGGTAGCTTATAATGTTTCCCAAATTTCTTTGGTAGTTCTATATCCAATAATTCTATTAAATTTAGACTTATTTAATGCACAATATAAACAATTTTTTACTTTAGAATCCTACATAAGCTTACCTCTTTCTTCCAATGTCCACTTGCTTTGTGGCTTGAGGGCCTTTGATGCATTGTCGACAAGTGGTGTGTAACCTTCAAGGATGGACTCCCATACCTCAAATTTCATTGACTTGAAGAAACCTTGGATCCTTGCCTTCCAATAGGCAAAACCAAGCCTATCAAACATTGGCAGTTTTATGTAGGATGTTTCCCTCATAGTTCACTCTTTGAAATTTGAAGCCAAATGTAAGAGCACCATGCTCCAATACCACTTGTGAATTGAGAACTTAGAAGGGGGTTTGAATAAGTTTCCCAATAGAAGTTGCACTTGTCACATAAAAACACCAAATTTAATGTGGTTTTCTAACTTGGGTACTTCCACACTTATAGGCTAGAATCTGTGCACACCTCCAAGCATTTTTTTTTTCTTAATAAAATGTGGATTGAAGGGCACCACAGCTTCTACAAACTCTAAGCTCCACACCATAGTGTTTTGTCACTACAAAACCACTCAACCTTGTAAGATCCCAACAAGCTTAGAATGTGATTTTAAGGATCCACAATCTTTACAAATTTGAGCTCCACTCTAGAGTATTTTGACATTACAAAACCACTCAACTCCACAAGGTCCCAACAAGCTCAATGTGGATGTCTTCTTACAAGAAGCACATCAACCTTGCAAGGTTACAAGAAAAAGAAAAAGACATAAGGAAAGAATGTAACTAAATTTACAAGTCCTTATCATTGAAGCTCAATACAACATACAACCAAGTAAATGATGTTACAATGAAGAACAAGAATACAATAGCATATATGAGACAATGATTGATGTCTTCTTATAATTTCAAAGTTTATGAAAACTCCTCAGAATTCATGTGATGACTACCCAACAGCTAGTGTAGATGTCTTCTTTGATGTTGGGTTGCCTACCTAAGATTAGCCTCAATACCTAAGAGATATCTCACTAGCAAATGAAACAACTTTTATAGGATGTCTCTAGGAAGTTGTCTTCTCTAGGATAGAGACATCTACTATTTCTAGGAGACATCTTCTCAACTTTTGGAGTCTATCTTTTGAGGCTTTCTCCTATCAATTTGTCTTCTTGCCAATCCTTAAAGCATCTTCATTTGGTTTGTAGCCTTTTTTTGTCCATGCTTAAATTTGGCTTGTAGTCTTTACTTTGGCATCTCATTGTAGTTATCATTTATGCTCTACAAGATCATCACACACCATAAACAATCTATGTTCTTAATTTTCCTTAAGGTATTAACATAGCAAAAGGCCAATAGGTTATACAACATTGTAGCTATTATGTCATCCTTAAAAAATTCTAAATTTTTAGTAATTTTTGATGGAAAAAAGAAGTCAAGTGGATGATTTGGAAGATATAGAAAATTTCTAAAGGATCATGGATCATAGATGATTGTTGAAATTCAAAAATTTGGTCTTCAAAAGTCATAAGGAAGGAATCTCAAGCAATGAAATTTTATTGAGTTTATATGAGATGGACTATGACATATGAATGTATGGGAAAATTACAAAAATTATGGGAAGTAAAACTTAGTGCTAAAGTATCTGAGAAGACATAAGATTATGTGGATTTGCTCATTAGGTATGGGATACAACATTTATACAAGTGGGTCCTTCCCAAACTATGCTTTAGCCCTTAGTGCCCTTGTATAACCACATCTAAAAGTGTCCATAGGCACTCAAGATGTTGAATGTAACACATACTTGTCTAGTAAAACACACATGTTAATATTACCAAAATGATAAAATAACACTATATTATACAAAACCATAAAGTTATGATTAAATATACTAGTGAGGTGAAATGGAATATAGAAGGGCTCATAGAAATTAGGATGTCAAGTGTTTTACCATAGGTATAATGAGTCCTTATGTGTGAAGTGTGGTTAAAGTAATCATTAATCTTTCCATCCAAGATTCAAACCAAGTCTAAACCACTTATCCAATGACATTGCCTTGATTCATTCCCAAGACTAAGAACCATAAGGTTACCACTATTGTAAGGAGTACTACCACTATTAATAGCACACTTTTTTATATTCTTAGATTTCCAAGAAGCTATCTACCTTCAGGCATGGGTAACATGTCTTTCTAGTAGGATACCTAGAAATTTTATTTTATGCTTTTATTTATTTTGATTGTGTCTACCTTACTAGAGGACTATCTTCAAGCATGGATAACATGTCTTGAGGATTGAGAACTTGGAGGGGGGGATGAATAAGTTTTCCAAAATAAAATTAAATAGCCGCAAAAACCACACTCAATTTCTAAATGATTCCCATCTTGGGTACTTTCACACTTGAAGGGTAAAATCCTTGCACACCTTTAGACTTTATTTCTCTAGAATGTGATTTGAAGGGTACTACACCCTGTACATGCTCTAAGCTCTACTCTGAAGTGTTTTGTTGCTACAAAACCACTCAATCCCTCAAGGTTCCAAAAGCTTAGAATGCAGTTTCAAGGATCTCACAACCTTTACAAAATTAAGATCCTCTTCGAAGTGTTTTGATGCTGCCCAAACACTCAATCCCGCAAGATCCTGACAAGCTTAATTATGATGCCTTCTTACAAGAAGCATACCAACCCTAGCAGGGCTATAAGAGAGAAATGAAATCATAAGGAAAGAATGTAACTTATATATATAGGTCCTTATACTTTGAAGCATAATTCTACAATCAATCAAGCAAATGATTTTACAAATGAGGTACATAATATACAAGGATTGCTTTGATAGTGACAATTCATGCATAACACTTGCCCAATATCCAATAGAATGAAGTTTTCTTATAGCCTCAAAGTTTTTGAAAACACCTTGGAATTTGTGCAATAGCTATCTAACAGCTAGTGTAGACATCTTCTTTGAGATTGGGATGTGACTTTAAAATTGACTTCAATTCTAGGGAGACGTCTCCTCTAAAATTGGAATGTCTCTATGGAGACATCTCCTATTTTTGGAAGATGTCTTCTCTAAGGCAACTCCACTCTGGCCAAGATATCTTTTTCTTCTAGGAGACATCTTCTCAACTTTTAAACTTTAATTCATGAAGCTTCCTCTTGATCATTAGAGCATCTTTTTTTACCTTGTAGTCTTCTAACTTGTCTATGCTCCCTTGATTCCTTATAGTCTCCACTTAGACATCCTCGTACTCATTCATACTCCCTTGAGTCCTTGTAGTTTCCACTTTGAGATCTCTTTGTAGATGTTATTCTTTAAGCTCTCCTTCATGTCGTACAAAAGCATCACATTCCACAACATTTTACGTTCTCCATTTTCCTTAAGGTTTTGACATACCAAAAGGTCAAAAATCTCCAAAAATTAACAAAATGGGTGAGTCAATAAATCAAATAAAAAATAACAATAATCATTAAAAAATATTAAGACATATAAATTCTAATGGAAGTCAGGGACTAGGATAAAGGCTCTAAAGCTCAAGGCATATGGTAGAGATCATGTAAAATCGAAAAAGAAACTAAGCTAATAAGACAATGCTAAAAAAAGATAAAACTTATCTCCAAAAAAGGTGCACAAATAGATAACCAAGATAAGAACAAACTCTTCATACAACTGTCCACAAATTGTCCATCCACAAACTATATCTATACAATACAACTGCTAAAATATCCTCAACATGTACAAAACTACATATGTGTAAGTTCAAATCAAAAACACATATGTGTAAATCATCAAAACATCTAAATAAATCAAAAACTCATTCCTCCTTTTTGAACATCATAAAAAAGAAAAGATGATCCAAGAACTATATCCACTAACCTCTATGGCATCATTGGAGTCCTCATCATCTGAAGTAGCCATAGCTCTAGAAGGTCTATATGTCTCCTCCTCATCAGCATCGCTGCTAGTACTAGTGATGAAGATATGTTATGCAATATCATCATCTAAATATGGGATCTAGATAAGAGCCCTCCATGGGCAAAGCTTCACTAAAAAATGAGATGAAGCTAGTGGATCTAGCTAGGTTGGAGTCTACTAAGAGGATGAGGAAGCATCCTTCCACTAATAGGTATAGGAATCAATAGGCCTTCATTGGGACAAAGTCCCAGAAATACTCTCCATGGCTTACTACTCGAATGATTGAGGAGCATCATCCTAATGCAAGCTGATGCCAGGCTACATGGGATTAGGATGCTCCCCTTGGATATGTGTTGGTGGTGCACCAGGCTCATTGGAGTCAGACTCATTTTTCAAGTCATAGGCCCAAGAGAGTCCAACTACTATAGAGTATCTTAGTAGAGCAAGAATGTCCTCCTCACTCTCTGAGATAGAAGGGGTGATGATCTCCTCAAATTGCTATCCATCAAGTGAAAGTGATACTCTAATAATGTCCATTCTCTGATCCAAGTAAGGGAGATTCCTGCCAATCATTCCAAAACTACAAGCAAATGACTACAGTAGCTTCTTCAAGGAAGATCTCGCCTATCCACCAATAGATTTGGACCTTCTCAACTAAGAAGAGGCCCTAGATGATGATGCTTCTCTTTTCTTCTATGATGGAGGTGGCCTAGTACTAGGTCTTGCTTCATCTATGTGTGAGAAGCTCCTCTTCTTTGTATACTCCTCAAGGTTCCTCTTGCCTTTGACCAAAGGCATCTCCAAAATGGGCACACCTCTCTAATGAGTCAATAGACTAATGAGATGAGGATACCCAAAGATCCTCTCTTTGGTGAACATCTTCAACATGTCACAGTAGATAGTATGACCCAAGCCTAGTGGATGTCCTATAAGTAGGCAATACAAAACAAAAGCTTAGGATGGCAACAGATAGTTATATCTTCCTCCTTTGATAATAATATTATATAAAATAATAAGGAACAAGGTGGAAGCATCTAGAGACATCCTATTTCAATAAACTCTACCTCTACCAAAAGATACTAACTAGCCAAACAATGCATCACAAAACTCATCATGTGTGATGGAAATTATACCATTTGCAAAGATATCATTCATAGAATGAATGACAATCCAAAAGACATCAACACTAGAAATCCCAAGTAGTGCATTTACTACATGGAAAGACACATCAATTACTAAACCCCCAACCATGATAGTAAATGCCCTAACAACAACATCAATAACAACGATATTACAATAAAATTCTTTTAAAGGCACTTTAGAAACATAGAAATCCATGGCAATGAAAGTAGCCAATTTCAAAACTTGAAAGTAACTCATCAATGCTTGTCGCCTATGTAGAGGAAATGATAGAGGGCACTCATAGATAATGTTAATGGTTCAAGTTATCTCAAACTAGTGCTAGGCATGGGTAGACCTAAATTGGGAGGTGTAGGTACTTGGATTGCTAGTGGAGCCTCCACTACAACTCTTCTTTGGCAATACCCTTGGCATTCCAACCTTCTTGTCGACCATAGCTACTTAAATCATTGTTGCTGGTGGTACCTTGATCATCTCCTTATGATCATCTTCACTATAAATGAGCAAAAAAGGAAGTTTGAATTTGTATAAATGTGCCAAATGAGGATTTTTAATGATAAAGAAGGTGTCTCCTTTGGAAGATAGACGTATCATCTGCATTCTCCTTTTCAAATTAGATGTCTCTACTACACTGAAGGAAAAAATAGGGAAAATCTTATTAGAGGTGTAGATGTCTCTAAGGAGACATCTCCTTTTACAAGTAAATGTCTTCAACAAGACATCTCAGCAAGTTGAGGTTTGGCAAGATGAGGCTCAAGGATGATTGCCAAGGATTATAGTCTTAAAAGATGCTTACAATGAATTAAAAAATTACCCCTACTTACCTTTCTTGTTGAAGAGAATGAAGATGCCTAGTATGCTAGAGAATGAGATTCCTCTTTCAAGGTTTCTCAAGGTTTCTCTTCTAACATAGACTTCTTCAATTTCCAAGGCTTGGCTCCCTCTCATGAATTTGTTGGAGAGAGTCTCCTCATTCTCCTATTCAATCCTTTTGACTCTCCATTCTTTCTTAACCCCCTTGTCCTTTTGAGTTGTCCAATTCTTCCTATGATCCTGCATAGTTTCCTTTGTCAATGAAGTTGGTAAGACCAAGGATTCTTATAGTACAACAAAATATCCATACGATAAAACTTTAAATTCCACTCCCATTGCTTATGCCTAAATTTATGACAATAATAATGTCTCACCTTTTTATAGTAGTTAAAGTGATCATACCTTGAAGCTACTCTTAGTTGAGATGTAGTGACATTGATTCTTCCTTTCATTCATCATTTTGAAAAGATAAAAGTTCATATCTTTCTTCTTCATTTTTAAATCCATCATCTAAGGTGCTAGCATCATCATCTATAAGGACCATATAGATGAGGTGTGAATATTTTGCATCATTCTCCATCTCTTCTTCACTATGTTCACCATCATCTCAACTTGTGTAGAAGCTGATCGTTTTTAGTTTCATATCATTTCTATTCCTCCTTTGAAACCTACCATTACTAGAACATTCGAAGGCCACATGGCCTCTTCTTCTATCACAAGCCCAACATTCTATTGAAGAAGAACAAAAATTATAACTTCAAAAATTTTTACCTCTTTTCTTACTTTTGAATTGGTTGGGTCTTTGTTGATTAGAGCTCTTACTCCTTTTTTCCATAAGCCTTTGTAGCCTTCTTGAGAGAAGAGCTATTTCTTCTTTGCTATTCTCTTCTTGCTCAATGGGGTTGTTTTCCTTGGAAGCATCTTTTAGAGCAATGGGTTTTTCTTATATAGCCCCATCGCTTATGAGGTTCATTTCATAACCAATAAGAACACTTTGAAACTCTTCAAATTTTAGAATTGAGAAATCTCTGATTTTTTCCATAGCAGTAACCTTCAGTCTAAACTCCAATTGGAAAGTTCTAATCATTTTTATTATGGCATTTCTTTTAGGCAAATCTTTATTGGTACCTCTAAAAGCCACAACAAGATCATTTTCTTTGGAAAATAATCTTTTATTTTCTCACCTTCTCTCATTTTGAGCTTATCATACACACTTTGTAAGACTAAAAGTTTAGATTGCTTGACTATCGATTTTTCCTCATAAGTAGCCTCTAAAATTTTCCAAATTTCTTTAGCTGTTTTATATCCAACTACTCTATTAAATTCATATTTATTCAATGCATAATATAAATAATTTTTTACTTTTAAATCAAACATGAACTTATCCTTTTCTTCTTGTGTCCATTTGCTCCAAAGCTTGATGGCTTTTATTATGCTATCGACGTGTAGTGTGTAGCCAAGGACAGACTCCTATACTTTAAACCCCATAGACTTGAAGAAGTCTTGCATCTTTACCTTCCAATAGATGAAGACAAACCCATCAAACATTGATGGCTTTGTGTAAGATGTCCCCTCCACAGTTCACTCTTTGAATTGATGTCAAATGAAAGACTACCATGCTCTGATACCACTTGAGGATTGAGAACTTACAAAGGGAGGATGAGTATGTTTTCCAAAACAAAATTAAATAGCCACACAAACCACACTTAATTTATACATGGTTTGCCAACTTGGGTATGTCAACACTCAAAGGGTAGAATCCCTGCACACCTTTGAACTTTGTTTCTCTAAAATGGGGTTTGAAGGGTATCACACCCAATACAATTTCTAAGCTCTACTCGAGAGTGTTTTTTCATTGGAAAACCACTCAACCCTACAAGGTTCCAACAAGCTTAGAATATGATTTCAAGGATCCCACAACCTTCACAAAATTGATCTCCACTTTGGAGTATTTTGACATTGCACAAACACTCAATCCTACAAGATCCTAAGAAGCTCAATTATGATGCCTTCTTGAAAGAAGCACATTAACCCCAACAGAGCTACAAGAGAGATGCAATCACAAGGAAAGAATGTAACTTAAATTTATATGTCCTTGTACTTTAAAGCACAATTCTACAATCAATCAAGTAAATGAGTTTACAAATAAGGTACACAATATACAATGATTACTTTGATAGTGATGATTCATGCACAACACTTGCCCAATTCCCAAGAGAATGAAGTCTTCTTATAGCCTTGAAGTTTTCAAAAAATACCTTAGAATTCATGCAACAGCTATCTAATGGCTATCTAATGACTAGTGTAGATGTCTCCTTTGAGATTGGGATGTCTCTTTAAAATTGACTTTAATTCTGGGGAGATGTCTCCTCTAAAATTGAGATGTCTCCATGAAAATGTCTCTTCTTAAAAGGAGGCATCTCCTATTTTTGGAAGACATCTTCTCTGAGACAACTCCACTTTGGCCAAGATGTCTTCTACTTCTAGGAGACATCTTCTCAGCTTTTGAACTTTGATTCCCAATGCTTCCTCTCAAAGACTAGAGTAGCTTCTTTTAGCTTGTAGTCTTCTTACTTGTCCATGCTCCCTTGAGTCCTTGTAGTCTTCACTTAGAAATCTTCATACTCATCCATGCTCCATTGAGTTCTTATAGTCTCCACTTTAATATCTCTTTGTACATGTTATTCTTTGAGCTCTCCTTCATGCCCTGCAAAAACATCACATTCCACAAGATTCTATGTTATCCATTTTTCTTAAGGTTTTGACATACCAAAAGGTCAACATTTCTCTCCAATGAAATGATAAGGCAACACTTATTATACTCTTATTTCCATTTCTCATTAAAACTCAAGAAAATAATACATCCTTATCAACAAGATAAAACTCATAGTAGTAGTCCTAAAGAATCCATAGGTTTCCTTGATGTCACACCCTTTTTATTCACACTTGGTTTTTCGCTCTTCTATCTAAGCATTATGATCACAAGTTTGTTTTTAGTTTTATTATGAAAAGAATATCATTATGGCTATGGTAAGAACCTCTTATTATTGAAAATGAGTGGATGGATGATGTGGTCTCACTGTATATGTAATCAATCCTTCATGATTTTATAACAAAGGATAATCATCACCTTATTGGAACTACATCTTACTTTATTCATTGCACTTTATTAAAAAAAATAACAAAAATATGTACAACAGAAATAATGGAAAAGTATAGAAAAATTGTAAAAGATAGAATTGCAAAGATAATAAGAATGAAAAATTGTGAAAAGAATTTAGAAATGTCAAAGAATAAGAAATCATTAAGAAACTGAAAAATATAAAAATATGAAAAAAATATCAAAGAATATGAAAAGGTAATAAGAAAGAAAAATAGTCAGTATGGTACCTACATGTCACTTGGAACATCCCCATGACTAGTATCAAAGATAGTCAACCAGAAGATTGAATGGGTAGAGGACAACTTAATGAAATAGATAGAATCCATGAGAATCAAGATGTTCATAATAAGGCTTAACCTATTGGACATTCACTAGAATGAGCTTATGTGGGCTAGCTAGATGGTAAATTTGCATGGCATCATATGTATTTCCTAGATGATGTATGGTTCTTCCCATAGGATTTGGAACTTAGCATTTTATGATACATGATTAGGATTATAGTATAAGACCTTATTACCTAGCTAGATTAATACTTTGCGTATTTGTGCATCATGTCTATGCTTAGAGTACTTCTTATGAATTGCATTACTCATAAGGGCTACAAGCCTATTTTCCTCTAAAAGGTTAAGATTTATAAGTCATTCTTTTTGGGCTAAGCTTAGGTCTAGGTCAAGTTTACTAGCNGGTTAAGATTTATAAGTCATTCTTTTTGGGCTAAGCTTAGGTCTAGGTCAAGTTTACTAGTAGTAGCTAGAGTTTGTAACTCTACCTGAATTGGAAGCATAGGTAGTTTACCATAGACTAACTCTTATGATGAATATTCAATGGGAAGTTTCCATGTAGTTCTATAGACCCACAAAGCTTCATTTAATTTAGTGCTCCAATCTTTCCTAAATCAACTAATCATTTTAGTTAATATTCTTGTAATTTCTTGGTTAGTTATCTCAACTTGATCATTTTTTAAGGATGATATGGTGTGGTCAATTGATGGTTCACCTCCAGTTCTTGCATGAGCTTTTTAAATGTAGCACCCATGAAGTGTGTTTCATTATCTGAGATGAGCATTCTTAGTACTCTGAATCTATTTGCCACATATGTTTGGAAAAATATGGCTCTTATCTTTGTTGTACAATCCTTAACTGTAGCTGCTTCTACTCATTTTGTATAGTAATCAATAGTCACTATGATATAAGCTTTACCATTTGACATCAATGCAATGGATCCCATGAAATTAATTTCCCATATATCGAATAGTTCCAATGGCTAAATCCATTGCATGGTCCTTCATTCCTAGCCATTATTCCTTCATTCAGTAACATCTCTCAAAACATTAGATGAAGTTATCTGCATCCTAGAATATGGTAGGCCAATAGTAGCCTACCATCATCAGCTTAAGTATTGTCCTACACCTAGCATAGTAACCACCACATGGTCCTTCATGCACATCTTGTAGGATCCTCTTTTGATTATCTTTCAAAACACACCATCGTACTAATCTATCAACACAGATCTTGTAAATATTTCCATTTATTTGCACATATCTTCTTACCATATGAAGAAACTATTCTCTTTGTTTCCTACTCCACTCAATAGGAAATTCTTGCATGGTTAAGTAGGTCATGTAATTAGTAGTCCATGACTTCCCTATTGGGGTAATAGCCATTGTTATCCTTGTGAATAGGTTTTCATTGGAAATTTGATCTGATAATAGTTCTTCTTCATCCTGTGGTTCCCATCTTAGCCTCAACAAGTGATTTGCTACTACATTTTTACTTTCTTTCTTGTTGAGCATTATGACATCAAATTCTTGTAGTATGAGAGGCCATTTGATCATCCTAGGACTCACTACTAGTTTATTCATCAAAAATCATATTGTATTATGATCTCTATGGATATAAATGGGGTACTTGAGCACGTAGTGTCTGAATTTTTCTAACATGTACACCATTGCCATAAGCTCCTTTTCTATGATTTTGTAATTAAGTTCTACTCTGGTAATGCTTCTATTGGCATAATATATGTAATACAATCTCTTTTGATTATCAAGCTAAGTTAATACTGCACCCAGCACATAATTGAAGGCATCTATTATTATGTGAAAGGGCTTAGACATATCCAAAGCTTGGAGGATTGTTGTTTTGATTAGCTTCTATTTTGAAGTCTCAAATACCTTTTAACATTGTTCTATCCACTGAAATGATGCAGCTTTCTTTGTTAATTCTACCAATGATATTGCTATTTTTGAAACATTTTCTATAAATCTTTTGTAATATCCTATGTGGCCTAGAAATGATATAACATCTTTGATAGTTTCTAGCCTTTGCATGATGTTTTGGATGACTCTAATCTTCTCTAGATCTACCTCAATTCCCTTTTGTGATACTTGTATCCTAGAATGATCCCATCTTGCACCATTAGATGGATTTCTTGCTAATTGAGTTTTAAATAAGTTTTTATAAATCTTTTTATTACTTGCTCTAAATAGTCCAATGCTTGCTTAAAGTCTAGTCTATAACTTGATAAATCATCCATAAATACCTCTATCATTAGATATTTGTCTTTGGAAGATGCTTAGTATTAATATTTGAAAGGTAGCAGGTGCATTGCATAAATAGAAAAGCAATTGCTTGTAGATGAAAGTTCCTCGTGGACTAGTGTACACAGTCTTTTCTTGGTCTTTTGGTGCAATGAAAATTTGGTCATATCCACTGTATCCATCAAGAAAGCTATAGTACTAATGTCCTACTATGGTGTCTAAGACTTGGTCAACAAATGGCAAAGAGAAATGGTCTTTAAAAGTTGCAGAGTTCAACAACTAGAAATCAATACATACTCTCACCTTGTCATCCTTCTTTAGAATAATGAATAAAGGGCCAACCCATTCACTATTCACAATGGGGTAGATGAATCCTGCTTTCAATAACTTTTCCAATTCTTGTTTTACTACTTCTTTAAGCTTAGGATTTAGCCTTCTCTGAGGTTGGTGGTATGGCTTAATAGCTAAATCTATGTATAACTGGTGTTAACAAATTCATGGATCAATGCATGTTATCTCATCGTAAGACTATGCGAATGCTGTTGGTCATTTGTTGATGACTTCCAATAATCTCTTTTTCTACCCTTTATCTAGATCGACATCAATGATTACCAGTTTCTTGTTATTTAGACAGGTATATTCTAGCACATTTGGTAGGGCTTTTAATTCTAATGATTTTGGGTTAAACTTATCTAGGATTTCAAGTTGTATAGGGGTGTTTCCTTTTTAACTATTCCAACTTCTATATTTCCTTGATGTAGGTGCTTATAATCTGACTTGTTGGTTCAATGTATATTTTAGATTCTATTTCTTCATCAGTAACTAGCTAAAACACACCAAAATTACATGTTTTAGCCTTTGTAATCCACATCCCATGAAACCCAAGGCTAAACTTCATAGTAAATGTGAAGATTGTAACCCATGAGGTGTAAGCTCACATACTTTACACTTTTGGGGTTGAAAAATGCCTTATAAGATGTTAAAGCCTCATCCCCTAAATTAAAAAAGTCATATAATGCCTATATTTTGGCTTGGAGGGGTTAAAAATACCATTTGGAATGCCAAAATTGGCATTTTGATGGGTTTTATGGGGGGTATGACATTTCCATGCTAGAGATACACATTGGGGGGTATAGCTCATCTACCAGGGGTATAATTGACCTACCAGGGGTGTAGCCCACCTACTCCTAGTGTTGGGGGGTATGATGTCAACCATGCATATCGTGGGGGAGTATAACCTTTCCTTCCCCTATACACACCACCCCATTACCCCAGCATGGCCAATATTTTAACATTTGTACCAACTCCAAAAAGGATTCTGCATCCTAGCGTTGCTGTTGGAAGGCCTAGCGTGGGTGGAAGAAGACAGCAAAGGTGAAATTCCTATTTTCTATTTGTAGTAAATAGAATGGCCATGGGAGTATGACACTTACCATCCATAGTAACCCTCCCTGGATTTGAACACGAACTGCACCTGCATGTAGCCAAAATTTACAATAATCAAGTTAGAATTTGTAGCACCAATTAAGGACAATTTGCAAGCAAAATTGTCACTCAAACCCTATTTAAACCAAGTAGCAACATCATATATGGGTTTGATGAATTTTGTAGTTCCACAGTTAGCAATTTTCAACCATTTTTTACATTCGAGAACTCTTGCACACCTACAAATACGCAACTTCTTAAGCCCCTAATGTGAAAGCCCCATAGCAACTATTATCCCTTTACCCTCTATGAGATCTGTGAGATTTTTGTGCCAATGTGGTGCACCTACAAACAAACATTTCTAATGTTTCTTACTTACCTAATTAACATCCCTCACACCTCTCATCCCCTTGCATCAACAATGTTGTAGATCTAGTGTGGAAGCAGTGAAGGTTCAAAAGCATTAGGAATGGTAGAACCTCTAGATCATAACACTGATCATTCTAGTTTCAATGAACTCTAAACCCTCGCAAAAGTGAACCCTCCTACTACAATAGGCCATCTTGTACCAATATTTTCTAACTAGGCCAATGTTGGCAATTTCATCATCCAAAACCATCCCTCTTGTTGTGAAAATTTTCCAATAGGGTTAACATTGGCAACTTGTTAAAACTCATATTGTTGAAAAAAAATCAAAGTAGCCGTTTTGCTTTTTTTTTTTTTGGCAAGAAATCAAACTTTCCAAAAGTAAAATCCCTTTCCTTAATGTTCTGAAGAGAGGTGTAAGATTTTTTATTTTACCTCTTTCATTCCCCACTCTCTACCTTCAACATGGATGTGTGTCATACCCCTAGACCATCCAAACCCCCTACTATGAGTTTTTTCTAGCAAGGTCAACATTCCTAATTTTCTAAAAACCTCACCTTTGGAAAAATCAAAATTTCCACTTTGGCTTTTCAGCCAAAGAAAAACATGCCACAAGTGCACCTTCCTTACACCAACATTGTGGAGAAAAGTTAAGATTTTATATCTTACCCCTTTCTTTTCCTTTTATTCTCCTAGCATTGGTGTGGCTAGCTCGTCCAATGTGGTTGGGGTTTGATACCAACCTTTTGCCATTTTGGGTAAAGGGGTATACCCCCCTTAACATATCACTTACTATTTATATCCAATAAACCTTTTTCAGCCATTTTTTTTACCCCTTTTATTACTTTAATAATTCCACTTGTTGGAATTTTTGTTTACTCTACTAATTTATCCTTCATCAACCTATTTTTCAACATCTTTCACAATGTCTTTTAGCTAATCAATCTTTTAGCCAAGATGCAGTTCATATCTATGATCCAAAAGACCATATGGTCATAGAATGAAGACAATCACTTAGATAAAGAAGCAAAAACCTAGATTTCGCAGTTATTAATGAGGAGTTCTATAACTTCCTCTATGTCAAGATATGTCAGTTTCTTGATACCACATTTCAAATCTAATGCTAAGCATCACTTCAAAATCATATGCCAAGATGATAAAGAATACATCCCATCCCCTTATGACTAAATTCTCCTCACATACTTTTATGCACAAATGCTCATATGAATCATAGAGGTTTATGAGTTTAGTGAGGGAGTTAGTTTAGAGGATTGTCAAGAAAAGGAAGATGAGTTTAAGGCTAAGCAGGAGCCAGACACCTTCATTGGAAGTCTTTTCCAATCTCTGGCTTCCTAAACAATCACACCCAACTCCACATTTCCTACCTCATTGATGGAACAAATCCCTTGGCCCAACTCTCCTCCTATCCATCCTACCATGTTTGGATCCACATCCATCATCGCCACACACCAAACACAACTCATATTCCAATCCACCTCCTTATTCTCATCAATACCTTCTGCCATATAGCCTCACTTCATTCATCTAGCCACAATGATGTCTACCTCACCATCTCCCTTTGTCATACTAGCTAGACCCTCATTGGGACCCCAAGCAACACAAGCTTCTAATACTCCTTGCATCCACTTTATGACTCAAGTTTTGGCACAAACATCCTTTTCCTTATTTAGCTCACTTATTATGATCATAATCCAACCTCTTCTTTCGATACCATAGCCTAGCATGAGGTTCCAAGTCTGACAACTTCTTCCTCAACCATCAACATAAGCACTGCGACCCACGAGGATGCCCCAAGACTTGGGTCAAGCCTTTCAAATGATCCAAGACCCTACTAAAGAGCTACGAAAACTTAAGGCTAGTATAGCTCAGATGGTCAAGGTTCTAGATTTCTACCAAGATGATCCTATAAGCCCTACAGTGCCTCAAATAACCTTTTCCACAAGTTTACCTATTCCAAACTTCACCAAATACAATGGTGAAGGGGAACCCAATACACATCTAGTCACCTTCAAGTCTAAGTGCCTTTATACAAGCTTGGCCTCATATGATATTCAAAATTTTTCCCATGTCCCTTAAGGGTAAAGCTCTAGATTGTTATTGAACCTTGCCTAGAGGTTCTATCTCTTTCCATGAAGACTTAATAACCTAATTTGTCAACTACTTTAGATACAACTTGAAGCCGAATGCCACGTTGGACCAATTGATGAAGGTGAGGTAGGGACCACTTGAATCGATTAAAAGATTCATTCAAAGATAAAGTCATCTACAAGGGAGTAGTAAATGACTTTATCAAGTTAAAGCTATACTACTTAGAGCCCCAATCACTAATCCAACCCTTCTCACAAACTAAGAACATTGAGGAGGTAGCTAAAGCAAGTAATGATCCAATCTATGTGGCCTATAAAAACCAACATGCAAGAAGGGATAGGGATAAAACCAAACAAGAACACATAACTATGGCTACAATAACAAAAGAGTCAAAGTAAGGAGAAAGATGAGGATCACCATCATGCAATGCATCTCATGACTCATCACAACAATTCACTTCCTATGTCCCTAATCAACCAAGACCAAACTTTGGATGGAAGGATAGGTATAAGTATGTAAAGTTGCCTTTAAAACCCTCTAAACTCTTAGAACAATTACTTAAAGACAACTATATATAACATAAGAAACTATCTCAAGAGGCTTGCAAGAGGCACAATCATCTTTGTGACATAACTAGAGACCCAATGACAGCCACCAAATACAATCTAAAGCTACCAAGGTACTCTACTACTAGATAGGTATTGCCATTATCATCAAATGGCTGGTCATGACACCGATTTTTACCTAGCATTAAAGGATGACCTCCAAAAGATTATAGACCACAAAGAGTTAGTGTTGAATGAGCCCAACTCTCCAAGTGCTAACAACAACTCCTATACTATAGCCTCATTCACAAAAGTCAAACAACCTAATCCTCCTAGGGAACCGTTTGTCATTAAGGTACCACCATGATCCCAAAGCACAAAGCCTAGAGAGCCATTCATCTTACAGATATCACCTCCTCTAGCCCCTAAGAAACCTTTCATCATACATGTTCCACCTTCAGTGGCATCAACTTCATAGCCCAAAGCATGAGATGCTAATCTTAGAAAGCCTAGGTAACCATTTATTATCCAAGTGCCTCCACCTTCAACAAGTAAGCCTACAATAACACATGACCAAAGCCCATCTATAATGGTCAAGAACTCAATGATTAGCAAGAAACCATCACCACAACAGTGACAAAAAAAACCTATTGTCAAACCAATAACAGAGCCCATTGAAGGTGGTTGACAACAAAAGGCTTTGAAACAAGCTACACCGAGATCAAGTACACCCATGAACAAGGGGCCCAAGGCACGTCAACCGAAACCTAAGTTGTAAACTCTAGGAAGGATGGAGGAGGTTAGAACTACTAACATCAAAAGGTTACATGCCAAGGGGAAAAGCTTCCTCGCAACCATGAAGCAAGCCAAATAGTCTCAAAAATTACAGAACACATCACTCAACCTATATGAACTGGTCATGACATCTCCTAATCATAGGGATGTACTAGCTCAAGTGTTGACTTCTATCCTTATGAATAGAGACATCCCTACCAACAAAGAGTCAGTCCACTTTGTCATTGAGCAAGCCTTGCTTAGGAAAACAAGCATCAACCCTTGCTCAACTTTCATGATAGTGAAATAAAAATTGATTCTTGAAATGGAGAAGCGTTATATGCTCCTCTCATTATTATTATATGTGTTGGCAAATCCAAGGTTCACCATGTTCATGTGGATGATAGGGCAACCACGAATGTGATACCATATTCCATTATTAACAAACTAGGCCTAACTAAAAATATCCATGTGACTACTACCTCAGCATTCAAGTCATTTAATGAGTCATGAGTAATGAGTTATGAGTAGCAACATGAGGTTCTATCTCTTTGGACTTTGTAGCTAGTGAGCAATTCCCTACATCTACAAATTTCCTAGTAGTTAAAGAAACTTCTAGTTTCAACTTGATCCTAAGAAGGCCATGGTTAGCAAAGCTTTGGGAAATTTCATCTCCTATACATTAGGAGATTCATTTGTCATATGTGGGAAAATTATGATTCATGGGGAAAATGTGTCGTTGCCCTTAATTAACTATGTCAACATCCACCAAGGTTCAAAGGTGAAGTTTCAAGAGAAGACTCTTGAAACTCAAGTTGGGGCCAATACCAAGAGTGAAACCAACAACAATAACAATGATTGGGCTAAAATCACTAAACCTATGGCATTTAACAATCAACAAAAATGCCTACTAGTTGCCACTACAAATAAGCAACATGATGAAAGAGCAATCCTGCAAAGAAAATCCTTTGCTTTATCAAAGGTCAAGTAATAAATGCTTGTAAATATGTTATCCTTGCTTGTACTAACAGACACTTGTTCACCTTCACAACCTTATACCATGTTTCATGGTTTATGTTATTGTTATATGCCCTTTCGACACTAGCCCATACTTGCTAGGTAGGCATGACCTCATGGCCCACTAAGGGCTAAACCTAGCAACCTTATGGCCTTCTAGGGCCTAAAACTGATAAGCATAACAAACTCTTCTTTTTATCCCTACCAGCATCATAGCTAATTTACCTGAATAGCATCGTATGAGAGTTCACTTATATGCATATACCTTGGTTCACAATTATCATTATTACACAGTCTTATCTACTAGTTTTAGTTTATGGCCTTACTACATTTACCATCTATGTTTACATGAAACATATAAAACATAAAAATCTGAAACTAACACATAGTCGTAGTCACACTATTTGATGATAATCAAAGAATACCAAAATGTCCATATATCTATGCCCATGGTTGCATTATGCAACATACATTGCATGAACAATACATGGTCATTATGGCCTCTATAGTCAAATGAAAAAAACTATAACAACAACAAAGAAAAGCATAACAAGGTGTAATTGATCCCATAGTAGCCAAAGTTGAGCCATAAAGGGGAGAGGAAATGTCATCATCTACATCTTCACCAATCGCCATCATAACTTGGGGCCTCTAGACGTAAGAAAAAGGCATGCAGTTAGTGATCATAATAACAAGAAAGCCCAATTACAAAATTTAAAATTCTACATTCAAGAAAACAAAACAACATTACATCATCATTACTTCAACCTTGTATAGAATTTTATTTGGAAAAGGATTTAAAATCATATATAAGCAAGGTGTACAAAATTAACAACGTTGTCAAGCAGCATTTACAATAAATAAACATCTTAGCTTCTTAAATGAGAGGATGCAAGATTTTCTTCATGTTAAAAAAGGAAAATACTCTATCCAATGCCATAGTGTGATCCAAGGTCAAGTCCAGCAAGAGCATTTTTTTATTATGCTAGAAGGAAATGAGATAAGCAATTATTCGACACTCCGACTTGAAATATCATAACCCTATTAACTTGAAGAAAGGTCATTCTTCTCGAGAAGCTTTATGATTTGAAATGGGACTAGTCTCCTGCCCATATTTGAACTGACAAAATTTTGAGTAGCACAGACACATTAATCGGCTTTAATTTAGGAGTGGTTAAAACATGGAAAAAGAAAAATGTATAATGAGTGAGGAGCAGTTTTCTATGGAAAACTTGCAAGATACGTAGCTCCAACTTTTAGGAAAGCTATATTCACATACACCCAAGTGAGCAGGTGTCCTGCCACAAAAGTTGTTTCTTTATCATCTCTGGATCCGCTTGCAGAAAACTGCGTCATTTAGTTTGACTGAATTGAAATTTATCAAATTTATGTCCCATGGTAAAACATTGAATTCAACAAGTATCAACAGCGTTGATCACAGTGGTATCTCTCTTCGATTATGGTCCATTCAAGTTTAATTTCTGTTGGTATCTATTTCATGACACATGGCGTGGGAAAATGTCTGTGCATTGGAGGATAACTAACTAACTTTCCTACCTCCAAACTTCAGGAATAGTTAAAAAAAAAAAAAATATGAACATAAATGTTTTGGATTTTATCTCCCAATATATAATATCTTTAAACTAAAGAAAAAACTTAAATCGTATCCTTGAACTATCTTTAAAATCGTTGCAACCCAATAATCAGGTAGCATCTTGCGTAGGTAATAAAAAGAAAAAAATAAATAATAATAATAATAATTAATATATAAAAATTTTCTGTAGACTGCGTGGCCTTTGGGGCAAACAGAGGCAGCAGCCCTATGCCCTACGGAGATTATGGCACAGCGCGACTCCACTAGGCGGTACCAGCACTCGTGACTACCTTACCTTGGCAGCATGTAGCACCGTCCTTGCCACCAAGTCGCTTACCTATCATCGCGTCCGTCCGTTGTAAACTCCTCCGCCTTTGATCCCTATCAATTTCCTGATTTTCTTGTACCAACTACTGCCTGCCCTGCATCGGCCTTCCATGCCTAGCGTTTGGGCTGTTGTTGTCATTTCCTACTGCGCACCTTTCTCGCTGAAACCCTCAGCACTGTGTCTGCACACGAACCCTGTGCTGCTTTCATGTGCTATGATGCGCCGTTCATGCTTTCCTTCCCTCTGTCAGCCCCAGCCACTCCTGCCACCCTGCACCGCGTAAGCTGACCACTCATGTCTGCCGCCGCCGTAAATGATGTCGTCACTCGGATTTTTCCGACCCTTGTTTTTGCCCTATCAGGAACAGGAAGAAGTCCTATGATAACTGTTTATGTTTTTCTTTCTACGATTGCTTTTGTGGCTACGGCGGTGATAACGGTAAAACCTGGAATGACTGGGTTGAAAAACGGAGAAGCGGTGAACGAATTCTATATCTAGCTACTAGGTTTATGACCGATTGCATTTGAATCCATGCCCATGCCATATTTGGGGCTTCTGTGGTAGGTCTTTTAATGCCCAAGGAGCGACCCAGCATGATCGAGGTGGCATCCTAGGTACAGTGGTATGTGAGAGCATGCAGTTAATAGCTGCTGCTGCAATTGCAGTGATGGGATTTAGGTCTTGGCCAATTCTGAAGCCGTTAGTTACTGCTTTGTTAGCAAGGCAATCAATCTTTCTCTTTCCTCCATTGTCATTTATTTTCACTACTTTCTTGTCTAGACTCTTACAAAATTCCCTTGTTTTTTCTATGTTCTTGGTTTTTTTTCTGCACCTTGATTATTTCAAAAATCCATTTCCCTATGTATAGGGCTAACCACCCCACCACCCCCCTGCCTCCCCCCGCACCCTACTAGCTAGCGTTGCCCAAGGGGGAATACCTCCTAAAAACAAAAAATAAAAAATTATATAGAGAAATCATAGAATATTAAATTAATTAAATATATATATATACACACTATTCCTTGTTGCACCTAGTTTATCATGTTTTATTTTGTTTTTACTCAATTTTGTCTGTCATTAACTTTTTTTTAGTTTATTCTACTAAATTTCACCCTATTGTTACCATGTTACAACTAAATTTTACATTGTTTTACTAAGTATCATCTTGCAAGCCCTACTATGGTCTACCAAGGCCTTAAACTAACAACATGTCCCGCTAAAGCCTAAAACTAGCACTATGTAACCTTATTTGACTACATTCTCCCATCACTTGGCTTTGCTTGGACCTTGGTTAACTTGCTTTAACATTAATTGATGACCTTTGACATCAATATAGCCTTGCTTGACCTTATTTAACATCAATTTATATGGTTTTGACCCTCATTTGGCCTTATATTATAGTATGAAGCCTTTGTTTCACCCTGTTTGATTTAACATACCCCTTTGTTAACCACGATTGAACCATGTTTGGCCTTTGCTCTAATGTGTTTTGACTCATATAAGCATCATTATTAATGTATTTTTACATCATTTTTACATTATTTAACAATTTTATTACACAAGTGCCACTTGATGTACTTATGTTGTCATGCAGGATTAAGCTAAGAGGATGAGGGAGCAAATTTGACTAGCTTTAAAGCCTTAGTAAATCCCTCTCGTAATGTTGTTAGGCCAAGTTGAACTTACATACCCAAGCCTTAAACTTGAAACCATTCTACTATATAGTCATAACACCCTAAAATAGCCCAATGACCATCAACCTTAAAGCTAGAAACATCATGGAGGGTCCCTTAGTCAAAGTTCCCATCTAAGACTACGATGGTGAGGAGAAAACACATAGGACCAAGTTCCTTACTAGAACTTAAGCCTGCTCATGACCTCATCAAACCCCTACTATGCAACATTAAAGCCATCACATAGCCCTAATTATTTCTAACACTCACATGTTTACTTATAGTGTTGTTTATCATTATTGATAGGTTGCAACAAATGACTAATGTTGATGAACTTGATGATCGACAACATGCAAGCCTACATGCCTTATTTCTCTATTTGGCATAATGAATAAATTGCAGAAGTGTGTAAATTTGATGCACACTGCACTGATTTTCCTATGTTGTATCGATGGTGATCTATGATGACTTGGTTTGCTGGTTGTCTCATATAGCCTTTATGCATTACTTTGTAACAACATGCTTTCTTTGGCTAGTTTTCTTATCCTCTTAGAGTTGTGCTTGTAGGATGAAGCCTGGAGTCATTGTAAAGGTGCAACGAGTAACCATATAACCTCAAAGTGCAAGATTTAGTGAGTTTGTCCTATCATACCAAGAGTGATTGTTTCACCTCATTCCTATCACCATTCCTTGAATGCAACCCCATAGCCTAATTGTAACCTTCCTAGCTCTTAAATGACAATGTTGACCTATGATTGATAGTTAGGCATTGTGGCCATGTAACATCTCCTTCATCATGCTCCACCACTTAGTCTACTAGATGTAACACATCTTGTTTAGCAGAAAAACAAAATCAAATTGACCTTGGCAAAGAAACCCAATGAAGGTTTCACCCCAACCAAAAAAAGAGGGGAAGCAAATTTCCAAGTAGTCAAATGGCCCATAAAGACGCAAGGCCTATGCTAGCAACTCCAAACATGCAAAGGGAGGATCCTAGTGGCTAAAGAAACCTTGGAGCAAGATGTTGGATCCTCAAATGCATTTGTTGAATGACCATAATGTCAAACCACTAATTAACCACCATGTCAATGTCATAGCCATGATTTCCTTATGACTGCATTGCCATCATCATAGCCTTACCCCATCATCATGAGCACTCTTTAGCATGGTTCAACATGACTGAATCAAGCATGGAGAGGGAACATTGGCGATGGACCTACAGTGGTGTTTTGTATTCTTTGTCGGTGCCTCTTGAGTCAATCCTCCAGACAGAAACAAAGAGGGGCCAATGAAACACCACCAAAATTACATGTTGTAAACTTTGTAATCTTCATCCCATGAAACTTGAGGCTAAACTTCATTGTAAATGTGAAGATTTCAACCCATGAGATGTAATCTCACATACTTGCCTCATAGATGGTCAAAGCCTAATCCTCCAAAAGAAAAAAAGCCNATTGATTTTTCATTCCCGTAGCATTGCAACTTCTCCCCCTCCCCCCAGCGTTGCTCTAGCATGGCCAAGATTTCAACAATTTCACCAACTCTAGTGAGAATCTTGCATCCCAACGTTGATGTTGGAAGGCCCAACATGGATACAAGAAGCCAACAAGGGTGAAATTCTTGTTTACTATTTTTAGTAAATAGAATGGCCATGAGGGTATGACACTTACGATACATAGTAATTCCCCTAGATTTGAACACCCACTAGAGCTACATGTAGCCAGAATTTGTAGCATCAATTAAGCATAATTTGTAGTCAAAATTGTGGCCCAAAACTTATATAAACCAAGGATGTTCGAAGAATTTTGCAATTTCACATTTTTTAATTTTCAACCATTTTTTACATTTGAGAGCTCTCTCACACCTGCAAATACGCACCTTCTCGAATCCCCAAATTGGAATTCCCATAGCCATTATTACCCCTTTATTTCTTATGAGATTTGTGAGATTTTTGTGCCAACATTGTGTACTTGGGAATAAAAATTCCCAATGTTGCTCACTTGGTTGGTCAAAATCCCTCACATCTCTCATCCCCCTGCATCAATAATGTTGCAAATCTAGTGTGGTAGTAGCAAAGGTTTAAAAGCATCGGGAATGGTAGAACCTCTAGATCATGAAGCTAATCATTGTAGTTTCAATAGACTTTGAACCCTCACAAAAGTGAACCCCCCTACTGCAACAGGCCATCTTGTACACATTTTCTATACCCAACTTTATTTTTGTTGAAATAAAGTTTACAGTTTCATTTGTGTGCAAGTTTCTTTGTTTATTTCATTTTAGTATATTTATCTTTCAAAAGTGTATTTTACATTTTACATTTTACCATCACATTTTACCCTCCTTAAGTCCCTAGGTGATCTACTCTACCATCTAGGGTACCTAGGATCTTATTTTTCATGGAGGCCCTTAGGATCTAGGGTCAAGGTCGTTGCATTGGGAATTTCTCAATTTCTCTA
Organism: Gnetum montanum; assembly: GCA_015680685.1. NCBI lineage: Eukaryota > Viridiplantae > Streptophyta > Gnetopsida > Gnetales > Gnetaceae > Gnetum > Gnetum montanum. The sequence continues at coordinate 136,204 of MNCI01028475.1, read as the reverse complement.
GCAACCTAGATTTTTAGTCACTAAACCAGCCACTAGGTGCCTTTTTGTTTAGTGGCTGTCACATACAAACATCTCTACACACATAATTCTTCTACACATCTATTATATGCTATGTTGCTTTCTTTTTTAACAGTCCATATTTTCTGCACGCAATTGCACCCACTATCATTATATGTAATACATGGAACTCTATATCATTGAATGATTCTAGCTTCATCCTTTTTAGAAATTTTAGAGGACACATCTCTAATTCCAAGCTTCGCATCCATAGTGCTAAGCCAATCTCTTCTCATGATGATAGGAAATTCCTTGTTATCATTCTTTATATTAATCACTAAGAAATATACTGGATAAGACTAGCCATTGATACTGATAATCACATCTTCTATTTATCCCAAAGGAATGATGACATATTAATCTACTAGCTCAAACCTTATGTTGCACTACTTTAAGGGCAATAGGTTTCATGCCTTGTATGTTTTCTTGAGATATCAAATTTACTCTAGAACCTAAGTTGAGTAGAGCCTTGCATGGTGAATTTTTAGCAATTTGCAAATAAAGTAGAGGAATTCTTGGGTCAATTATTTTCTTAGGGAGTGGTCCTACCTTAATCCAGTCTAATACTATTTCAGTTAACATGATAGTCACAAGCTTCTAAGTCAATTATTGCAGAAGTAGAATGTATGTAGGAGGATATTTTAGAGAAGAAACTTGTTTGGATGGAGTCCTTACCCAACCAATCATTTTTGGACCTGTCCTAAAGAATGGATGTTTTTGAGATTCTCCTTTAATGTTCATGATGTGATCCTCTCTCCATATATTCACTACCCTAGCAGCATTTTTTTGCTATGGTTGTGATGGCAATTTCCCTTACATGATCAATGGTAGTACTGTTGGTAAAAAATTAGAAGGTTGGTTTGATGAACCAACTACTAGTTGATGTGTGTAGAGATTAAGATCCATCCTTGGACTGGTAGGTTTGTAATACCTAGGTGGAAAATAATGAGAAGAAGTGTGAAATGAAGTATTCCCTAGAGAGATTTGACATTGTACATAATATCCACAAGGATTTGGTTACCTATATGAATATTGACTTGGCGGTGGCATTATCCATGCTTGTGGCTATTGCCACTACTGTTGGTATTGCTCTTGCGGTTGAGGGTAGGCTTCACTTGGGTAGTATGTTGTCTAGAAAGGTTTTCTAATATTACCATCTTAACATTTGCTTTTTAATGAATTTCAAATTGAGTGTGTATGCCCCAGACTCTTGCAAGTGGATCATAACATGGCAACATCCCTTAGGATGTTCATACTTGCACACCTTGCATCCTTCCTCATCTTCTGTACTAGAGTTAATACACTCCTCAACTATAGCAGCTTTTCCTTTTTACTTATATCCTTTCCATCCATGATCTCTTCTCTTCTTCTTATCTTTGCCTTTGTTGAACGCTTATTCATGTGGATTGTTGAACTTAGAAGGGCGGGGGGGGGGGGGGGGTGCCCACGAAGAATGAATAAGTTTCCCAAATTAAAACTTTATAAAACAAAAGCAAACACATAAAATTTGATGTGGTTTCCCAACTTGGGTAGTCCACACTCAAAGGGTAGATTGTTAGCACATCTTCGAACTTTGTTACTCTCAAATGTGATTAAAGGGTCCACACGCCATATAATCTTCAAGTCCTATTCCAAAGTGCTATGCCACAACACCAGCCACTCAACCTAGCAAGGTCATGTTAGGCTTAGAATGTGGTTTCTAGGCTTTCACAACCTTTACAACCTTGAGTTCCACTTTGGAGTGTTGTACCATAGCACCAAAAACTTAATCTCGTAGGATCTCCACAAGCTCAAGCACGATGCCTTCTCACAAGAAGCACATCAATCCCGTAGGGTAAAAAGAGAACAACAATTACAAAGGATGGATGCAAATTAGTGTGGACATTTTAGTATGTGTCAAAACATTAAGTAAAATGGAGTCAAAGGTTGTCTACATAATTGTATGGTTATTGTGTTTGTAGGACTATGTACAAGTGTAACCAAGATGAGCTAAAGCCTACATAGAGAATAAGGAACAAACTATTTAGAACTTAAAGGAGAAGGTCATTCACATGGACTTCAAATAAACATCCAAAGAACATGGACAAGGGACAAATATTGTACAAGGAAAGTTATCATCATTAAAGCATGCAAAAGATCAAGTTTATGGACAAGGAAAGATGAATTCAATGGAAGAAGAAAGTGAACAAAGACGTCTTCAAGAAATAGAAGATGACTTGGTAGAATTGAAGGCTTCACAAGAAAAGACATCTCTAAGAAATAGCAAATGTCTTTCTTCAAGCAAAGATGTCTTCATCACATAAAGACATCTACACAAAATGTAGACCAAGTTTAGAAAGACATCTTCTATAATGAAGACTTTAGAAAGATTGCTTCCCTAGACAAAGACATCTTTCCCAAACAAAGATGTCTTCATAGAATGGAAGGATATTTTAGAGAGATGTCTTAGGCACAAGTAAGACATCTTCCATGATCATTAGTGACTATTGGCTAATCATTGTACAAGTTCCGAGATAGATTTAGAAACACGGTAGCATAAGAAGACTTGATGTGCATTGAAAAATGTGCAAGCTTATTTATAATCATTGTACAATCCTTTTATAATCATTTGTATTCTCCATTTCTCCTCATTGTATTATCATTTTGGCATTGTAAATTGTGTTGTACTTAAACGTACAAGGATGAGTAAACTGAGTTGCATTTATCGCTTGTAATTATTCTTCCTTGTTGCCCTATAGGGTTTATGTGCTTCTTGTGGAGATACATCTTACTTGAGCTTTTTGGGATCCTACGAGATTGAGTTGTTGATGTTATAGTACAACACTTTATTGTAGAGCTCAAGATTGTAAAGGTTATGGAAGTCTTGAAATTGTATTTCCAAGCATGATGGAACCTTGTAGGGTTAAGTGATTGGTGCTATGGTAGAACCCTCTAGAATAAGGCTTGAAGACTGTACAGGGTGTGGACCCTTCAACCACATTTTAAGAGCAATAAATTCTAAAGGTGTGCTTGTTTTCTACCCTCTAAGTGTGGACTACCCAAGTTAAATTCAATGTGTATGCTTTGTAGGTTTAAGTTTTAATTTAGGGAACTTATTCATCCCCCCTTCTTCCCCCACCCCTACTTTCTAAGTTTAATGATTCACAAGTGGTATCAAAGCCTAGTGAAATACCACAAAATTTTGGGTCTCAGCATCTAGACTGCAAGTTTGGCTATGTGTCAAAATGGTGGAAATTTGCCCAAATTTTTCTAAGTGTTGAGTGTAGTTAGCTCTAACTACTAGTTTTGCAAATTTTTTTCTAACTACTAAGTTACATGTCTCACGTGTAACATGGGGCGAGCATAGCAGCTAGAGTTAGAAATTTTCAAACTTTTTCTGGTCACCTCTAGACTTAGAAATTTTTTTGAATTACCTACTACACTACCATGTGGCACATGATTCATGTTTTGCACTAACCCTAGCCCTATAAATATCCTTGGACCCCCAAGATTTTAATGGTTGGCATTCCCAGGTGGTTGGCATTCCCAGATGGTTGGCATTCCTAAATGGTTGACATTCCTAGGTGGTTGGCATTCTTAAACAGCTGGGATTCCTAGGCATTTGGCATTCTCAAATGGTTGGCATTCCTTGGATGTGAGCATTTTTAGCACTTGGTATTTGGCATTTGACACTGAGCATCTTTGGGTGAACGAGACCTAGATGTACCAGCAAAGAGGTAGAGTTATGTTCTATGATCCACCACAGCCCCACCATAGCCTTACAAGGTACCATAGCCCATGATACACCACAACAGCCAACCCAGCAAGCATGGTTCATCATAGCAAGTGCAAGACTTCATAACCTGACACCATCGAGACTATGACTATGCTCCCACTGTGCTTGTTGTAGACCGTGTACCTACTGAGACCCTTTTGGAATTAACTATGCTTCCATTTTGGGTAGTGTTCCATTTCTCTCTCCTATTTCTAGCATTTTATTACATTTTTCTTACATATTTTTGCACTTTTTCAACATTGTCATGTTGTACTACGATTAGGTGGTAATCTTTGTAGGTTGACACTCTCATTTCAATCAAAACCCTTGGCTACACTCACCCCCATTCCATGGCTATGCTCTACACTTAGCACTATGAAGCACTACTTTAACACTTAGCATTGTTTTGCATTGTTTGCACCTACATTTCAGCTAACCACACCACCCCCTGGTTGTACCCACTACCTCGGTTGTAGCCAGCAAAGTCCCTATTCAATCAAGAAGACCGTTTAGGATGCTCTACCTCCATTTCTAGCAAGGCCCTCATATAGAGGTAGGCTTAAGGTTGTGCATCTGTTAACCCCTCAGTGATTCTAGCCATCATTGTTTTCAATCATTACACCTAGTAATCTTTTTTGTCATCATCAACTTCAAGAGTGAACAATGGAGGGAACATCCTACACAAAACCACCCATGTTTGATGGATTTTACTTTGCCTATTAGAAAGCTAGGATGAAAGGATTCTTCGAATCTATGGAGTTTGAAGTATGGGAGTCAATTTTGGAAGGTTATGCTTCACCTATTGATGGCACCACTAGCATCATCAAGCCTTGAAACAAATGATCTCAAGATGAAAAGAATCAGTTCATGTTTGATTCAAAAGCAAAAAGTTGTTTATATTGTGCTTTGAATAAATCTAAATTTAATAGGGTAGCAAGATGTAAAATGACCAAAGAAATTTGGAAAACTTTAGAAGCTACTTATGAAGGAACCTCTATTGTTAATCAATCAAAATTGTTAGTTTTACAAAGGGAATATGATAAACTCAAAATGAGAGAAGGTGAGAAAATCAAAGATTATTTTCTAGAGCTAACGATCTTGTTGTACCAATTAGAGAAATAGGAAAAGATCTACCCAAAAGCAATGTAATTATCAAAATGATTAGAACTCTACAACTGGAGTTCAGATCAAAGATCACAGCCATGGAGGAAATCAAAGAGTTACTCTAAAATTTGAGGAACTTCAAAGTGCTCTCATTACCTATAAAATGAATCTAATAAGTGAAGGAGCTATTTAAGAAAGACCCATTACCTTGAAGACTATCTCCAAGGAGAAGAAGTTTAATGAGCATGATGAAGGCAACGAAGATGAGATTGATTTTCTCTTAAGGAAACTACAATGATTACTTATAGGAAGAAACAAAGGGCCATCTTAGCAATAGTAAAGATCTAATTTCTTCAAAGAAAGAGATAAAGGTAGAAATTTTTAAAATTCTTCTAACTTAGACTTTTCTTATATAGAATGTTGGGTTTGTGGAGGAAGAGACCATATGGCCTTCAAATGTCCTAGTTATCTAAATGATAGCAAGGTTCAACCAAAGGATAGATCCAATGATGAGGAACTGAAAAATACCAACTTCTATACAAGTTGGAATGATGGTGAACAAAGTGAAGAAGAAGCATGCAATTCTTCCAAAGATTCACATCTCATTTGCATGGTGTTTATAGATGAACCTTCCTCACATATGGTTGAAAAAAATGGTAAGTATGACAAGAAGTATAGTGAATTTAGAGAAAAAAATTTTCCTTTACATCATTTGATTAGGAAGGAAAATAAATTAGTACTTTCTAAGCTAGATCTTATTCAAGCTAAAGTGAAAGAAGAAATCTTAGACATAAAAGTTGAGATTCAACAAATAACCTCTTATAATAAGGATTGCAGCAAGATCCAGGAAGAGGACACTCCTAAAAATCAGCTAAAGAATTTAGAGGAAGCAACACTTCAAATTTCAAGCTCAAGCTCAAGCATAGTAAGGTTTGATAATTTTGATCATGAGGATGATACTACATATAAAAATTATGGTTGTAGGAAAACTCTTAACTATGATGATCAAAATAGGTTTAATGCTTGGTCTTCTCAAAAAGGCTTTGGTAAGCAAATTGAGCAGGTACCAATAAGAGAGAATGAATAAAAGTAGAGTACTAAAATTAATGAAAGGAGTGCTCAAGGGTTCTATCATAAAGGGAAAAAAATAGAAACATCACATACAAGATCTAATAAAATAGAACCTACCGATGAGGAGGTGCTTCATGATAGGGAACCTCATCTCAAATTCCATTAATCTTCTCTCCTCACCGATAAGCAAGGTAAGTCAAGGTAAGTTTTCATCTCTTTGCTTGCAAGGTAATTAGAACATGATTTGTACGTCCAAAATTAGTTGTGTTTTTGTCTAGATAAAAAAATTAGAATAATTGTTTAGTGCATCTCTTACATTTATCCTTGGGTTTGATACAAGTGAGTCTATAAAGATTTACTCTTGTTTGAATTCTTCTCTTGCATTCAATAATTTGAATTTCTTGTGATGATCTATTTCTATGCTCATGTCCTTTAAGAAATTATTACTAATTATGAGATAAGAAAAGCCTCTAAAGTTTTCTATCAATATTCATTGAAGACCTTGATCTCCACATTTGGGCTTAAAGTTGACCTATAGTTATAGTGTTGTTCTATGACTTGCATTTTGGTCTTAAGGCCCAAGAACTTCACATGTGTAGGCGGAGCCTATTTCTCATTTTCAATCATCATCTTGGAGATCACCAATGTAGGAGGAGTCTTCAAAGACCTCAAGCATTGAAACAAGAAGTTATTCCTAAATGAGCAAAGATTCATGACATGCAAAATATTCAACGTAAAAGTAGACCTAACTCTTGATTAAGATGTCTTGCAAGTATTTTACTTGATCACTATCTAAATTATTGCTAAAACCTATTTAGCTATTTTTGGACATTGATTTTTCTTTTTGGTACTTACTCCTCTTAATTTCCTTCTTGCTATTTACTTTCCCTCATGATGTTTCCTAAGAGTTGAGTTCAGGTGGAATCATGACACATTGGTTTCTCTTATGGGTTTATTGGTTCAAACAACAGTTGATTGAATCCTCAAAAATTGACTCTAACATAAGGCATTTCCTTTATTTTTAAATTGAAATGAGCAATTCTCAATTTCGATATTCAAGCATAAGCTAGAACAAGTAGTACCTATATCCTAAAGCAACTAATTAATGTTTTGAACAAGTCCATGATCATCCTATTTCCATGGTTTCAATTGAAATATCCTATGAATAGTTTGAAAAGTTTGGCATCATTAGTTTCAATTTGAAAACCTGTATTACCATCCTATCCTTATCATATAAGATTTTCCCAAAATTTTTCTAATATTTTCAAAGAATAGAGACAATTGGAAAATAAAAGAATTATGCGATGCAACTTACTAATAACTTTTTGGTATCAAAAATAGATTTCCCAATGAAATGCATACTAATTATTGGTTTAGAGATAGGTTACTTGATTGGCATGGCTTACACTTCCAGCTTGAAATATGAATATCACTAGAGAGACTTAGATCAATTTTGCATGGACCTTAGTGCTACTAAATTTGTGCTCTTGAATTGATTTTCTTGCTTCCCTATATTTTTTTTTTTGGGATTATGTCATGATGCTTGATTTTGTATATTATCTGAAAGTTATTGTCCTTTATATCTTCTTTAACTAAGTTTGGATACTTTCTCCTTTTTGTTGCTATTAAAAAAATGGAATATATCTATATGATCACTATCCCACTTTCTTAAGTTTTAAACATCAACAAAAAGGGGGAGATTGTAGACCTTTTAGTGTGTTTTCATATGTTTCAAAACATTAAGTAAAATGAAGACAAAGGTTTTCAACATGGTTTTATGATTATTGTGTTTGTAGCTCAAGATGAGCTCAAGCCTACATAGAGGACAAGGAATGAATTGTTTAGAACTCAAAGGATAAGGTCATCCACATGGTCTTCAAATAAACATCCAAAGAATATGGACAAGGACCAGATACTGTACAAGAAAAGTTATCATCATTAAAGCATGTGGAAGATCAAATTTGTGAACAAGAAAAGATGAATTCAATGGATGAAGAAAGTGAACAAAGACATCTTTAAGAAATAGAAGATGAGTTGGCAAAATTGAAGGCTTCATACACAAAGACATCTCTAAGAAACAACAAACATCTTTCTTTAGGAAAAGATGTCCTTATCATAGAAAAACATCTTTACATAATGCAGATCAAGTTGAAAAAGATGTCTTTCATTAGACAAAGAAATCTCCCATCAAGTAAAGATGTCATCCAAAATGAAGATTTTAGAAAGATGTCTTTCCCAAACAAAGACGTCTTCCTAGAATAGAAGGCAATTTCAAGGAGACGTCTTAGGCATGAGTAGGACATATTTTATTACCATTAGTGATCATTGGCTAGCTATTGCACAAGTTTTAAGATGGATTTAAAAACACAGTAGCTATAAGAAGACTTACTATTCATTGGGAAATGTACAAGCTTATTTGTAATCATTATACAATCATTTTATAATCATTTGTATTCTCTATTGCTCCTCATTGTATTATCAATTTGGCATTGTAAAGTATGTTGTACCTAAATGTACAAGAACAAGCAAACTGAGTTGCATTTCTCCCTTGTAATTGCTCTCCCTTGTTTCCTTGTGGAGTTTATGTGCTTCTTGTAGGAAGACATCTTACTTGAGCTTGTTAGGATCCTGCGAGATTTTGTTGATGCAACAGTATAACACTCTGGTGCAAAGCTCAAGATTGTAAAGAATGTGGATGCCTGGAAACCACATTTCCAAGCCCAATGGGACCTTACTGGGTTGAATGATTGGCACTCTGGTATAACACTATGGAGTAGAGCTTAAAGATTGTATAGGGTGTTGACCCTTCAACCACATTTTGAGAACAACAAAGTTCAAAGATGTGCTTGCAATCTACCCTCCAAGTGTGGACTACCCATGTTGGGGAACTATGTTAAATTTGGTATGTGTGCTTTGTCTGTTTAAATTTTAATTTAAGGAACTTATTCATCCCCCTCCCTCTTTTAAGTTCAATGATCCACACTTAGTTTACTAATCCTTGTACTTTAAGGTATAACACACTTTACAATGAGTAAATGATGATACAATGAAGGAAAATCGAGAGTGTAATGAGAAAAAATGATTTGACAATAATTGTACACAACCTTGCACATTTTCCAATGCATATGATGTCTTCTTATAGTTTTCATGTTTCTAAATCCATCTTGAAACTTATGCAATGACTAGGCAACAATCACCAACGATCATGGATGATGTCTTCTTCATGCCTAAGATGTCTTTTTATATTTGCCTTCAATTTTGGGAAGATGTATTTGTTTGGAAAAGACATCTTTCTAAAATCTCCATTTTGGAAAGACATCTTTGTTTGATGAAAGATGTCTTTCTAAAACTAGCTTGCATTTTGTGAAGATGTCTTTGCCTGATGAAAGACGTCCTTACCTAGCGAAAGACATCTACTATTTCTTGAAGACATCTTTGCCTATGTTTACTCCAATTCTACCAAGATGTTTACTATTTCTTAGAGATGTATTTATTCATCTTCCTTTGCATGATGAATTATTTGTTGCTTGTCCAAAAACTTGCATAATCCAAATCTTAATCCAAGTTCTTGTCCTACAAGCACAATAATCACACACCCACACATACAAGCAGCCTTGTCTTCCATTTCTCTTAATGTTTTGACATACCAAAACTAAAAGGTGCACAATCTCCCCCTTTTGGCAATGTCCAAAACTTAAGAAAATGGGTTATTCTTGTCCCAATAATAACATATTAGCTACTTCTCCCCCTTTTTGGACATAACCAAAAAGGACAAAGCATAGAAAGGAAGCGCATAAAAAATATACTAAGAAAAGCATTAAGACATATAAATTCTCATGGTAGCTGGGGATCAGGATAAGCATGGAGGTTCAATGTGACATGAACCAAAGATAGACCATTTAGAGATAATAGGAAAAACACACTATTTGTTCATAACCATACAAAAATTGGTATATATCAAACTGTCCATAATCACATCATAGTAGAACTATCTACAACTCTCAAAACCACATCACTCGCATATGTGCAAAGTCCCAAAATCACATATTTGAGAGCCAAAAAACATCTCATCCTTTTTAAGCATAATGAGATAACAAACAACTTGTTGAGGTCTCAATCACTAATCTCGGTAGCATCCTCAAACTCAGAGTTAGCTACTGCTTTAGATGGATTATGAGTGTCCTCCTCCTCATCATCATTGTTAGTGTTGGGTCGTTTGGATTTCTAGGTGTCCTCATCAAAGAACTCAACCTGCTACAGTAAAGCCCACCTAGGATGACACTTCACTTGAAATTGAGAGGAAGCTAGTGGAGCTAATGGAGCTAACAGCTGCTGAACTAGGATCCATTGGGACGTGGTCCCAAAGATGCTCTCCACAACCCATTTGCTCAAAAGAGCTAGGAGGTGCAATTGCGAAAGTAGGAGGGACTGGGACATGGTGCTGTAACTGTGGCATGGAAGCATGATGCTCTTGCTGAACACCAGCTGTGGGTGCCTCTTGCTTAGAATCTAACTCCATCCTTGAGTCATATGTACATGAAGGTCCTACTACCAAAGAATGTCATGGAGGAACAGGAACATCCTCCTCACTGTCAAAAATAGGAGGGGTGGTGACCTTCTCATACCTGTCCATCAAAGGAAGGAGGAATCCTAGCTGCATTCAAACTCTTATGAAAGTAAGAGAGGCTCATCCTAGGCTTCCCAATGGCTCATGAAAAATGTTAAAAAAGCTTCTTCAGTGATGAACTGAGTTGAGTATTGGTGGATTTGAATCTTCTTAGGAGCAGGGATGCTTCCTTCTTTGGTTTCTAAGGCCTGGTGTTGGGTCCTACTTTAGCTACATGGGAAGTAATCCTCTTCTCCATGTACTCATTAAGACTCCTCTTGCCTTTTAGCAAAGGCAACTTTGGTATAGGTAGGGGTGTTCAAGAATTCTCTCCTTGGCATAAAGGCTCAAAATGACTCAGCAAAGAGCCTACCTTAGATCTAATGGTAAACCTATAAGCAGACAATATAGTACAAAATCCTAGGATGACAGTAGATAACTGTAGCTACCTCCTTTCACCATGATGTTATACAAAACAATGAGTGACAAGGTGGAGGCATCAGAGGTCATTTTTCTCCTCTCAATGTGACCTCTATCAAATGACATATCTCTCCCAAATAAAGCATTACAAAATTCATCGTGTCTTACAAGCATTATGTCATCTGTGTAAATATCATGCATAGAATCAATGGTAACCCAAAAGACATCAAAACTAGATATGCCTAGCATTGCATTCACAATTTGGGAAGAGACCTCAACAATAGTTTCCCCAATAGTTGATGTCAATGTTCTAACAACAGCATTAGATATAACAATATTATAATAGAATTCCCTAATAAGAACCTCAAGGATAAGAAAATCCATGCAAATGAAGGTGGTTCACTTCAAAAGCTTAAAGTAATCTAACACAGCTTATTGTCTATGAAGTGCAAAAGCAATAGAACACTTAGAAATAATAGTAGTGGTTCGAGTTGCCTCAAACCTATGCCGGGCACTTGTGCTTCAAAATTGAGGCATGTAGGCAAGTGACACACTGCTAGTACTTCCGCCTAAATCTTTCTTCGGTGGCATCCTAGATGTTCCCATCTTCTTGTGGGCCATCTTTGATAAAAATCATTGTAAATAATGGGTTTTGTCTTTTATAATAGTAGAAAAACAATGGATTTGAAGGAAAAAGAATATGTCTTTTTCAACATGAAGAGATCTTTCCTACATGTAAAAGTTATACTAGACATATTTTACTTTCAAGAGACATCTTTGTTTTCTCGAAGATGTCTACACAAAGATGTCTTTCACTTTTGAAAGACATCCTTCATCAAAAATAGGGTGAGCTTTGGGAAGGCTACCAATGGTCTATAGTCTTAATAAAAGCTTGAAAACAAAAGAAAAACTTACATGTACCTGCTTGTCATGTTGTCAAAAGGTGATGGAGCTTAGAGAGCTAGAGAGTAAGTTTTCTCTTTTGAGGATTCTCTTGTCAACTGAACTTCTCCAATGTCCAAGTCATGACTTCCTCTTACAAATCTATCCATGAAAGTGTCTTGATGCCCTTTGTTCTATCTTTGAATTATTCATTCCTTTTTGATAACTTTGGTCTTTTGAGTTGACATCTGGTCTCCTCCATGAATTTGCATAAAATCTTTTCTTGGTGTACTTTGATAAAACCAAGGAGTTTTGTGACATGACCAGGTACTCAAATGATAGAACTTTAAGTTTCACTCCCATTGTTTATGCCCAAACTTATTACAATAATAACATCTAATCCTCCTACTATAGAAAAGATGAGTAGAATGAGAATGATCAAATCCTTTAGNTAACCCTCCTACTATAGAAAAGATGAGTAGAATGAGAATGATCAAATCCTTTAAGTTAGCTTCTCATTCTCAACCCTTAGGTTTGAGAAATATTTATTAAGATTAGAAATAGTCAAATTTAAAAAGGATATTTCATGATCTTTAGACTTAACTTCTTTATTAACTTAGTGAAAATATTTTGAAAATTTAAAATTTCTTTACACAATAAATCATATCTTTCATCATCATTTAGTTCATTGTCTAATGAATCATCATTAATGAGGATCATGTAGATGAGTTAAGAATTTTGTTCATCTTCCTCTACTTCTTCTTCACTCTACTCTCCATCATCCCAATTTGTATAGAAGTTGGTCTTCTTTACTTCTTTAGTGGATTTGTTCTTGAATTACATCCTGAAGCTACTAAGATATTCGGAGGTCACATGTCCTCTTCCACCACACATCCCACATTCCATAGAAGAGAAATCTAAATTAGAAGTTAAGAGATTCTTACCTTTACCTTTGGGAAGATTAAATCTTTGTTGATATGTTCCTTTGTTTCTTTTAGTGATTAGTCATTATAGCTTCCTAGTGAGAAAGGCAATCTTATCTTCATTGTCGTCATCATGCTCATTGAGCTCCTTCTTCTTATTTTGCTAATCTTTGTACTTTGGGGTACAACACACTTTACAATGAACAAATGATGATACAATGAAGAGCAACAAAGACTACAATGATAAACAAATGATTTGACAATGATTGTACACAAGATTTCACATTTCCCAATGCATATGATATCTTCTTATAGCTACCATGTTTCTAAATCCATCTTAAAACTTGTGCAATGACTAGCCAACAATCATCAACAATCATGAAAGATGTCTTCTTCATGCATGAGATGTCTTTTTGTATTTGCCTTCAATTCTGGGAAGATTTCTTTGTCTAGGGAAGATGTATTTGTTTGGAAAAGACATCTTTTTGAAATCTCCATTCTAGAAAGACATCTTTGTCTAATGGAAGACACCTTTTTAAAACTAGCCTACATTTTGCAAAGACATCTTTGCCTAATGGAAGACATCTCTACCTAGAGAAAAATGTCTACTGTTTCTTGATGGAAGATGTCTTTCTAAAACTAGCTTGCATTCTACGAAGACATCTCTTCCTAAAGAAAGACATCTCCACCTACATGTCTTTACCTGTGTTCACTCCAATTCTACCAATATGTCTACTATTTCTCATTTACGTCTTACTTCATCTTCCTTTACATGATGAATTCTTTGTTGTTTGTTCAAAAGCTTGTACAATCCAAGTCTTAATTCAAGTTCTTGTCCTACAATCCCAATAATCACACCCACACATACAAACGACCTTTTCTTCCATTTTTCTTAATTTTTTGACATACCAAAACTAAAAGGACCATAGTTTAGTTCTTTTTTCTACTATCTTGAGAGCTGTAGTAAAATTCTCATCCACTAAGTCTGACATCTTTTCTACCTTTATTACCATATCATTGATATATTTTTGAATTGGTAGAGGTTTTTGTTAATTACAACTTTCAAGGTTTCTTCTTCTTGCTTGTCACACATTCATACATCCATTTTTCTAATTAATGGATCTAGGGTATACTCTTCACTTGATTCTTTCTTTTTTTTAACTCTCCTTCCTTCTTCATCACTTGGTCTATTAACCTTTGGATCTAATGGATGGTCATCTCTGATAGACATCGTTGGGCATAGACTCCAAGGGTTTCCCTAGTTTTATTCCTTAATCCATCTATGATGTGCCTAATTTGTTTCCTTTGCGAGAATTCATGGCTTGGGCATCTATGTATGAGAGTATAGTATCTTCCCATTACTACATCAAGGGATTCATGTGTTCCTTACTTCTATTCTTGGATTTTCTTTCTGAGGTTAGACACTTTGGAATAAGTTTGGTATTTATCATAAAGAGTTCAAGCATAGTACTCCATCTTCTAATTGATTTAGGCTTCAATGATCTATACCAGCTCTTAACCTCTTTGATGAGTGTCTTAGAAAATAACTTGAGCTTTTTCCAATCACTTTCAATATTTTGAAGCACATAGGCATTGTGGAACACTTGAAGGTGATGTTGTGGATCTACATTGTATTCACCTTCAAATTTAGGAATATTATTCATATCTAGTCACTTGATATGATTGTTCCTTATATGTTTTGTTGAAATATATACTGCCTCCCTCATATTGATCATGCTGCAAGTGGCCAATAGGGGATCTTCATGGTCATTGGGTTCATAAGATCCATTGTAGTGATGTCCTCTTTAGTGCTCATAATGTTCTCTCTCTTCATGCCTAATCCTATCTCTTCTTGGTTTATACTTATCCTCTTCTTCATCAGGATGCCTTCGACGATATTCATGTCTATCATAAGCCCAACGTCTTTCCTTGTTATGATCTCTATGTATTCTTTCCATTCTATCAAAGCCCACCAATGATCATGAGAAGAAAGATGAAGCAGTTGGAGAATGATGTTGGTTGGTTCTCCTTCTATGACTCTAGAATTCATCCCTTTGTGATTCTGTAGAAGCTATAGGCCTTAACCTCTACCTATGCTTAGAGTCTTCTACCTCTTTTCTTAGTGTCCCTACAAGGATTGAATGCAACTATACCTTGAAATATTCTTCCATATGAATGATATGCATTTGTGAGTAGGCTTCATGATTGTGGTGGAGTTTCTCTATTAAGAATGTGTCATCATTAATTTCCTTTAGGCCAACATTGGGATTGATTTTCTTTCCTTTACTATTTTCATGCCTTGTCTCCATAGTATCATCTCTTCATACTTGCACCTCTGTGAGTTAATACATCCTAGTCATGTGTTTGATCATAGGATACCCTTCCTATCCATGGCCTAGATTCATTTTCATTAAGGCTACCTAAAGAATGGATGATGTTGAATTCTCTGGAAGTAAAACGATGTTGCCTTATAAGTCTCTCCACCTTATCTACTTATCCTCGTGAAAGATGAATGTAAAATTAGGATAATAGGTATCGGTATGAGTGTATGAGAACCTTGTTTTCATAGGTACACTCTTGCCTTCATCATCATGTGTTCTGTAATTACTCTTTTGTAGCTCTTTGGCCAATGATAACTTCTCTTTAAGTGTTGAAGCCATATTGTATAATTAATGCTTAGTTATATGCATGTTATTAAAATTGATTAAAGATGTAAAGGATGAAATTTTTAGTTGTGATTCAATGAACTTTATAAGTTCAACTACTCAGCACACATCGACACATCCCCAGCAATGGCACTAATGATGAGTGATGGAGCAATCCCAACACTCTACCATACAAGTCATGAGTACATGCACATGACCAAATCATAATCTATAGATAGACATTTTAATTATGATAGTAGTTGATGTTAAGTTCATGATCATTGTTCTCTCACTTTGAGTTAGTGAAGTCTCAGTGTATGGTTTAGCTCTTAGTGAGGTATATGATGTATGATGTTGTAAGGCTCATTATACTCCTAAATGCAAACATAATGAAAGTAGAAATAAGTTTTATGCCTAAGTAATAATGGAAATATAGATCTATTTTATCTTAAGGTAATAGGTATCCATTTCTAGTTTTATAATCATGTCTTGGACTCATGTAATCATAACTGGGATTACAAAGTGAAATTACTACTGAGAAAATCAAGCAATGCCACTTCTAGGTTACCATATAACTATACCTAAAGCTTGAAATAGTCATACACATTCTACTTACCAATAACATATAAAGAAAAATATTCAAAAATGTAAAGTATTAACTAAAAGAAAGCAAGAAATTATTCTAAGTAAAACATAAAGAAAACTACGGAATGTTGCAATGATGAGAAATAGCTTCAATCTTTATTGCTACACATAAACTATGTCCAAGTACTATTTACACGAATAAAGATTCTAGTCAATTGCTTGACATCACACTGTGGGCATTCACTCTATTACTAAAACTATGAAGAAAAACTACAAAAATCTAGCTAAGGGTTGGAAGCAAAAGTTTTCATTTGTGAACACAAGCATTGGTATTTATAGGGTTGCACAAATCCTAAGAGATCACATCAACAATAATGTAGGATGAGCTATAATATCATAGTTATGATATCATTTATATGATATCGTAGATATGATATCACAATTGTGAAAAAATGGGTTTTATCAGCAAGCATTGCACAGGCCAAAGGACATCTTTTCATATGCGTAAGTTCCCCAAGGACTTATGAAATTTTTTTTGACCTCGTCTTTTGGTGCTACTTGAATTTAATCATAACCATTATATCCATCCAAAAAAACTATAGTAGTTATGCCTTGTAATTGTATCTAGTGCCAAATCCACAAATTGCATTAGAATTAATCTTTAAATGTTACCATATTCAATAGTCTAAAATCTATATATACACTCCATTTCCCTTGTTTCTTTGGCATAATGGTAAGTGAGCTCACCTACTCACTATCTACTATAGGATAGATGAATTACCTTAAGAAAATATGTAATTTCGTTCTTAATGACTTAAATTTTGGGTTCAATCTCCTATGTGGCTACCTCTTTGGCTTAATAGAGGGGCCTTTATAAATTTCATGATAGCATATTCATGGATCTATTCCTATCAGCTTATGATATAATCATGCAAAGGCTATTGGCCATTCATTCACTACTTTTAGCAACTTATTTTTCTATGCCTAGGCAAGATTGGCATTGATTATTACCAACTTTCCATTATTAAGAAAATCATATTTTAATGTTTTTGGTAAATCCTTAAGTTCAAGCAGATCCTGCTTAAAATCATTAGGGATTTTCAACTCTCTCTAATCTATATCTTCATTTTTGTGAAAGAGTTGGTTATGGATCTAGTCCATTCCATCCATGATTTCTATGTAAGTACTTGTGAGGAGCTCCATTGATTCCATGGATATTGTGGATTTGGAATTATTATCTATTATCAGCCATTGGGTACCTTCCTGTTTTATGCTTGTTGCATATAGACACCTTTGAACATTCGATGTTTCAGCATACTAATTGCATGCTATGATATATGTGTTTTTCATGACTCATATTATTTGCATGCAATGACACCCTATATCACTATATGCAATGCATGGAACTTGATTCTTTTCAAGTTTCCCAAACTCATTTTCCTTGAAGATATCCAAGGAAAGGCCTCTAATCCTCATCTTAACATTAATGGTACTAATCCAAGCCCCTCTCATGATAATAGGATTTTCATGGACTATGTGGCCTAAAGAAAGTCCTTTTTCAAGGCTTATGCTTAAAGCCACTTAGATAATCATCCAATTATAAGTTTATTGCCCTTGTGGCATTGTGTGGTTATCACTATGATGGGATTTCCCCTCACATTAGTTGTATAAGTGGCAAGACAGTAGTATCAGAATATGTGGGATTAGGTGATGGATATAGAGGAGGATGAGTAGAGGAAGACTTAGTTTGCATAGTGGGGATTTGATAATATTATGAAGGGTAGTATTGATGAGAGAAAGGAGTATGGCTTACAAAGCCACAAGGAGACACAAGTTACTGGACATAATATTCATATGGATCTACCTATTAGTAAGGATATTTCTACTATGGTGGTGACATCCCTCAGATGTTTCCATTATTCATACTGCTCTTGAGGTAGACCACCAAATATTACAAAAGTAAACTTGTATTTAATAAAAAGAAGTTAATTTAAACAATAGGTATAATTCTAAAATTAATATATTATTATGCTTGCATAGATCCAAAGGTTTTGTTAGACAAATGAAAAGAAAAGAACAAGCTTAAATGCATCTCACATAGTTTGTTCCTATAAGAATTTAATATTACACTTACTAGAAATGTTATTAGAAAAGCCTCAAGCCACAAAAATATTATCTCAATTTTTTTTGAACATACCCAAACATTAACATAACATATGAAACTTTTACAAGATCTATGTTTAAAATAATTGATATTTAAAAATTAAAGTTGAATAAATTATTGTCCAAAAATATAACATTAACTATGTGTTTGCTCTTAACTAAGACCCTTGCTAAAATGACATAAAAAAATATTAGTTATTATAAAACATCATAAATAAATAAAAAATATGTAAACAAAGGCCATTACTGCAATCAAATAAAGACATGAGCTAGATAATTAAGAATATATATACGTACTATCTATTGAAGTATTGCCTTCTCCGAAATGGGGCAAATTAAAACTGTTACCTCTGTATGGTAACTTACATTTACATGCACCACTTAACACAATCTTTTTCTTCTTCTTCATTATATTCGACTAATCCAACTATATGGTCATTTTTTGCTGATAATACTCTTTGATTGTTTTGGAAATTCATAATTCTCTACCAACTTTAAAATATACTTTTCAATTTTACCGATGCTTTCAAGATCTATTGGAAGCTTTCTACTAAAACTAAAAATGTTGTTTTGTATCTTACAAACTCTTTCCTTTATTTTCTCTTCTACAAATATCTCGATTTGATTATTTATTGGAACTATTTTTGTATTGTCTCCATGCTATGAATAATTTTCTTTCTAAAATATGAAAGTTACTTTTTAAAGACTAATTAGAAATATTTTCTATGGTAGAAGTACATTTCAGCTGTTATGAACTATCATACATTCCCAACTAGTCAATTACATTAAGATCAAGAAATTTTGTGCTAAAGTATACACCTTTTTCATCATCTTTATTGTCAAATTGTTATCCATGAAAAAGATATTTTTCATCTTGTTCAACTCCTTTTAACAATACAATAACATTAATTGCATGCTTACAAATGTTTATTTCACCCACATACTTTCATAATATATTTCATTAGAAAATATCTTTGATATCACATACTAGCTTGAGGTTGACTTGGGAAGTTGACCATGAACTAGATATTCATCTTCATGATTCTCACTCTCTAGATTATTTAAATCAAATATTTTCAGAGTCTTCATCCATGTCTCCTAGTTTAATGTCTTATTCTTTCTATTCATAATGAACCCTATGTCTTTCAATCTACGAGTATTCCAAAAATGTAGTTTCATATTTGATAAAGATCATATCAATGAGTGAATCCTTCTATAACTTCTATTTTTTATGTCCTTAAAAATTTTACCTTTTTAAAATGAATGATATGCTTCAATAGCATTGTTTGTATGTTGTTTGGCATGTGGCACATTGTGAAATGACTTTACCCATATACCTACTAGAAAGTAAATTAACAAAAATAATCACACACATACACATACATTCAAAATTAAATGATTAAAGGTAAATATCATTTACATTGAATATAGAAGTTTAAAATACTACTTACAAAAGTTTTTATTATCAATCCATTGTTTCTAAAAATATGTTATAAAATCTTGATGCATACTATATGTTGAGATGAATTGTTGGAGGGAATTTAAGGAATCCTTACAATTAGTGCATTCATTCATTATCTTATTAAGAGTCATAGACATCATTCTTTTATCATCACAATTATTTACCTTTGCTACTAACTTGCTCCTCCAAGGTCATGTAACATGCCATGTGCAAAGAAAAATTTGCAACCTAGAATTGACCTGCATAACCACTTATGCATTTTATTTATAATTATAAAATAAAAAATATTTAAGACTATACATTCTAAAACATAAGTTAAGAAATTCAATATGTTACTAGATTGTGTTTATCTCTACTAATGAGTCATGAATCTGTTGGCCTTGATATTGGATACCCAATATCATAGCCCCAATATTGGATGCCTAATATTGAAGCCCAGAAGCGATGTCGAATATTCGATATCATCTCCTTCATGCTAGCCTATAAATACAGCACTTGGGTGCATGATTTGAACAATAGATACAGAAGAAATAGTTTTAGTTTAGTTAGTTCTTCATATATTATTTTTCAATCCTCTTATTTTCCTAGTGCATGCCCATAGTGTGATGTTTGTAATCGTATGGCATCTTTTTTCAAGTGTGATGTACTTGGACATGTTACATGACTAGAAATAAAGATTGAGATTACTCCCATCATTATAGCATCCACTTAGATTATTATTATTTTTAATTGTTAATTATTTACTATTTTCTTTAGTTAACATTTCTATTTATTACTATTTACTATTCCTGTCATTAAGCAGAATGCATACACCTTAGTCATAAGTGCTTAACTGTAAGTACTTGATAATCTAGTAGTGTCTCGTTTGGCACACCCAGTGACATATGCTTGGAAATTCCAAAAGTAATCTCACGAAGTCCAAGGTGTGTATGGATGATTAAGAGTGGATACTCATCGCACATAGGCTAGTTTAGATTTTACTCTCCATTGTTTAGTAGCTTAATTAATTCATCTCTTTATCATCATTAGGAGTAGCATAGAATTAGACAACATCATATGCCTCACTTTGGACTAAACCATACATGACAAAGCTACCACTAGTCTAAGTGGGAAGATAGTGAACTACGGTTAAAGCATAACAATCTATATACCACAACTAGTCTCATCCATAGAATTCAACTAGATCATGTGTGAACACTTGTGATTCGTATGCTTGAGCATAGGGGTACCTCACCGCTCATCATTGGTGCCATTACTAGGGATGGTGCTAGTTATCTAGATTAGTTATATTATACACAAATTAATGATATATCTTTCAAAAAATATTAACTCACACACACCATAAACCAACAACAATATCTCTCTCACATAGAAGTGATAATGCACTCATTCGAGAAATAATGAGATATACGATGAAGAAAATTGGAGTGACCAACTTTATGTAGGGGTTTCATATGATCCTAACCACCCTGATGACACTCAAAGACTACATTCACCTAAGATAGATAATCTTGAAAGAGATGATGTAAGTCCCAAACTAGGGGAGGCCTAAAGGCCTAAGACCTCCTCAAAACCCAAAAACGATAAATCAAATGACCCTGAAGAACACCATAGCATCCATGGAAAACCTTTTAATTCCTCATCTTCCTCTTCCCCTTTAACATCTAGTTCTAATGAAGATGAACATAGGTATGGAGATAGGCTCCACTAAAGGGTCAAACTAAAAATCAAAATCAAACCCATTGGAAAAGTCAAAGACATCACCATGAACATCAATAGAATTATCACAATTAAATGAATAGCCTAATGCATATCAGTCTAATGCACTGTTGTTGGCCACTAACAGCCTAATGCATATCAGTCTAATGCACCCTTGTTGGCCACTAACAGCCTAATGCAGATCATAGAGGCCATTAAGATATCTCACAAGTGTCACAAAAAAATTTGTCTACCTAGGCTTAATATCTATAATATTCCTAAAGTTGCAAAAGGCTATGACTCAGATCCACAATATCATTTACAAGCCTTCCATGATGCCTATGCTTTCTACAACATTGCAAGTGGGTGGAAAAAGCTTAAACTCTTTCCTGGGATACTAATTGATAAAGATAAAGTGTGTTATAGATCATTGAGACCAAATTCAATCCAACGATGGTCCACAATGCTAGAGCTTTTCAACAAGAAATACCAAACCTATGCGAGGGTGTCCAACCTAAGGAGATAGATCCAAGAATGGAAGCAAGAACAACATGAACCCTTAGACATGGCCTTAGATAGATATTATGCCTTACTAAATAGATGCCCAAGGCATGGTTTCTCCAAGGAGAGGCAAATTTTCCATATCATAGATGGACTTCGTAATGAAACAAGGGAGACCCTTGGGATGTATGCCCCAGGGCAATTATACAAGCTCCAAGCTCATCAGATCTAAGAGCTAATCGAGCATGTGGAAAAAAAGAAGGAAAGATATGCAAATGGGAGAATTTTGAGAAATATCGATGGGATCCAACTCTTTAATAGAAGGATGTCCATATCTATGATACAAAGAAAGAGGTAGCTCTTGATAAGGTGATTCCATAACAAACCTTGTCGATACAAAAGTCTATTGATGAACTTGAAGCAAAGTTCAATAGGATGTTCAAATGGATATATGAAAATGTTACAACTCTCATTGAGATAGTCAAGGAGAGGATATGCAAAATAAGCCAAGAATTCACAACAAACAAAGGATATAGAACCAAGACATAGCTAGGAACACTTTTCGACAAATGGGAAAAATGGCTAAAGAAAGTGAGGCTATAGACTCAACCATAGACAAAGATAATGGATGAGAAATCTACATATATAACTATCTGAAGGGTCATTTCCTAGTCTTGTTGCATCTACAAGAGTATTGGGTAGGTGCCTTAAATTCAAAGTTTGTGCAAAAGCACATGCCTGAGAGATTTCCTCTCCCACAAGGTAATTATAGATAGTCCCACAATTAATCGTACCATCCTAGGGGGACTTATCACTAGCCTCAACATGGTTATCAACCACAGTGGCAACAACCACAATCATGGGAAAGGCCACCACCAAATCAGCCTTATTTACTAAAACTACATGGATATTATGTTCAACACCATATTTCTCCAACTAACATCCTCTACCTCAAATCACCACTACCACTCTATCGAGTATCATCAACCCATGACCTCCGTTGAAAGATTACCACCTCATGCCTCTTACCATCCATCCTACCCTTGATATTCTCATACTCCACCTCATTATATGTCACCGCCAGCAACACAAAAAGGTTTAACACCACAATATCAACAAATGAATGCCACTTGTGCTAGAAATGTGCATAAACATGCTGACACCAGTGGGTCTCAACCACAACATAAGAAACACCCTTTTGGAGGAAAGGCTGTAAGCCAAAGTAAACCACACATGGACCCACCACATCATCTAAACCAGCACAATGCCAATCTAGTAAACCACCTTCCTTTTCACAACTGACATCTTTTGATCATACACAAGGGTCACCATCCATCATTACTCCAATCCCAAATCTAAACAATGAATCTAATAGTGTTGGAAGACAAATAAATCCATGCATACCATATCATGATCAAGGATGCAAACGTGGGCCAAACATCCATAATGTTAACACACCTCATACCTTGATCCACCATACATTTAACAATCAAGTGTGTGACCAACGATTTTTCTACCCAACCAACGCACCACCAATAAACACCTAGTGGCTATGGCATGAGCAATTACCAATGTTTCATACATGCATGGATCCTATTTATTCACTTATTAATCCTTGTCATGGCCAAATGTTTAGTTGTGGGGGTCAACCCCATTCTAATCTTTAGGATTCATAAGTGCTTTTCATCTTTTTGTTTTACAATTTTTTGTCATTTTCATTTTTCTTGATCTAATTTTTCCTATTTCTTCTAATTTTTTTCTAGTTTTTGTTTTCATTTTATTTGTTATGTAATCTTGCTTATGAACAAAATGATCATGTTTCCCATTGAGATGAGGTCTTCTCTATGTTGTTAAGTCATAAGGGATTGATTATTCAGACATTGAGACCATGACATCCATCCACCCATTCCATTAATAAGAGGTTCTTACCTTGGTAAAAATGATATTCTTCTCCATCATTCAACTTAATAATAAATCTATAATCATTGTGTCTGGGTAGAAGAGTGCAGAACCAAGGTAGAATGTGAAGGGTGTGACATTAAGGAGATTTGTGGATTCTCTTTGGCCACTTCTATATGTTCTATCATGTTGCTAAGGTTGTAATCATATCCTTGTAGATCTAACAAAAAATGGAAGTAAGAGTAATCTAAAATGACATTAAATAAACTTTTGCAGATCCCACTAGAAAGATATGTACCCATGCCTAAAGGTTGGCAACTTCTTAGAATAAAAAAAATGTGTGCCATAATAAAGTTCCTCCCTTGGACAAAACACCAAGTAATGTTACTCCTTGCAACTATGATAGTCTTATGGTTGTCCACCGAAGTGATGAAACAATGCAATGTCGCTATAATATGGTGTAGACTTGGTTTGAATCTTGGAAAGAAGAACTCATGATTATTTAACCATTAACACATAAGGTTTCATTGTTCCCATGGTAAAACACCTCATGTCCCAATTTCTGCAATCCTTTCTATAGTCCATCTCATCTCATTGTCCAAGTGATCATAACTTGTGGTTTTGTGTAACATAGAGTTATTATCTCAAATTGGTGGTTTTAACATGTATGTTTTGTTTCATAGGTATGAATTGCATTCAATCCCTTTAGTGCCTATAGAAATTTTTAGGTGTGGTTATACAAGGGCATTAATTGTTGATACCTACTTTGAGGAGGATCCACTTGTATAACTTTTGTGACTTATACTTGTTTGACACAACCACCTCATTCTTAACCTTCCAAGCACATCATTGTTAAATTTCGTAGTTTCCCTTCTTATGTAACTTGATTCATCCACCACTTTGATTTCAATGCCCTTTTTCTTGCTTCCTCCAAAGCTTTTACTATCGACAACTCCACCTTCTCACACTTCTAGTGCCTCAAACTAATTTTCCACTTCCCCTACAACTATGGACCTAGCCATAAACCTTCCAACCAATCATAGAGCTTCATTTTCCATGTTTAGTTGCCCCATTTGATGCATATTCTTAGACCTTGATATCAAGTACCTAATATTGGGTGGGACACGATGTCAGATACCTAATATTAGGTCACAAAAAACCTATATATATGATCCCCATGATGCCCAAACTTCATTCTCATCATTTGTAGCTAGGAAAGTTGTTCAAATTTTCTCTTCAGACTCAGAGCTTTGTGCACCCACTTTCCACTTGTGATATTTGGCTCTCTACCAGTCTGATTTCCATGCCATCTGAACCTATCTAAACTTGAAGTGTTCAAGTTAGTCATGGAGGGATGCTTGCATGTGAAACTTGTTCCAATTTTCGATAATTTGCTAACACTTGGTGGGTATTATAAGGGCAAGAATGTTAAAAACCATAAGTATTATACTGAAAAAATCAATCATGGTGATGTCAAAAACCTTAGTTTTTCTACCCAAGGAACCACAACCATTATAATAAGCCACACATAAGGAAAAAGAAATCGATTGCGAAGGGTTGTAAAAGAAGATAAACATTCTTTGGGGATTTTTCTTGGAAAATTTTCTAACTCTACAATCATATGAACTAAGAACTTAATGAATTAAGGTTAGGAGTATGGTATACATTTATTAATGGTAACCATTGACACCTTAGTAACACCTAATCTTTGCTTGATTGCATATGGCTCCAAAATGAGGTGCACAAGGAGAACCTTCATAGAGAGTAGCCAAGCACCCACGAGGTGGTCAAGGCCAACAAGACAAACATGCAGAGCATGAGGAATAAGAAGCCCAATCATTCAACATTTATCAAGAGGCTCCTATTATAGGATAGTCGGTCCAAGGAGAGGCCGCAAAACCACTAGCTCTTGTGTAGGGATAACATCTCACGTTGCCTCCTGAATGCCTTGAAGTCATCCAAGAAAAGTCCATGTTGACCACAATCATCGTGGAGATGAATTTCAGCCCATTTATGAAGTTTTCTCTAGAAGCAGTTTGAACACAACTTTAGGCATCACCCTTGTGGCCTATTCTCTCAAATAGTGCCAACTGGTACCCACCAATTCTAGCACAACAAAGATGAAGGCACCACTATAAACATCTATGGAGTTAATATCTCTTTCTTAGTTGAGGAAATTGTAGTAGCTCTTAATCTACCAAATGAAGAGGCTAAGGTAGCCCATTTGTCCACTAGATCTGACCCTAACACTAGAAAACTATGCCTAAAATAAGCATACAGCAAAAAAGACAAAACATATAATGAATTGACTTTGGAGAAGAGGACATATTTCAAGATTGGTACATATCATCTGTTTCCCATCAAAGGGCTCAACCTAATCTCAACATATGTAGCCAGGGGAAGTGCTATCTTAATGGGCAATTATGTGGCCAATATTCCCCAATTTTACTTCACCAAAATTCAAAGGTTGTTCAAGGAGAAAAAGGAAAGGAAACCAACACTCCCATTTCCTTGCCTAATTAGAAAGTTATTCAAACATGCTAGAATCCTAGGATATACAAATGATATCCTAAGAAGGCTCAGAACACCTCCTTCACTGAACTCCTTAAACCTGTAGCACTAAGGAAAGATCTTCGTGAAGAGCAAGAACTAGAGAAGGAAGCAAAGTTTGAAGTAGAAGTACAATGTGAGCCTAAACAGCACCTGGAAACACAAGCTCTGCCACTGTCATTGCAAAATTACAAACCTTCAATGAGCCATCTATAGAAAATTACTGAAGCTATTAGTTGGGAAAGCAGAGATGAGTCCAATCTCTTTAGAGTAATCAAGGATGTCATACAACCCACTATTTTAACCGATCCAACAAGGGGAGAGATCTCATTACAATTAGAAGGAGAATCCCAATAGTCCAAGAAAATTTCTAAAAGGGCCACATCCTTCCAAGTGATGCTTGAAACTGGAGAAGGTGTCATAGTTGTGGTAATGTAGCATCAAGATGTGGCAAGCACAACAGATGAAATAATGGATCATATTAAAGAATCATTCAATGTACCTATTGTGCCCCCAATGGATCTAACTGGGGCTAGAGATGCACAAATGTTGGCTGGGACTTTGATGACTCCTGTAGTGCATGAGGATGTATTGGATCAATTACTATAGATAAGGAAATTGATGACTACTTTGTTTGACATCCCTAGTGATGTCACTGCAACACAGTTAGACCTCATCACTACTAAAGGAAAGCTGGTCATGTTTGAAGTCAAGGCAAAATATGTAGAAGTAGAAGTGCAAAGATTACAATAAAATTCGACCACCCTAAGAGCCAAACGATGGGATCCTGCCTATTTTGTTATGCCTAATTAGTTGGAACAATTTAGGATAGAGTAGTTGTCCATGCTAATTGAGGAGAGCATAGTTATAGAATAAGAAAAGAAGAAAGTGGTCTGGGATGCCCCTATTGTTGATGCATAGTTCCACGCTTATAAAAAGGCATTGACTACCATGCAAGAGGAAAACAAGTAGCTCATCACTGAAAACTCAAGGTTGATCATAATTGAAAATCAAAAGAATATTCTTGAGAAGGACATCCACCAATTAAGAGAACAACTAGTGAGGGTCAACTAGGACATCAATAGATTGTCCAAAGAAAATAGAATCTTCTCAATGAAGGAGGTCCATGCTATTTAACAAAAATTAGCAATAGAAATCAGTGCATGGTAGAATGAGGCCAAGAAACATGAAAAATTAAAGGAACACTTCCACAACCAGGTAGGCATGTATAATAAGCAAATAAATGAAAAGGAGATCTAGATGGCTAAAGTCCACATTAGATTTTTGTCAACACAAAATCCTAAGTGGCAACCAATTCTGGATAGCTATGCCTTGGTCCACCAAGCAGAAGTAAAGAATAAAGACCTATAGATCGAAGATTTGAAAGAATACATAGTGTTGGCTAACCTCAAATATGTCAACCTCACCATATTAATAGCAAGTAGGCTTTGCAACAAGCTGGAGAAGCAGGTAGCAACCACCTATGCATTGTATGAAAAAGAGTTTGTAGATTGGAAAGACACTTTGCAAAAGCTACATGTGGCAAACTCAAATTTAGAGGTGGTTAAAGCCAACTACCATGAATAGAAGGATGTCACCTTAGACCTAGCTAGGAGATTAATAGATTATCAAGAATTAAGAGGGAAAGCTAGGACCTTTGAGGAAGAATGATGGTAGTTTGCAGTTTGGTATGTGAAGGCCAACAAGATGTTTCCACAACTACCATGTCCTTGGGATGTACCAATGCTAGCACACATTGGTTTAGTAGCCTAGATAGTACATGACCTAAGAATGAAAAAGGAAAAGTTGTAGGCATTGCTTGATCATTATAAATTTTACAATCCTTGCAAAAAAGGGAAGCGTCCCTTGGAGGAGCCACTGCCTCTAAGCACTACATGAGTTTCCCAATTTTGCATCTTGTAATATTATGTTCTAATTTTTGTAAATCACCACTGCGGCATGTAAGAGCCAATTGTTTTTTTTGTTGTTTAAGTCAATCAATAATCCCATACCTTTCCAATATTTTGTGAAGAACTTGTTTCTCATTTTTTAAAACTTGAGAACAAGTTTTCATTCAGTCGTGGGGGTATGATGAGTTATGAATTTGTTAACCCTGATATTGGAGCCCCGATATTAGATGCCCAATATCGGAGCCAAGAAGTGATGTCAGATATCCGATATCATCTCCTTTGTGCTAGCTTATAAATACAACACTTGGGTGCATGGTTTGAACAATAGATATAGAATAAATAGTTTTAGTTTAGTTTTTAATTAGTTTCTTCATAGATTATTTTTCAATCCTTTAATTTTGCTAATGCATGCTTGTAGTGTGATGTTTATAATTGTATAGTACCTTTGTTTGAGTGTGACATACTTGGACACATTATATGACTAGAAATAAAGATTGAGATTACTCCCATCATTGTAGCATTCACTTAGATTATTATTGCTTTTAATTATTAATTATTTACTGTTTTCTTTAGTTAACATTTTCATTTATTACTATTTACTATTCCTATCATTAAGTGGAATGCATATGCCTTAGTCATGAGCACTTAAGTGTAGGTACCTAGTAATGTAGTAGTGTATCATTTGGCACACCTAGTGACATACGCTTGGAAATCCCATAAGTAGTCTCACAAAGTCTAAGGCATGTACGAATGATTAAGAGTGGATACTCATCGTGCGTAGGGTAGTTTAGATTTTACTCTCCATTGTTCAGTACCTTAATTAATTCATCCATTTGTCATCATTAGAAGTAGCATAGAATTAGACAACATCATATGCCTCACTTTGGACTAAACCATACGTGACAAAGCTACCACTAGTCCAAGTGGGAAGATAACGAACTGTGATTAGAGCATAACGATCTAGATACCACAACTAGTCCCATCCACAAAATTTGATCGGATTATGTGTAAACACTTGTGATTTGTATGGTTGAGTGTAGGGGGTACCTCATCGCTCATCATCTACCCTTTAATTTTCCATCATTGTTGAATTAATTTTCCAATTACTCATTGATAAAACATCAATAAGATAGCTACGTTGATGCATGATTTTTAACATATCCCCATTAATGTATCATAGGATGCATTGATGCATGTATGTTGATACATACCCCTATAGAAATGTGTATACCCCTTGCATTTATGGTACTTTTCATTCATTTCCTTACCTAACTTCTTGCAATTTCTTATAGAAGATAGGATATTTTTTCCTTTGAGTACTTGTAGCATGGAATTAAATGATTGTACGATATTTTATTTGAGTGTATCTGTACCTAGACACATTTTCATGAGCAAAAATGAAATCAAGATTTCTTCTATTCATTACATACTTGGATTAGCATAATTTTACTTGTCATGCAATTTACTTTACATTTAATTTACTTTCTTATCATTAAGTAATTAATATTATTATTTGTAAGTAGCATGAGCATGACTCTAGTAGTAGATACTTGGTAACCCAACAATGTTAGTATATGTTCAGGATGTATAGCAAAAGTGGGAATGGATACTCTATGTTAGGCTGGTTAGTTGATTAAATAGTTAAATAATTAGTTAATTTAAATATTAAATATTTATTTACTTAATCATCTAGTGAGTGAATAAAATAAGAAAAAAAACTATAAAAATAAATATCTTGCACCTTGATCACACTTAACCATACATATAAATGAGCACAAGTGGTAATTGGGAAGGCAATGATTAATAACTATATAGTTCGTAATCTAGGAATATTAGCCACTTAGGTAAATAAAGTCCATGAAAGTTTACCAATCACATGTACATGCTAGTGATTCATATGGTTGGGTGTAGGGAAAAACCACTGCTTATCGTTGGCATTGTTGCCTAGGACTAATTTAGTTAAGTAAGCAAAGTATTAGTAGACAGTGAACTCAAAAAAAGTTATTGTAAGGGAAACATAGCATATTATCTTTTAAATAAAATAATTATAAAATTTTATCAATGCACACTTTATAAACACAACTAATATGACTTCTTCTTGCAGGAATGATTCACCACCATTTATCGATGATTTCAATTAATAGCATGAAAAATCCAAAAGAACTACTAGTAAGAAACCTCAATAGCTAAAAGTGGTCTATGTATATTTGGATCCCTACTACCCAAATTTCACTTTCATTCTTCATTAGAATGAAAAAATATGCTAAAGGGATATGGAGGTTAATATTTTATTTACCTTGATCATTTTGTTTCCTTAATGCTCCTGGTAAATCTCATGAAGATGGAAATTAAATCATCAAGCCTAGATTATCAGTTAGCAGGCCATATTACTAGGGATTATTAGCCAATGAACACCTAGCTTAGAGAAGATCAATGCATGAAGACATGCTATGAAGCCTCCAAAGGTAAAAAGGTCCTAATGTCATTATTTCTACAGCCATAAAAGGAAGGCCCTAAATTTCTAACAAGGTAATCTCAACATCAAGGTTCTCCTTCTTTCGGTGAGGAAGATACATTTCACCAATGATTACAATCAAACTTGGTAAATAACCAAAGTGAGGAAAGGAAAGACTCCAAAATGAGAAGAACCTTGAGGCAAAGGTCTCCTAGTTATTCATAAAAAAAAAAAACAATCAAAGGACCATAGGAGAAGGACCTGTAGGTACCATGCTCCTAGCCCTCCACCTTCACCATTCTTCTCATTATCAAACTTTGAAAAGAGGGATCATGTTCAAGATCAAAGAAATAATGATCAAGACCAAGATGTAGATGATCAAAAGTTTCATCATAGTAATGGAAAAAGAGAGCATAATTAACTATAAGATGAAGAGCAGCATCATCAGGAATGAAGGCATATCAGGTCATAGCATAGGAGACATGGCCATGATAAGGGATCATCATAAATAATATGACTATGATGAATCATTACTTACTATAAGGAACATGATCAATATTTTAGAAGAAATTTGAATTCCTACCAAGCATTAGAGGGATAAATGAATAATATTCCTATGTTTGAAGAAGGGTACAACATTGATTTGCAACATCACTTACAAGTCTTTCATGATGTTGGTGCCTTGTAAAACATTGAAAATGAATAGAATAAACTGAAACTATTTCCCAAGATACTTGAAGTTGGAATCTATTCATAGCTGGAGTACAATGCTAAGGCTATTTAATAATAAGCACCAAACATACTCTAAGGTGTCTAACTTGAGAAAATAAATTGAAGGATGGAAATAAAGTAATCATGAATCCTTTAAAAGATATTATTCTCTCTTATACTGATGCCCAGGCTATGGATTTTCTCCAAGGGAGTAGCTTCACCACATAGTAGTTGGGCTCTGAAACAAAACTAGAGAAATTCTTAGGGTCTATGTCCAAGGGAGACTTTTAGAAATGAGGATTCACAGAGATCCAAAGGCTCATTAATCAAATGGACAAGAAAGAAGGAGAATTTAAAAATAAAAAAAGTGAAAAGGAATATAATAAGAATTCCTCCATTCACAAAAGGGAGATACATTTTTGTGATTCAAAGGTGGAAGCACCACTAGATGAAGTGGTGCAAAGGAAAGCCTTACTGATTAAGAAATCTATCATAGAAATATTAGCTAAGGTAGATAAAATATGAGAATCCTTAGATGAGAAGTTCCAAATAGCTCTCAAGATTGTGGAAGAGAAAATGAAGCTGGGGAATAGAGATAGAAATAGAAGAAGGAGAAAAGATACAGGTAGGGAGTATTATCAATAAAAAGATAAGGTTGTAGCTATATATGATGTTGCAAATTCTGAAACATATGAAGGATGTGGCATGTGCCAATATGAACATCCCAAAGGATGTTGTCTTGTATTGTCACATTTACAAGAATCTAGGATGTATGCTTTAAATTCAAAATTGTCAAAAAGGAAATCACCTAGGAGCACACCATATCCACAAGGTAATTATTGGTAGCAGTTCCACTCACTAAAGTGTTATCCAAATGGAGCATCACATCAACCTTAGGACATTATCAGCAATGGAAAAATCCATAATCATGGGGGATGCCACCATCATGGTAGCAATATCCTTACTAGCAGCCAAACTTATATGGATATTATGTTTAGCAACTTGTATCTTCTCCTCTCAACTTAGTCATGAGGAAGATGGCCATCCATTATAACATCTTAATGAGGATAATTGATTTTTTACCTTTTTTTACAACATTCTTTACAAATTTTTCAGTTTCTTAATATTTTATTGATTATTTTATATATTTTCCTTTCTTTTCTTCTTTATTAATTTCATTTAGTCCTATACAAAATCTCTAATTTTGGTTAGTGCTACTACAAACTTTGGAAATATATTTAATGTAGCTATCAATATTATGGTTGATTAACCAAAAGATCAAATTTTTTTCCTTATATTATCCTCTCTACTAATAAATTGTAATAGGTAGTGAGTTCATGGCATCCACCCATTCCATTTGCTCCATGGGAATGCTACATCATGGAAAAATGAATGTTCTTCCATATTATAACTAAAATTAACATATGATCTTGTTACCCAATGAACTAGAAAAGAACCAAGTGGAAATGGAAAAGGGTGTGAGCTCAAGGGGATTTGTTGTGTTCCTCTCTCAACATCTTTCTTAAGTACTATGATCTTCCACTGATATATTATCACTCCTAATGTTAACCATCAAAAGGAAGCATGTCTTTGCATGGTGCGGTTCCTAAAAAAACTAAACTATAATAAGAATTCAAAGCATGCCCCTTAGACATAATAATGACCTATAAGAACTAGTTATGGGGCTGGAAAGACATGTTACCTATGCTTGCAAGCATCCCTCTAACTAAGACCCTACCTACTTCCTTCTTCTCTTTTCATCTTATCTTGAAGTAATGGTTGTCCTTTGGTGTTATAAACTTTTGATGATCGCAAAGGAGGAATATGTCAGTGCAAGAACACTATGAATGGAATGGACTTATTCTAGATTTGAAACAGACTGGTATTGAATTATCTTAATCATAATATTTACTAAGGATCCCATGTGACTAGGATGTAGATAATCCATTCATTGTTCTCTCTCTTTACCATTTGCTATTCCATTTTCTATCCCCCTCACTACCTCATATTCTAGTAGACTAATAAGTTTTATTTTCTAGATAACATAACCCTAGAATAATTCCTTAAATGGTTATGAAATTTAACTTAAAGTAATCATTCATCATCCTCAGTGTTCACAAACTCCTTGTGATGAAGGTAAACAAGGGCATAATAGGCATACACTTTCTTTGGAAAGGACCCACTTACCTTTCCTTTCATTTATCAAAAGTTAAAATTCCTAGTCATGAGTCACTTGCACAATCAATCATCTTGATAGTCTTACAACATTCAATTTTGCTTTAATTAGCATCAACACATCCTCAAAGAACTCATTTGTATGCTATAATTGCTTTTAATTTGTAAATAATATCCTCTTTCATATTGTTGCTACAATTCTATATGTTTTTAGCTTTCATATGACTCCTATTTCATCCTCAAACTCATCGAAATTCCTCCATTTTCAAAGTAAAAATATAGTTAATAGTAATGTCAATGCATCCTTGTTAACATAGTGGGATAAGTTGAGATAGCCTCATTGATACAAGGTAAAAAAATATATAAATATGCATAAAACTTAGCTTATTTTTAACTATTTTTCAAAGTGCTACAATAATAATAAGGATCTAGAGGTGGTGGAGAATCATCCATCCACCATCTAGCCATGAGTCACTTGAGCAAGGTCGCAAGGATCATTAGCTAGCTCAATAGTGAGATGTTGTCTCTATTCTCTACATTAAAAAATCAAACATCCATTTGACCTAATACAAGTTCTAAAGAAATCATTGTATTTGGTCCTAGACAAGCATTTTTTGAAATTTCAAGGAATGTAGTAGCCTTTTCTATTATGCTAGAGAAAGGAGAAGGAGTGATAATCCTGGTAACAATCAAAAAATAGTGGCATAGGTGGTGGCTGACAGAGTTATGAAAGTTCTCAATGCTCCTACTACATCTATACCAAACATGATTATCATGACACACATCCATGCATCAATAGGAGTAGGGAGTAGATGGATGAATGCTACCCAACATGAAAAAGTATTGGAATGACTAGTGGAAACTGAGTAACCACTTTTAGATGTCTTTGATCTCTTAGATGATATCATAGCAAACCAATCATAGCTCTTAGAGATAAGGGCTAAGTTGCTAATTGCTAATGTGAAACTTAAGAAGGCCACCACTACAAATTGATGGTTGCTTGCCAAAGTTATAGAATTAAGAGCTCACCTCTCCAATCCTACCATTTTTTGGCCTAAACTAACAAGAGATGAAGCTATTCAATAACTTCAAAAAAAGTACTAGGAGGCTAAGAGTGCTAAGAAAATGATGATATTTGATGCATCCATATCAAAAGTTATGATAAATAACATTGATTTTGATCTATTTCAAGTTTACAAGGAGAACTTGGTTCTTACCTAAGACAAACATCACCTATAGAATGTTGAGCAACAAAAAGACAAAATGGTCAAATATATACAATAACAACAAGAGTAGCTTACCAAGGTGAACTTAGATTTGAGGAGGCTAACTATCAAAAATAGGAATCTCTCAATGGAGGAGGTATATTCTGTTCATCAAAGTACTACAATTGAGATTACCTCCTGGAAGAATGAAGCCTTGAAATTTGAAAAATTTAAGAATCACTATAAGGACTAGATTGGACTACTCAAAGAGGTCAAAGAAAAAGAAATCAAATTGACTAAGACAAAGGTGAATGAGGCTATCCATCAACTCCAACAAAGTGAAAATGCATGGTAACCTATCTTTGATGGAATGAATGCTTACAACCAAGCAAAAATATTCCTAAAGGTGTTGCACATTGAGAAGATGAGAGATTACATAAAGCTTGTCAACATCTACTATGCAAATCTAGAAATGTTGATAGTAGGGAGACCAAAGATAAGATTAGAAAAGTATATCATCAAGTCCTACCTCCTCTATGAGGTGGAGTTCAAGCTTCTTAAAGATACAAAATAAAAGTTGGAGATAGCCAATGTGGAGCTTGAATTTGTCAGAATCAAATTCATAGATTAATGAATTATTTCTAAGAACCTAACAAGGTGGATGAATGATTACCATGAAAACCTTGTCAAAATGTTTCATATTGAACATAAAATATTCATAGCCTAGTTTATCAACATAAAGGATATGTTTTATTCATTACCATGTTCATGCAACATCTCGACACGAACTAATCTAGACAAAGCATCATGGACCATATATAACAAATGGAGCAAAGCCATCAAAAGTGAACTTAAACTTAGCTGAGCCCACTATTTGTGAATTTAAACTAAGCTATTTTGTAATACATCATTCATATATTGTATAGGGAATAAAGATTTTTTATTTTCTAGGGCTATGCAAGCACAAACATGAAAATCTACAACAAAAATTTATCTCTCTCTAGTGACTTGTAAAGCTAATTTTTTGAACCACTTTTTGATTCTATAATATTTTCATTTATCTTAAGCTAATGTGGCTTTTGAGCTCCTTAACATCTTTAAAATTTATATGATGAGCTTTAACTAGGTTGAATGATAATTTTCCACATGTAAAATAATCCATAGTACATTCCATGTCCAAGTTTTATACCGTTGGTACTTGTGTGTCTTGAAGAATTGCTTTAGAGCTTTACTTATATTTTGGATCTATAGCTTATGATGACATGGCTTGTAAAATGATTTTAGATCTTGGTAGAGTCAATTTTTGGTTTATAAGATCATACTATATGAAAGCTAATGTGGTATAGCCATTCTTCATAGCCCACTTATAGAGTTGGATTTTGATTCTATAAACTTATGTCCATATGCTCTGATGATAAGGCTTGTAGAATAGATATGGCTTTGCTCTGTAGAACCAACCTCTTACTCTATAAACCAACATTATATGGAAGCTAACATGATAGACCTTTCTCTATGTTCATAAATTCATTGTTGTTTTCAAGTTGATGTGGCTTGTAGAACCATTTTTCTGATCCATTTATAGATTCAATTTTCAATTTCATAAAACCAGCTCTACAAGCTGATGTGGTAATGAGGGCTAAACATCTCTTAAAACCTTCTAATCCACCCTTAGCTATTAGTATAACTATTTTGTAGAGTTTCTTTTTATTCCTATGAACTTATTCTACCTACTTACTAACATGGTATAGCCAATGTTAGGCTTCTTTGTAGAGCAAAATTACAACTTTCTAGGTTGGCCCTAAAGGTTGATGTGGTAGAACTATTTTTGGACTTGTTTGTCGAACCAAGTTCTAGCTCTACGAGAGATACTTTTATTCTAAAGCTAACATGGTATGGCTTTTTTTGTACTTGCTTTTTAGAGCTAGATTTTGGATCTATGAGCAATTTTCTTTTTCTAGCACTTACATGGTAGAGCCAAAAGATGTATTTCTTGTAGAGAAATTTTGTAGAACTACTTCTTCACTCTACAAGTTCTCTACCATAAGATAAATTTAACATGAAAAATAAAAAATAAGCTCTTTACCATCATTTTTGAAGTTGTCATTTCCACTACACATCTCACATGCTATGTGATACTAGCAAATATTGTAGAAATCCATTGTAACCTTAAGTCACAATGCATGTGAAAATCACTGCTACTACCAGTACTAGAAGAAGATGATACATGTGAAAGAAGATATTGATATGCAAAGAGAAATTTTCCAAAAATAGCAAATTACAATAAGAAACTGCAATCCAAGATTAGATCAACAACAAATAACAAGGGCTAGATCGATAATGAAAACCAACAAAAGTACAAGGTAAGTAGTTCCAAAAAGAAAAACATGTAGGAATTGAAAGAAGAAAGAACATTTCCTCTACCTTGAATGATAAATTGAGGATGAAGCTTCACCAAGTAAGAGCAAGTTCAAATTTAGAAATTGCTAAGAGATTTGTCACACACAACCGCAAGTAAGAAAATAAAAAAGAGATCAAATGCATAATTGATGCCAAGGGAGCCAACGTTGCTAAATTTTTATGGGCACAAAAGGTAGGATTTGAGAAATTACAAGAATAATTATTTAATAATATATTTTCTAAGATAAAGTAATATGTATCCACAAAAGAATAACTAGTGGGTTTAAGTCATCAAGAAAATATTAGAGTTAACCCATATTACTGATAATGGCTTCCCATTACCTATGACAAAATAAAATATAATAAGAATACCTCCGAATATCTATTTAACTTGCCTTGTAACCATATTGTTACTTTGTTTTAAAAACCTTTGAATAAAGTATTTACAAAATAAAAACATAAACATAAATAAAGTACCAATAATGGGCCACCACCATTCTTCTAATTTGTCCATCTAGGAGCAATAAGATTTAGTAGCATAATTAGAAAATAAATACAAAAGTAAAAAAAATAAAAAGATAAAAATCATAATAAAATACCAATGTATCAAATACATATAAACAAGAAGTAAAGGGTTCAAATCTCAAGATGTACAACAATATCAGTTTATCTAAGAGATCTCAAGTTCTAATCTCAACAAGCATAGAAAAAAAGAGGTACTAACATACATTAGCAAGGTAAAATACAATATTAAATAATTAAATATAACTTTATGTTTAAGAAACAAGCATCATAATAAATAATAAAGCAAATATCCTATATTCTAAGCACCAAGGTGTTACACTTGTGTAAGATTTGGGCCTAAACCTTCGCTTGCATAGTATAGCATGACTACGAACTACATGCATAAATTTGAGCATGAGCTCCGTGCCTTTGTTTGGGGGCTAGAATATGATTTCATATAGAATTCATCAATGGTGTGAGATAAATCAATTATGCTTGTTAGGCATCCTCTCCAATAGGCATGCCACTACAACTTCTTACTCTAGATGAAAAAGCTCTAATGACTGACCCGTTGGTGTTTAAATGACTCTAGTGCTTGATTGTGCAAATTAGGCTCCTAATTTTCCAAAACCAAATAAATAAATATGCATATTAGACACTTGTTTCATGGGGCTCCTTTCTTTTATCCTTATGGACTTAGCTATCTATGAGTCTCATTACTATTCTTTGGGTGTATTTTGTGATTTGTATGTTTGTGTCTATCTATAGGTTATGTGGATGTTTAGTGGAAGATCCATGTCTTTCCCCGTTATGTTGGAAATATAAGTTCATTTTACTTTTAT
This sequence comes from Gnetum montanum, assembly GCA_015680685.1. Lineage (NCBI taxonomy): Eukaryota > Viridiplantae > Streptophyta > Gnetopsida > Gnetales > Gnetaceae > Gnetum > Gnetum montanum. The sequence goes on along the minus strand of MNCI01028475.1, from coordinate 97,685 downwards.
GGATGGGGTTCCTTACCCTTGATTGGGATTTTTGTATACCTTTTGAATCTTGGGTTTATACACTAGTAGGAATATAATTAACCCAAATTCTTCCAAAAAAAAAGAGAAAACAAAATAAGTATAAAAATCTAAATCTTGGATGTCTTACTTTATGCAACCAAACCAAAAATAAGTTAAAAATAATTATACATTAGCTTATTTGGAAGACTTTTAATTTGGAAACTTCAAGTCATCAATTTTAGAGGGTAATGCTAAGTTAAAAATTTTTAATTTGACTATATGTTTTAAGGGGAAATATTGTTAATAAAATTTTCACGTTCCAATCTACCCATCCCTCTAGTTTGGCAAGTAAAAATCTATAGCTTCCTTAGTGAAGTAATTTTCCATTAATATGAAACATATGATATATTAATTAAATTTGAGATTGAGATTTTTATTTTTATTTTTGTGAAAGTGACTTTTTAGAATCTTTTATGTTGTAGCTCAATTTATCAATTCATGAAAATTTTTAGAAACATTAATGCTACAAGATATAGAGAATATAGAAAAATTGTAAACAACCAACCAACAACAAATATTAGAGCTCATTAATTAGATTAAGAATAAATTAGATTTTAATAGAACAAGAAAGGCAAATCTTCATATTCCATACAATATAAAGTATGATCACATATAACAATTTTGGTGGAGAGGCCAACCCATATGGCAGGACATTGGTGGGGTGAGAGGAGGTAAATTTTGTTTTTGTGAGAAAACAAGAAAGAAAATTCTATTTTGGACCTGGCCAAGTCAAATATTAGAACTATAGCAAGAACAAGAAAATGAATCACACCCAACTGCTTGCTCCATGCTAATCATGGTGACATAAGAACAATAAAATGAATCATGCCAAACTATAGTGTTAGCCAACTTTGCCTTCCCAACTACGTACTCCATGTTAATCTAGACAATGTTGGCCATTGCAACCCACCACTATTGCATTTTCCAATTCCAGTGCACAATCTACATGCTAGTTCTAGTTCATAGTGATCCTTCAAAAATTTTTACTTTGATTTCTAACAAGCTATGAATTTTAGTTCATAAAGCCTTTCAAAATTTCTAATTTGGTTTTTGATGACCTGGCTCATGCTAACTTTAATTACTACCTCATATATGCCTTCGACAAATCGATTGTCTATTGTGGCAACTATGCCAGAGATCCAGCAACTTCTCTAACTGCGACCACTATCTTGACTAGACTAGCATATGTAGCATAGCTTAGCAGCTGTTTGCATGAAAGACACTGTGTAGCTCAGTTGCGGCATCCACAATAGATGTAACATAGCTCAGTGGCCATGTGCATGATAGATGTAGCATAGCTCAGTGGCCATGTGCATGATAGATGTAGCATAGCTTGATGGTGATGTGCATGATAGATGTAGTGCAGCTCAGTTGGTGGTGGCATGCACAACAGATGCATTTCAACATAGCTCAAAAACTCCATATTTGACCCCAACCATGCCTTAGTGAAGAAGCGCATTGGAGGCAACTAATTTGGCATGATGGACTAGGGAAATGTGTAGGAAAAATGTGAGGTGGTCATCTAGCATGGCAATTAAAGAAACACCATGACCACTAGTGATGAGCATCAAAGTGTCACATCAACGGGGCCTTGTATACATGGTGTTGCCCTATTGATAGGGCCACATCGACATAGCATTTGCTATGTCTATGGGTCCCCATCAACACAGTACTGTAGCAAAAACTATAAATACAAGCTACCAACTATGTTTATAGAACATAGAAGTCATAGTAGTAGTAGAGCTCTTTTAGTTTGTCCATTTGAAAGTTAGAATATTTCTTTAAGTGACCATAGTAGGAGTCAGAAAGTGTATGGATCTTTATTCAAGCATTATTGTACTTGAACCACACCAATGTGTACAACAATAAAGAGGAGCCTTTTGATTAAACCTTTCAGCACTTGAAATAAATTAATGATTTATTTGTGCATTTATTATTTTCATGAAATATGCAATTAATTAAGATAAATTAAACTTTATAATGTTGTTTTTGCTAGCGAAGAAGGTGCAATGAATATTTATTTTTGTTCACAAATTTGGCATCACTCATAACATGATAGTGCAAGTACAAAATATTATTTTTTTGCAATGTTAAACTAAACAAACAAAAAGAAAATAATAAAAAAACCAACACTTGGACATATGATGTTAATTATTAGCTAATTATCCTTTATTATTTTAGGAGGATAGCCCTTCATCATGTGATGAACTGCAAGCCATATTGCATTGCTTACTATATTTTCATGCTTATAGATGATGAATTGATCTACCAATGAATTTGAATGGAGGTTGATGATTACAATGCTTTAAAGTTTTTGCTAAAATTAAAATTTAATAGAATTAATAAAACTAGTTATTGTATCTTCCATATAAATCTAAAACATTCTACACATAAACAATCTATTTCACATTTCATCATATTTTCAGCAAAAAATTAGTATGTGTGTGTATATATATACACACATTCTAAAACTATTACAATACTACCAATAACTTTCTCCTTTAATATTGTTTGTTTTACTCATATTTGTATTTTGTAGGGAAAAAATATCAAAAGAGGGTAAAACATGCTAGACTCAATGTTTTTATGGGTCTATTTGATACATCTGTTTAAGTACAATACTTTTCACCATCACTAACTAAAATAGATTAATATGCTTTCATGGTTTCAAACATCTTCACTTTCATTTTAAACTTCATGGTTGTATTTAATATACATGATTATGATGGCTAGCTGGGGTGTTGGAGGTTGGAAATGACTCTATGTACCATAGTTAATTCAAGTTGGCTATGCTTTATATGGGTTGTTGAAATTATGCTTTCAAACCATAATAAGATAAGAACATTAGTCAAGGATCACACTAACCACTAACATCATTTAAATCTTAAATTCTCAATAACAATGATTTTATATAAATATTAAGTTTGAAAAGTTATAATGTAAGAATGAATTTACAACATGCTTGAAAAATTATAAAAGATAAGGTTTTGAATATATAGGAAAATAAAAATAAATTTTAGTATAAGATATTAGACTTAAGCTGCATGTTGAACGATAATGAAGTGGAATATTTGAGTTTAGACATTTTTAGAAACATAAATCTACTACTATTAGTCCCAATAGGGAAGGCGTAGAACACTCTATTCAAGATCATTTACACTAATCATTTGTTGTTATAGATAATGCAATTCATGAAGGTCATGGCAATGTCCATGGGCAAGGGCATGACTAAGATCAAGGATGACCACAAATCATAGAAATTAGAAATCCAAAATCAATGAGCATAGAGGAGAGAAAACAATTTTGAAAACAAGAATCAAAGCAACACAAGTGAGAATGACAATGGATTCTATGAAATTTAAGAGTACAATAGCAAATTTATTTATGCATTTTTGTATATTTCAAAACAAATAATTGTTTTCATTTTGTGTCTCTAATTTTTATTTAGATAAATGTTATTGTGTTATTTATGTACTTACATTCCAAATATTTTTTAGCCTACGTCAACTTTGAATCTTTTCTCGCCACCTAGAAATTTATCCTTTGGAATGATTAACATTATTGATAATAATAATACAAATAATCAATAATAAATGTAGGTTATTATTGTCTACCCATAATCAAGTTAATATATATTTTTATTGAGTATTTTATTCACATTTCTTAACATTTTTTACTCTTGCAAGACATTGGAAATGCATCTACTCCTATTATTCAACCTACATTCATGCTGAAAATTATAGATGTAGATGAACAATTATGATAGGATTGATAACAGGCATACTATAGTGAGAGTGAACATCGAACAAGGCAACGTCAACATGAGGATGAATCATATCATCAAATGCATGAAGCTAAAAATGTTGTTACTATACCAACAGTGGAAATGCCTTCTTCAGAAGCTATTTAATCTTTTTCAAACTTGCAAAAGACACCTATAGAAATTACTCAAGTGATAGACAATTTTCATAATGCAATTATGCATTTTGCAAATACATGTTCTTGTAATGTATGTAATGAAATGTATATTGGCATATTATTGAATTCAATGAGAAGTAGAGGTCCAACATGTAATAGGTGTATTAATAAAAATACATAAAATATCTTTAATGGGTCTGGTCATGAGATCAAACATTTTTTTGCTGAAAATAACATGGATCCAAGAATCCAAGCTCCTATCCTAACCTGTTTAATTGAGGTTGAAGAAATGTTGATTACAAAAATCAATCACATATTGCAACTTACACATATAGTTGATGGATAGTTTAGGTATAAGGGTCACATAATTAGCTTATCTTGGGATGCCACATAGATTTCGAAGAGACTTCCTCTTAGAATTAAAGATATCACTTTCTAATATTGAGAAAATAGATCAAATGGGCATTGAGTATAATCTCATTGTTAAGAAGATATGGGTTTATGAAGCCTGTCTTTATAAGAAGGCAAATCATCCATACTATCAAGATGTCAAAATCAATATGCCTACATTAGATGACTTTGTTGATATCGATGATGTTAGCATCTTTCATAACATTTCTTATATTCTATTGTTAATAAAGGATGGAGAAATGAGATTGTAATTTGAAGGTTCATTGCTTCAAACAGAAGAAAAAAAACATTATCAGTCATACATTTTCAATTGCATAGTATCCTGGAATTATAAGAAAGAAAATTGATTGGAAAAGAGCATGGATGCATAATTCATTATTTTAGGATTCAAACATTGCTCAATGGCCTTTCATGTCCAATTCTCCCATTAATGAGTTTAACATTATGGTATTCTTTATGATGGCATTTCCAAATTAGTTTCTTGAAGGAAAATGTGATTTTCTTCATTGAAGAGCTAAAGATGTCAAACTGCATGAATATGCAAAACATCTTATTCACTACAAAGATGGTAGATTTGGATGACATAAGCATTTTAGGTAAATATCAATTCTTGATTTGTTTATTATTTTCATTAATCATGATATTTTTAAAAAATTTGATGCAATGATGTGTGATTTATTTTTAGGTATAATATGCGTAATGTCATTAGAAGATGATGCACAATGGAATCTACCTCTATATTTTTTGAAAAAAAAATATTGTTGATGCACCCATAACTATCAAGAAACTACATAAGCAATTGCATAATGCACCATCTCATGTCATTGTTAATAATTTGATGTAGTATGAGTCGTGGGTGGCCATGTCAACTGGGCCCCGTCAACTAGGCCCCACTGACTAGGCCTTGTTGATGCATCATTTCATGCATCAACTAGGCCCTATTGACGTAGCATCTATTCTTGCCTATGAATATGCGCTCACCAGTTGCATTTATGGTATCAGTCAATCATAGTGTAGCAAAGCTCTTGTAGCTTTTTCTTTTGAAAGTTAGAATATTTTCCCAAGTGCCTATAGCAAGAGTCATTGAGCATACAGATCTTTATTCAAGCATTGTTGTACCCAAGCACAATAGTATGTATGAAAATAAAGACGAGCTTCTTGATAAACCTTGCAACATTCTAAATAGTTTAGATATTTACTCTTGCATTCGATGCTTTTAGTTGTTTATTTAATGTTTTTTAGTAATTGAGCTAATTAAGCAAGACACGCTAGATAAATTAAATACATAAGTACAACTACTTCGAGCGTAACACATATTCTCTTGGTAATCCCAACAACATTATTGCTTGATGCACCTAGTAGCATAGTTCTTGGTAACCCAACAGTGGTTACGTGGGTTTAGGATGTGTACAAAAAGTGGGACTTGATGGTTATGTTAGGACTAGTTAGTTAATTTAGATTAGTTATTAAATTACTTTATATCTCTCTCTCTCTCCAAGCACCAAAGAACATAAGACATAAAATGATAAAAATCATATGCCTTAATTCCACTTAGCCATATCTTTGTACATTATAAGTGTAATTGGGAAGACAACAAATGACCATTGGGCATAAGACTAGTGCACTAGAAACTATAAAGTCCATGGAATTTGATTGGATCGTGCATGAATGCTTTGTGATTCTTATGCTTGGGCATAAGGGTACCTTGCTACTCATTATTGACACTGTTGGTGAGGACTTTGTTTGTTGAAACATGCATTATCTAGGATTAGTGAGCATTATTAATATCACTGGACAAATCCAAAGTTAACATCACTCATTATGTACTGGACTTCACCTTCATCCTACATTAGGATGAACAACTACGGTGGTGTGATATGGAGGGAAACATCATAATGCCCCCTAATCGATCTGTGCCAGGGATGCTTTTTCAAACTCTTAAGAAGTTGGACATCCTAGATCTTTAGGAGGAATACATTGTGAATGGTTATGACACTCAAAACTACCATCCCACTAAAACATAGCGTAGGAGAGATTGACACCAAGAGAAGCACCACGAGTTTACAAAGGGAAAATACTTCACTAACCCCTTGTTACTGCTAAACCAAGATGATAATGTGGATCCTTCCCCTAGGAATTCTCAACATGAAAATTCTTATCCTTTGTTATTGGTGGTGAGGGTGTGGCCTTGAACCTATGATTCACTATTCATAAACCAAGTTTAGGAAAAAGTGATAGTCAAGGCAGGGACTCAGGCAAACATCATGATGGCAAGCGATCTAAGGATGGTGGTTGTAATAAGCAAAGAGGTTGTGGATGATGTTGTAGTGGCGATGGTAGTCCACCATTCTCTTCATTTACTTCATCCAATTCCAAACATTCCTCTTCATCTTCTAGTTCTGATAGAAGCTACTCAAAAAATAATCATGATGAAGGTGATTAACAGGACACAACGATTGTAGAGCCCACCATGAACAAAGGGATGACAGAAACCATCATTGATATCATTGATACAATCATGATGATGAACCTCTATTAGCAACTTGAAACATGCTTAACATTGTAGAGGTAGTTAAGATTCCAACTAGGCATATGAAAGATAGTCGGATCAAGCACTTAGACATGAACAATGTTCCAAGGTTTGAGGGGGGGTACAACTTTGATCTCCAAAAACATCTACAAGATTTCCATGATGCCTGTGTCTTACATAACATTGAAAATGATTGGCAAAATCTAAAGCTATTCCCCTTGACACTCATTAAGAAAGCTGAAAGCTAGTACCAATCCTTGGAGTTGGAATCCATTTGTAGATGGAGTACCATGTTGAAACTATTTAATTACAAATACCAAACGTACCCTAGAGTGTCTAATTTGAGAAGGAAAATACAAGGCTAGAAATAGGGGACACATGAACCCTTGGATGTGATCATGGGTAGATATTATTTACTCTTGCACCGATGCCCTAGCCATGGTTATTCTCAAAGGGAACAACTTTGCCACATCATAGATGGGCTTAGAGCAGAAACCAAAAGAACTCTTCATGTGTATGCCCAAAGGAGATTGTCTAAATTGGAAGTTCATCATATTCAAATGCTAATAGAGCAGGTAGCAAAAAAGGAAGGTGAGTTGCAAAAAAGGGAAAGTGTAGAAGAGTATAATAGGAAACCTTCCATAAGAAAAAGGAAGGTCTGATTTTGTGACAAGGAGTCATCACTCGATGAAGTGGTGAATAGGTAAACCTTGCCTATTCAAAAATTTGTCTCTAATATTTTGGCAAAGGTTGATAAATTATGGGACTCTTTGGATGAAAAATTCCAAACTACTATGAAGATTGCTAAAGAATCCAAAGAGCAAAATAGTGATTGTAATCATAGGAGGCAAAAAGAAGCTAAACATGCCTACCAGGGAGTTAAGGGCAAAGCTGCTATCGTATAAGAAGTTGTGAAGAAAAACTCAAAGATGATATAGGTTGTGACATTTGTCAATATGAATATCCAAAGGGATGTTACCTTGTGGTTTCACACTTAAAAGAGTCTGGGATGTATACATTGAATCTACAACTAGCAAGGAGGCAAGCACCTAGATGATTTTCCTATCCTTAACGTAATTTGAGGCAGTTCCACCAACACCAACAAGCTTATTATCCAAGTGGAGCTCCTCCACAATCCTATGAGCAATATTAAAAATGGCATCAACCACAATTGTGGAAGATGCCACCGCCAAGATAGCAATACCCTTATAAGCAACCAGATCCATATGGGTACTATGTTCAACAACCTATTTCTCCTAGAAATTTTGCAAGCCACCCCTCATTTTAGCATCACTATTACCCTCCATAGTACTACCAAACACATTTACCATCTACTCGAGGAGAGAACCCATATCCATACCACCCTCCACATCTGTTTGTATATATCCCTCCACCCTTAACCTAGTTACCTCTTGCTCCACCCATGCAGGATGAAATTCCACCACAGCTGCAACAACAAAATGCTACGAGGGTTGTACATTCACAATTGACCTTCTAACCAAGTGGTTCGGATAATTGTTTTAGAAATGATCCTTCTTTTGACCCAATAGTCCTCCCAAACCCTCACAACCTAATATGGTTGGTCATCTTGTATCTCCAACACCCTCATCCTCTACATTAAATACATTGGAGTACCCTTCAAACCAAGTGCTGCCTCAAATTTGCACTGTGATGTTAACTCATGTTGTTTCTAATTATACCAATGTTAGTAATATTTTCATGAAAATATTTGACCCAGAAAGTCCTCTCATTTACTTACAGATTGCTAGATATGAGCCATGCATGGCTCTTCTTAATTCTAGTTCTAGTGTTAATATCATCTCTCATGACATGTATAAAGGTTGGAAGCTACTGCCTCTCAAGAAGAGCAACATACATTTAGAATTGGTAGACCAATCAATCATCATTCCTTTAGGATTAGTGGAGGAAATTATGACCATAGTTTGTGGGTGGTCCTACCCTATCAATTTTCTGATGATCAAGGTTGAAAACTATAAAGGTGATTTCCCCATCATTATGGGAAGGGCTTGGCTAAGCACAATAGATGCATGTATGGGTATAAGGAACCTCTCCTTGGAAATCTCCAAAGAAAATGAATTTGAACATTTAGAGAAGAGGTGTGTTCCATGCATCACATACAATGATAAGGGATGCAATTGTGTGCAAAAGATTTGCTCTATCAAAAGTACATTCATTAAAGCATGCAATTAGTGTACACATGAAAAAGATATTTAAAGGTGCCTATATATAACAACCACAAAACAAGAGGATATCTAGTGGTTGATAGCCTACTCTGACAGTAACACACTGTGCATGGTACCTACTAAGAGCCTGACATGTGCTTATGTTGAAGGAATGGATAAACTTGAGCAAGTTCATTGCCAACTCTCTAATGAAGAAAATGATGATACATGTTGAAGAGACTTGGAAAACCCTAAAAATTTCAAGCATGAGCCCCTAGAGTTAAAAAATCTACCAATCAACATGAAATACACACTTTTGAACAATGGTAAGTTGATCATAATCAATGCAAATCTTACTTTTGAACAAAAAGATAAGCTGTTGCAAGTCAGCAATAAGTGGTCAACAACCTTTGCTTGGTCATATCCCGAGCTTATAGGAATTGACCCACAAATATGTCAACATCGTGTTTATACTGACTCAGCCATGAAACCAAGAAGGTAGTCGAAAAGGTAGCTAAACCCAAATTGAAATAGATCATCAAGGAGAAAATAGAATAACTCCTCAAGGCAAGGTTCATCTATCCCATCACAAATAGTGAGTGGCTTAGCCTACACATAATTATTCCAAAGAAAGGTGGCAAGTGGCGGGTCTGCATCGACTTTAGACTATTGAATATGGCAATGTTTAAAGATCATTTCCCATTGCCATTTGTGAATCAAGTGTTGAACACCATATCCAAGCATTGCTATTTTAGCTTCTAGGATGGTTATAGTGGCTATAACCAAATCCAAATTTCATTAGAAGATTAGGCCAAGACAACATTCACAAGTCCTTAGGGACTTTTTCATATTATAAGATGCCATTGGGTCTGTGTAATGCTCCTACAATATTCAACACCTGGTCCTTAGTATTTTTCAATAGTAGATTGGTAGTGGGGTAGAAGTCTTTATGGATGGTTTTTCTATCTATGGGGCTACATTTGAGCAAGCCCTGGATCACCTTAAGAAAGTATTAAAAAGATGTGTCAAAAAAAAAACCTTAAGCTCAATTGGCAAAAAAGCCATCTAATAGTCCAAGAAGGCATTGTATTGAGGCACCGAATCTCACAAAAAGGGATTGAGGTAGACCCAAAAAAGATAAGGGTCATCCAAGGAATTACATGTCAACCAAAGATAGTTAAAGATGTCCAATCATTCCTTGGACATACTGCCTACTACCGGTGATTCATAGAGAATTTCTCTAAGATTGTAAAGCCATTGGTTGAGCTTATAAAGAATGATGCACCATTTGCTTGGACCAAGGAGTGTGAACATGCATTCCAACAATTGAAGGATAAACTTATAGAAATTTCAATTCTATGGGCACCAGACTACTCATAGAAACTCCAATTCTACGGGCACCAGACTGGTCCAAACCATTCCACATAATGATAGATACATCTAATTATGCCTTGGGAGTTATGCTTATGTAGTAATAAGAAATGTTCATAATACATCCATTGTGCAAGCCGAAGTATTGTGGGTGCACAATTAAATTACAGTGGTGAATAACTGAGAAAGGATTGATGGTAGTGGTGTATGCTCTCAACAAGTTTAGGCACTATGTGCTTGGTTATAAAGTATTTGTGCACATATCATAATGTCATCCAATTTATGATAAATAAGCCAATGGTGAGCCCTTGTATCATATGGTGGCTTGTGATCTTCCAAGAATTTGATCTTACAATGGTAGATTGAAAAGGAACTGATAATGTGGTCACTGAGCATCTCTCTTGGTTAATATGGGATAACAAAAAGGAGGAGAGTCTACTTTCTAATCAATTTCCAAATAAACTCCTCTTTACAGGAGCAATAAATGATCAAGTGCCTATAGAAACAAAATTGTATGATAGCATCCTCACTTACCTTCTTACCCAAGAGATGCCATAAGGTCTGGAGTTTAGGAAGAAATAATAGTTTCTTTATCAAGCAAAGTACTTCATGAAAATCAATAGACATCTTTACAAGATGTGCATTGATGGCCTAGTTCATTGGTGTGTCCCTGATGCAGATCAACTATGCATTCTTCAGGATGCTCATGAAGTCCCTTGTAGAGGCTGCTATGCAGGGAGGTGCATGGCCATAAAAATCATGATGGTAGGATACTATTGGCCTACAATCTTCATGGATGTCCACTAGTTTGTTTTATCTTGTGAGTGTTGTCAAAGATATGATGGGATGACTAGACGTATGGAGGGTCCTCAACAATGGATTCAACCACTGGAGCCCTTTTACACATGAAACATAGACTTTATGGATTCCATCACATCCATGTCCAATGGAAAGGTATATATCATCATAACAATCGACTACTACACCAAATGACTAGAAGCAGCAGCCGTTACTGATTGTACATGATCTACTGCTACTCGATTTGTACAACAACATATTGTAAACTTGTTTGGGATGCCACGTGCATTGATTTTTAACAATGGAACTTATTTTACACATGCCACTTTTAGAAATTTAATGCAATGCCTATGGGTTGAACATAAATTAACAACACCCTATCATCCCCCAAGCCAAAAGTCAAGTAGAGGTAACTAATTAGGAGATTACAAAGATCCTAACAAGGACCATAGGCAAATATAGGAGAGATTGGAGCACAAAACTCAACAATGTCCTTTGGGCCTATGGCACACCATGGAAACTCCCTATTGGCTACTCTCCCTACGATCTAGTGAACAAAAAACATTTAATGCTCCTAATTCAATCTGAGCTCCGTACACTCTGAACATCCTATGATCTGAATCTTGACCTTAGTCTAGCATAAATAGAAAGATTGATCAACCTTAATGTGCTAGATGAGAACTAATTAGTGATTCTATCTTTGAATGAAGTGCACAAGGCATTCAACAAGCAATGTCATGACCTAAGAATATGGAAAGTAAAACTTCAATTGGGAGATAAGGTTCACTATTGGAATCCCACACACGTACCCTAGAAAAACAAATTCCAAATGTTGTGGGAGGGACCTTATATAATTGATCAAACCTTTTTCTCTAGGGAAATGTTAATCCACAAACTTGAGAGTCCAAATCACAAGTAGTTGATCAACATCCAACAAGTGAAACCTTTCCTAAAACAAAGACAAGCCAGTGCAACTACCACCTCAATGGATGGACAACCACGTTCAATTTTTTAGATCTCCTCCTTCCAACTTAGTTGTGGGGTAGATGGCCATCTGTGCTAACCATCCATATAGCTTCTCAATTTTTCTACTTTTTATTTTCCACATTTTTGATTTTACAAATTATTTATTTTAGAAATTTTTTATTTTCAAATTTTTATTTTCATTTTACACCATTTTTTGTTTTGCACCATCATTAGTACATTTGAATCTTTCTTTGATAATTTACACTTTCTTATATATTTTACTTTGTTTGGTTAAGTGAGACTTTTAATTGCTTTTGCTAATAAAAGTGCTTTATTGCCATAGGCCACAGTGCCACTATTTCTATGTACTAATGATGGTTTGTGCTTAATGTTGTGATTGTCAATGTTTGGTTTCTATTTTTGAATTCTAATGTCTAATGACTATGACATGGTTTATTTTTCATGAAACAAGTAGCAAGCACACTTCATCCACTCATCCAACAAACTCTATGGTTTGTCTCATTCTAGAAGTTTGAGGTCCCTTCCATTAAAGAAACTTTTAATCAATTGATCATCTTGGTAGTTTCTGGAATGGGGAAGGATTCAAAGATTTGTATAGGGTGTGACTTCAAGGGGACTCAATACTCTTTGTACTCTTCTACTTGATTAAGTGCTTGAGTTTTTTTCCATGGACTTCTTACCATTCCATTCCAACCACTAATAGGAAGTCAAATAAAGTCTTTGCATGGTGTGGTTCCCATCCAAAAGAAAAGAACAAAAATAAAGACACAAAAAAAAAACATGATGGGAATTCAAAGAACACCCCTTAGATAAATAAATGGGCTACAAGCATTGGTTATGGGACTAGAAAGACACATTACCCATGCCTAAAGGTCCCCTCTAACTAAGGCCCTCTTTCACTTTCTACTTCTCTTTTCTTCTCTTTATGGAATGGTGGTTGTTTTGTGGGAGCACTCTTGTGTCTTGAGGGCATGGATCAATGTTGGAGTGGCAATGCGAAGTCATTGAAAGAGGCTAGTTTTGGTCTAGACTAAGGATTGAACTTCTCATGTCATTTCAAACACAAACTCCATAAGTGGCTTTTTATGACCTCAATTCAAGATTCCATTCCATCCTCTCCATCATCCATCTATGCTATCACAACTCACCTCACTACCAATTTCTATGTTATGCTTGATCTCTTAGTTTGATATGTTGGAATTCTTGGATAGATTCTTTTAGGTTGGTCCTTAACTTTTTATGACCATTAAATCAACTATGGGGTCCATGGGCTGCTTAGTTAAGGTTATGCAAGGGAAAAAGGGCATGTGCCTACCATGGGGAGGACCCACTTGTATATTTCTTAGTTTGGATAGTTAAGCCCCTTACCTTAGACTTTGCTACAATCCTATCTTTCAGATATTCTGTTATGTATTCTGCTTTATGCTCCTTAAAACTTTCATTAAATTCATTCTCCAAAACATTTTCTCGATTTTCTAAATTTTTTGAGCTTCAAAACTCTCTTCTACTATTCTCATTATGTTCATGGATTTTTGGACTTCCATTTGACCCCAATTTCATTCAAAAATTCCTTGTATTTTGGAAGTTTGACCAAGTTAATGGAAGTTAATAGTGGTCAACAACTACGTTGACTAGGCCTAGTCGACACAACCAACCCCATCAACTAAGCACAGTCAACACAAGCCAAAATTTTCATAAATACCACCGAAACTTTGCAATTTTTTTTTTGACATTTGATTCATAACATGAGGGGAGTTTCTGCCATTTTTTAGAGTCAAAAACCTTCCAAAGCCCATAAATTACCAACCATTTGTCCAAATCACTCCATTCTTTAATCCTGTAGCTACCAGAGGTAAGCTTTTGATTGTGGGGGCCAAAAAAACTTAAGGTTTTTGATGAAATTTGTCAAAACATTTTCTCACTTCCCCAAAGGGGATAATGAATACAACAATATGAAACCATCAATTCTTGAGAGTTAACCCTTTCAACACCTTTTGGAATGACTTTTAACATTAAAATAAAAATAAAATAATGATTAAAATTAATTAAATTAGCCATAATCACAACTTAGCTAGGTGTAACTATCCCAAGGAGACAAGGAATCCCAATTATTTCATGTTACACAACAATTGCTAACCCATGGTCATGTTGTGATTATAGATGGTTCCAAGACTGAAATGACCGTAGGAGGAAGGACCATCACAACCAAGGAAGAAAAAATCCAAAGCTGAAAGGGGCCAATAAGAACAGCCCTAGGCACAACTAGAAGCAACCCATGTAATAGGACCTCTTCAAGAGGAGCCTAAACTAGAATCTATTCAATAAATTTTTGAAGAAGAAGTTAAAATAGAACAATTGTCATGTGGGAAAGCACTAAGACCCATACCGAGGCTAGAAATCACACTAACACAAGCCTACCTTGACAACATTAGGCCTTGTGAAAGCCAATGCTCAATTCTCTAGGAACTGAACTTCAGGCCATTTCTAGAACATGCTCCAACAAAAGTGAGAACACAACTACAAACCTCTTCCATGTGGCCAATCATCACGTCCACTGGGAAGTGGTATATGGGAGAGACATACCTCTTCTAGAATAATAGAAAGGTAGGCTCCACAATGAAGATTAAGAACATTTATGTGTCCTACTCAACAGATGTTATTGCATAAGTTCTTAGGTTGCCTAACACAGGGACATAATTGGTAGAGTTTTTGACACAAGCTGATCTTGAGGCCAAAAAGAAGTGGACCCAGAAATGTTACAAGGTTGACCATAAGGAATTTGGCATGCTCACATTGATGAAACATGTATACTTTAAGATAGCGACCTATCATCTTAATTCGATAGTGAGGCCCAATAAGGTAACTACCTTTTCCACATGAGCATGTGCTACTCTAAGTGAGAGATCTTTGGTGAACCTTCCACAATTAATCTATTTAGAGATAGAGAAGCACTTCAAAGAAAATGAACATGAAAGGAAAACCTTGTCTTTCCCATGCCTCATCCAAAAACTTTGCAAAAGGGTAGGGATCATCTGCTATGCAAATGACATGATCAAGCATACTCCCATTGCCTCATAGTCTAAAATGATGAAGGACACGACACCTATCATGTCTAAAGAAGGGGAGCAACCACTGCCTACTCAAGAAACAACATTGGAGGCCCATGCAACCATTAAATGCTTATGCAAAATTCAAGAGCAACTCTTGCATGAGCAGGAGCAGCATGCAAGAATGAGTGGTGCAAACCCATTTGTATATCGACCTATAATGAGACACCTTAATGAGATGGCTTGGACAATTAGCTAGATAGAAAGAGGTGGACAAATATTTTCTACCCAACGAACGTAGTTTCCTACAAGATCAAATGCCAGTTTCTAAGAGGTGATAGTGTCTCTATCTCAACACCATTTATTCCTAGAAATATTTGGAAATGCTACTACCTCTTTTTTGGTGTGCTTGGAGGAGGATGAGGGAGCAATTGTATTGATGATGTAGCATCAAGGGTAAGAGACCACTATAAAGTTGTTGTTGACCAAATCACAAAAGTTCTTAACGCACCTATGGCGTCTGTACCAGATGTATCTACACTTTAAGATGTGTAGATGTCCACAGGAATAGTCAATGAAAGATTCAGTGTAGCCCAGCATGAAGTGTTGTTGGATCAACTGGTGGGGACCAAACAACTGATTCTAAATATCTTTGATTTTCCAAACAACATTACTGCAACCTAGTCAGAGCTACTAGAAGCAAAGGACAAATGCATTCTCTTGGAAGGAAAACTTGAAATAGCTCAACCACAAAAAAAATGCTTGGCCACAGAGTTGCTGAATTACATGCTCATTTGGTTGATCCCATGCTTCTTAGTCCCGTAGTAACCAAAGATGAAGCTTTTCAGCAACTTCAAGAATTATTAAAATAGGCTAAGGAGGAAATGATGATGGTCATCTTCAACTAGTCTATAGCCAAACCAAAAACCTACTCGGTTCAAAAGGACTTGGTCCAGATGCATCAAGAAAATGAATCATTAACTATTGAAAACCATCACATGCATAATGTTAATGCAAAAAAATAAAAAAAATGCAAGAATTCATTCAGCAATAGTAGGAGCAACTCACCAGGGTAAACACAAAGTTAAGGAAATTGGTTGCAGAGAATCCAAATCTATCTATGAAGGAAGTCCAAGCATTACGCTAGAAATATGCCATTGAGATTGCCACATGAAAAAATGAGGCTCTCAAATTTGAAAGAGTTAAGAATCACTATAGAGACCAGGTTGGCCTATAGAAGGAAGTGAATGAGAAAAACATTCAAATGACTAAGAGAAAAGTAAACGAGGCCCTCCAATAACTCTAACAAGGAAGAGAGGTATGGCAGCCCATCATTGATGGAGTAAATACATATAAAAGAGTAGAGATCCACCTAAAGGAGTTACATATTGAAGAAATGGAAGAGTATATGGAATTAGCCAATCTCTACTATGCAAACTTGGTGATGCTAACTATCGAATGGCCATGATTAGAACTTGAGAAGAAAGTGGCCAGCTTGTACTTACTATACAAGGTTGAGTTCAAGCACCATAAGGATACTATGAAAAAGTTTGAAATAGCAAACGTTGAACACGTGGTTCTCAGGACATAATTCACCGATTAATGATCAACTGCCAAGAACTTGACCAAGAGAATGAATGATTATCAGGGGCTACAGAACACAGTTAGGATGTTTGATATCAAACATAAGCAATTTGCTGCCTAGTTGATCAATGCTAAGGAGTTATTTCCAGCAATTCCTTATCCTTGGGATGTGCTTGTCCTTACCCACATTGGCAAAGCTACATGGACGGTGCACCATCCCAGGAGTAAGGAGGAAAAAATGAAGCATTGTTGGCTACCTTTCACCTCTCACTAGCAGTCGCAACAATAGCAAGACAACCATAGCCACCTCACCCACCGCATGTGTCTAAAGCTGATGAACTATTTAACCTTCTCCACTAACTTCATGCCATCAAAGGAAGTGCCATTCAATTTTGAAGAGTCATGTCATGGTGTTCAATTTTGTGTATGAACACCACAATTTTTGTAATGTATTGGTCTATTCACTTGAGTACTCAATTTTGTCAAGTCAATTTGTTAAGTCTAATGTTAGTCAAGAATCCCATACCTTCCCAATTTTGTAAAGAACTCAAAGACGAGTTTTCATTCAGTTGTGGGGGTATGATGAGTTGTACGTGGTCACGT
Source organism: Gnetum montanum (assembly GCA_015680685.1). Taxonomy (NCBI): domain Eukaryota; kingdom Viridiplantae; phylum Streptophyta; class Gnetopsida; order Gnetales; family Gnetaceae; genus Gnetum; species Gnetum montanum. The sequence goes on along the minus strand of MNCI01028475.1, from coordinate 80,193 downwards.
CACCTAGGCCTCGTTGACTAGGCCCCATCAATGCATAGTTTCATGCATCGATGTAGGGTCTTTTCTTGTCTATAAATAAGCTCTCACCAACCACATTTATAGCATCAATTAGTCATAGTGTAGTGAAGCTCTTGCAATTTTTCCATTTGAAAGCTAGAATATTTTCCTGAGTGCCCATATATGGATATTTATTTGAGCATTATTGTACTTGAGCACAACAGTGTGTATGGCAATAAAGATGACCTTCTTGATAAACCTTATAGCATTTTGGATAGTTTAGATATTTATTCATGCATTCAATGCTTTTAGTTGTTTATTTAATGTTTTCTAGTAATTGAGCTAATTAAGCAAGATAAGCTAGATAAATTAAATACATAAGTATGATCACTTCAAGCGTAACACATTTTTGCTTGGTAATCCTAATAGCATTATTGCTTGGTAATCTAATAGTGGATACATGGGTTCAGGATGTGTATGGAAAGTGGGACCAAATACTTATGTTAGGACCAGTTAGTTAGTTAATTTAGATTAGTTAANAAGATAAGCTAGATAAATTAAATACATAAGTACGATCACTTCAAGCGTAACACATTTTCGCTTGGTAATCCTAATAGCATTATTACTTGGTAACCTAATAGTGGATACATGGGTTCAGGATGTGTACGGAAAGTGGGACCAAATACTTATGTTAGGACCAGTTAGTTAGTTAATTTAGATTAGTCAATAAATTACTTTATCTCTTTCTCTCTCCAAGCACCAAAGAAGATAAGACATAAAATGATAAAAATCATATGCCTCGATTACACAACCATATCTTTGTACGTCATAACTGTAATTGGGAAAACAACAAATGACCTTAGGGTAAGATTCACTTCCTAGAAGACTAGTGCATTGAAAACTATAAAGTCCACGGAATTCGACTGAATCACACATGAACGCTTTGTGATTCGTATGGTTGGATGTAGGGGTACCTTGTTACTCATCAAACATCCACTTGAGAACTCATTAAGACTAAAAAGATAGAGGTAAGAGTAATATCATAGAACATCCACATATAGTTGCAAAGTTCGTATAATTGTTATTACATTACCTTTCTAAAAGGAATTTTGAGGAATGAATTCCATGTTGTTCACTACTGGACATGATGAGTGACAACATTGCAAATCTCCACATGTGCATGGTTTCCTGTGGATACAAGGTGCTCCAAAGATAGATGAACTCAACCAAGATGATTGTGACATTATGTGTAGAATAAAGGAATTTTTTATTTAATTACAAATGCATGGAATCCAAGATTTATAGCTAATGTGCATCTAAACAATGCAAGCTTTCAATTATCTTTTATGTTCTTTCACAAAGTTTTTTTTGTTGATATTTCTTAAAATATGCAAAAATTGATTTTTCCATTATTATCTCTTTCAATTTATCTTCCACTTAGGCTTTACGTGTAAATCTGTTGTGTCATCCATGTGAGTTGACTGCTAAACAACTACAATGTATGGATTTGGAAAGTGATTATGTTGATTTGCTTAATGTTTCTCAAAGACATACTATCTGCAAACATGGTGCATTCTTAAAAAAACATAATGATAGAGAAGTTTGTAGGTACCACATTCTAATCAAATTGTTATTTCCTTATTTTTTTCTCATCATTTCATTCATTTTTATTAGCAAGTAAACTTTAATTTATTTTGGAATAAAAATTATATATATATTTAACTTCCATTTATTTCAATTCTAGGTACAGTGGTTCTTAGTCATTATCTTTAGAATCGAGTCTTCAAAGAGATCCAAAAAATAATAATAAAACTACTTATGTTCCTCAAAGAAATGATTTAAGGCTTAATGTTCATAATATAATGTTGCTTTAGACATGAAGGGTAAATACATATTTTCATCCAATAATGTCATGATATGTTGTCATTAAATATATTTTGAAATATGCAGCTAAATCTAAGAAGAAATTGCAATCCTTTCATGACATGTTGCTGTAAATTTCAAAGTCAAAGAATCCTCATAAGGATGTTTTATCAGTCTACAAAAGGCTCATGATGGATGCTACTATAGATAGAAACATTGGTGCTATAGAGGTCTATGACATGTTGTATGAGCTTTCTTTGGTGAATTGCAGTCATGTTTTCCCTACCATCAATGTTTCTCAGGAGGTGTACAAAAAGTTCATACTAATTCAAAGGAAACAAATGAAAGTAAAAACTACACAATAGTTATTAGTATGTATTAAAAATGTCCACTTCTGATGGAGGGTGTATCACTGTTGTAGGCTTTAAAGAGTACAATTACAACATGAAAAATAAGGATAGCCCAACTTAAAATTCACATCACCTAAAGCCGTATGTTGTTGTGAGATATTATCCCAGGTTTCTCATTCCACCAAACCAAGGAAAGCAAAGATGGATTAATTACTATTAGGCTGTGTTGTTACATTATTCATTTAGAGATGTGAAGAGAGATCTTGGTTCTAATGATAAAGAGATTGAAATGAAGTGGCTCTCTATTCAACATTTGTATGAAGCATCAAAGATTAATACTGAAGAAGAATCCCAGCGAGCTTTGGAGGAAGAACAATAGTTTGTAGATGTAACTCCCCTCGGTGTAGGATTATGAACAGTATGATTTTGAAATATTCAATCCTCATCTCTTATCAGCAAGTCATTTCTAGAGAATAGAATTAGAGATGCTTGGCCTATGGGATGTTGATAGGATGCATGATTGGACATTATAGTATTTGGGAGAGGATGTTGCAAAGTTCACCACACCTTTTATTACCTATAACAAATCATGTCAATCCATGATTGTTATGAACTGTGACTATAATGCCTACAATTTTGATAAGCTGGATGCTAAGACATAAAAATATTTCGGTAAAATTACAGGGCACATGTTGTTTTCATAATCAATGGATAAAGTTGTTACCCCTTTATGAATGATTATCTAGAGAACAATTGGTATAGAAAAGTCTTTTCTCATGGGTGCAATTCATAATGCTTTCATGAAATACTATCATGAAAAATATTGTGCTTTACTTTTCATGGCACCCATAGGAGTTGCTGCATATAATATTAATGCAACCACCATTCATTCCACTTTGACTCGTGGAATAGATGCATATAAAGGAGTTTCTTCCTCTGCAAAAATGAGTATACAACATTGACTTTCCTAGGTTAGATATATAATCATTAATGAAATGAGTTTTGTGGGGAAAAGATTGTTACACAACATAGATAAACGATTAAGAGAAAAGAATCATAATAAATTTTTTGGATGAAGATTAGTTATACTCATAGGTGATTTGGGTCAACTTCCTCCTGTACTTGATGTTGTGCCTTATGCATCTAGGAATCCAAATATTGTAGGAGTTTGGCAATTCTTTGTTACATTTATTATGTTAGATGTAGTTTATCATCATTTTGGAACTGATCCTAAGCAAAAAAGATTTAGGGAAGTATTAATGCATATCAAAGAGAAAAAAGCCTTAATGAAAACTATCATTTCTTGGTTGCTTGAATGAATCTTCCATCCTCTTCGAGTGGATTAGATGATTTTGAAGAATCAATGCATTTGTATGATACAAAGGATAAAGTTCAATTACACAACAAGAAGATGTTGTAAAAAATGTAAAGACCCGTTACTGTATGCATAGCAAACAAAGATCCTTGTGGACTCAAAATCTCATATGATGATGATGATGATATTGAGTAATCTTTGCTTATATGTGAAGGTGCAAAGGTTACACTCGTAGTTAACCTTTGGCCAAAAACAGGATTGGTGACGATGCACTTAACACAATTTACAGTATTGTGTATCATCGCCACTTACATTACCATCTTATGTTGTTGATTTGGACTCTTACATCAAATGTCCCTTTAATAATTATAATCCTCATCATATGCTAATTATACTTGTGGTTTAAGAAGCATCATGTTAGTTACCATTGTGGTTGGCATGGGCCATAACTATTCATAAATCTCAAGGAATGATACTAGATAAGGCTACTATTGATATAGGATCAAGAGAAGTTACAGGTCTAATGTTTGTTGCATTATCTAGAGTTAAAAACATTGACTCTTTAAAAATTCATCCTCCTTTCTCTTTGTAGAGATATAAAAAGATTTCAAATGCTAAAAATCTCCATAGTAAAATTGCAAAGAAAATTCATTTTTCTTAATTGGAAGATTAGGCCTATTGAGTTCACACTTATCACCATATTTTTTCTTTTCCTCAATCCTATTTTACACCTCTGTAATGTTTGTTGTAATTGTGTAATGTAATATTGAGAAAATTTTATTTCTACCAATTTACCTTTACCAGTATATCTTAGTTAGTTTGCCAATTTCGATATTATTAAAATAGTTTAAATAATATTTTAACAAAACTTTTACAACAATGTCCTTCATAATGATAACTTTACGAAAATATAATTTAATTCTACAGCTAGCCTACAAAACAGCTCCACTAGCTTATATATATGAATGGCCGAGACGATCTTAGAGAAAATTATGTTAGCCAAGCCCAACTACCTAACAAGAAAACAATATTAATAAAAACAAAATTGCTCTTCTATCCTCTCTTCCTCTACCCATTTCCCAATTTCATTACACCCTCTGGGTCAAGTTTATTCTATCATTTTTTGTTCAAGGTGTTTTTGTGGTGTTATTTATGTGAGAGATTAATGTTTCAAGAACACCTTAAATAAACAAGCTTGACCAAGAGGGTGTAACAAAATTTATGGGCAACAGAAATAAATCTTACTGTTTAAACATGGAAACCACCAAAAAAACTTAAGAAGCTACAAAACTTAACCAAAGAATGGACGTGGTGCTGTACGCCATGACCGAGCACTCATTCAGCACCACTCTCCACACATTCTTCCGAACCCCCAATCCAACCTCAAATTCCAATGCGAAATCATTTTGCAACTGCACCAGAATATTAACTCACGCTCTCTATCACCTGATCTGTATTTATATAGGAATGAGAATGACGCAACCTTTCATAACAAGTTAGCGTTAATCTGCGTTATGGACAAAATTGGCGTTACCAAAATATATAGCCTCTCGGAAAAATCAATGACAAAGTTGGTGTTACCGAAATATGAACAAAGTTGTTGTTACCAAAATATGACTAGTAATGGCCTCTCCGCCAAAAAATGCTTAATTTCTGAAGCGTTTTGATCTCCAAAATGCTTGCATAGAGGTTCTTAGGGTACACAAATTTACACTTTGTTATTTTAAATTTTAATCTTAAATCTCTGTGAGATTGATCTATTTTTAAATGTGAGATTGATCTATTTTTAAATGTTTTATCAGGATGAGGCATCATGGTTTGTAAATAACAGTATAGAGGTTGATATCCACTCCAGACGCCAAATTTCGGAAAGATTGAAAGTTCTACTCAGTTTGATAATCTTCAAATCGCATCAATGCAATTTCGTTTTTATGCCTATCCCTTTGCTAAATCAAGAGAACAAGAATCTACGATTGCAGCAGAATTTTTTTCAATCTTAATTTAGAATCCTACACGTACAGATGCACACTCCCATACATTACCATACAGTGGAACAGTCACGTTAGAACATCTTAACTAGACATTTATAACTTATGTTGATTTTTTTATTGATGTTTTGATTGTCAATAACCATTAAACAATGCTTCATTTAATGCTCTTTATTCAGTTTGGACAGTAGACCTACATCTTATACTTTTTGATAGCAAGCACCACATCCACTATGCCTCATTTGCAATTTTATAACATGTTTTGTTCACTGAATTTCTTTTAACCCTTAAAAGAAATAATACAATTCAATAAAGAACATTTAAGGTAAAAATGATTTTAAATGAAGTTTTAAGACTGTATCCAGCAGCTTCAACAATAACGAGGGAGACAGCAAAATCAACAACACTGGAAATATGTTTATTCCTGCTGGAACTCAGGTGGAGATTCCCATTCTACCACTGCATCACAAGACAAGATTTTGGGGAGAAGATGCGGAATTGAATACTGCAAGATTTAGTCAAGGAGTTGTAAAAGCTGTTGAGCATAGACTGGCCTTTCGGCCATTTTCATTTGGTCCAAGGATATGCATAGAACAAAACTTTGTTCTAATACCGGCAAAAGTGGTTGGAACCATGAAGATAATATGCTTTATTTTAGTACAGTTAAAATTGATTCAGTTTGAACAGCGCGCGTATTACACTCAGTGATTTGTCAACGACACTGGACTTTTTTTTTTTTTTTTATGAGTTTGTTTTGATGATTACATGCTAAACCCTCTCGTTAAATTTGGTGTGGCAAAAGGAGTAGTGAAATAAAGCATTGTTTAATCAATGTAGACTTTTATCTTCTTGCTGTGCGGAAACGACAAAGGACAAGTGGATGTTTGTCTACGTTGTTCTCTGTCCTGGAAGTTTTGCAGGTTTTTTCAGTTTTATTGTAAGGTTTTATTGTTGCCAATGTTTTATCATGGAAACAAGAACGACGATTAAAGTCCATCCGTTGGCCCTTGTGACAGACATGACGTAGTGACTTTGTTCAATGCATGAATCCGTACTCAGGAATCATTACGTGTTTGAAGGTTGAGTTGCAGGATCCAAGTGTTTCATTCCTTTGATAAACGAATTTGAACTTTGTCCCTGGTCTTCTTGCTCCCCTTGAATCGCCCGAGATAGTCCTCTTGCTCTTGAGCTTGAAACTCTGATTTTCTGTCCCTTCCAATTTTTCTTCTTCATTCTCATTTTGAAGAGTCAAAATATCAAAATTCCAAAACTTGAGTGGTCTGGTTTTTCTTCTCCATTTTTAGTTGAAAAAAAAGAAAGGTCAAAAAAGTCACACAAATTTTATTTTTGCAAAATTTACTTCTTTTTTTCCTGAAGACTTGAATCCTTATGTTTCTAGGTGTTATTGCAAAATTTTTCTCTCCCCACTTTGCAAAAACACATACATGAATTAGATGTAAAGTACATAACTTGTAACTATAAACTAGCTTAGATATATATATATGAATTGGCTAAGATGATCTTATAAATTAACATTATGTCTTATAAGTCCAACTACTAGACGAGGTTACAAGATTGATCAAAGCAAAATCACTCATCCATCCTCTCTTTCTCTACCCATTTCCTAATTTCATTACACCCTCTCAATCAATTTTGTTCTTTCGATGTTTGTTCAAGGTGGTTTTGAAACATTAATCTTTTGCATAAATAACAGCTCAAAAACACCTGAGAGTCCTCGATAGCGACAAAGAAAGAGAGGGCCAACTCAAGGTGGACTACAGCTTAATGCTCAGCACCCTATATCACAGCTTAGCACACAACTCATTAGCCAATGGTTGGACATATTAGTCCTAGCATAACCATTAATTACACAACTCAACCATCCAGGCGCGCACACACACACATACAAAACAAGGGCTCAACACACTACCTTCCTAGAAGGACTATGTGTAATGTTCTCGTTCCCAAATGGTGCTACTACATAACAAAGATGGTGGCTTTTTATAACAAGTGTTATCATTATCATAACAAGACCTAAAAGGGGAGTTGTAATTGAGACCCGAAAGGGCATATTGTAATAATGGACGTGTCTCTTGAGGTGACATTTAGGGGTTTGACCTAAGGTATTTATATCTGGGCATAGAGGTCATATCAACATGGAGTTGTGGAGCTGATTAAGGTGAGTAATGGGTGCCTAGTGAAGTAAGATAGGAAGAGGACAAGCCATCCCTTCTGGATGATAATAGGCCTAACCATGGTAACAGTGCTAAATTGCCTCTTAAGGGATAGATGTCGAAGGAAGAAAACCCCAAAAAGCACTCTCAAAGCATGATCTAAATACACTATTCCACATCAATAAAGTAATCTTTCCTTTTTCCTTTTGCATTTTCCCTATTATTTTCTTTACACATGATGAGTGGCGAGGTACCCCTACGCCCAACCATACAAATCACGAGCATGCACACGCGATTCAGTTGAAATCCGTAGACTACAAGCACTTATGTACATAGAATTCTAGCCAGAAAAACTTTAGAATGGTCATTGTCTTCCCAACCTCACTTGTGATATTTTTAAGTGATGGTTGAGTGAGATTGAGGCAAATGATTTTTATTAGTTTTTTTTTTAATCTTTAAGGTCTGATTTTTCTAGTGTAGGAAATGAAAAGCTATGTAATTTTACGATGGCTCTACTTTCTTGCTTAACTATCCCTAACATAAACAACTGGCCCCATCTTCCATGCACATCCTGAGCATGTCCTAACCACTACTGGGTTACCAGAAGTCAAGTGTCACTAGTTGCCAAGTGTCAGGTATATGTTCAAGATGGTCGTGCCTATGGTTCTTATAAACTATGAAAAGAGCTGTAACTGTAAAATGATAATAATAAATGCTTTTAGAACGATTAAAATGTTTAAATGCTTTAAGTAATTAAATCCAAATTCTACAAGAAATGTTCAAAAAGCTTGTTTTTATTACCAATCACACCAATGGGCTCAGGTACACTGGCGCTCGAATAAAGAGTCGTATACCTTTCTCACTCCTGCTATTAGCACTTAGGAAATATTCTAACTTTCATGGAAACAAACTGCAAGAGCTTCACTACAACTACCAAAAAGATGCCATAACTGATGTGGGTGCAGCATATTTATAGCGGAAGATAGACTTTGCGTTAACGAGGTCATGTTAATGCATGGATAGATACGTTGACAAAGTCACGTCATCCTGGCTACGTCAACGGGGCTCCGTTAACATGGCCCAGTCGACATATCAACTGAACATTTCATCATATCCCCATGACTGAGTGAAAACTCATCCTCAAGTTTATTACAATTCAGAAGGTATGAAGTTATTAATGATAGACATGAGAAAACACATCTACATAGACACTAACTCTATCAACATACCAAGTGCTCGAGTGTACAGAAAACAAATTACAAAATTGTGGTGCTCATAGATAATGAAATTAAACACCCTGATAGCCATGGATTCTCAACCTTGCCAAAATGTTGAAGTTGCTAGAGAAGATCACACAGTTCCTGGTGGCAGTGGTTCTGATAGGCCTTCGCCAGCTTCTGGTGCATGTGGTGGTTGAGGCATTGATGATGGTTGTCCTGCAGCTACTGCAACTTCCAGAGGTAATCGAAAAGCCTCCAACAATGCCCTCATCTTATCCTCTTTACTTCTGGGATCATTCACTATCCAAGCGACTTTTCCAATATGTGCCGGAATGGGAACATCCCAAGGACATGGAAGTGTAGGGAAAAGTTCCTTCAGATTGACAAACCAAGCAATGAACTATTTCCATTCGATATCGAATGCTCAGACCAATGTTTGCAGCTACTGGTAGTCATTCATTCATCAGGCCAAGTTCTCTGGAACCATGTGTTATCCTTTAAAATAGGTGTGAAGAACTTAAAGTTCTGCATCTGTTGTTTCTAACTTCTGTTTTGTCTCTTTATGCACTTGGAACTTGCCCTCGTATAAAGAATATGATGTGGCCACTTGTTTCTCCAAATCTGACCACGACCTTCCAGCTATCAGCATAGCCAGGTTTGCATAATGGAGATTGGCTAATTCCATGTATTCTGTTATCTCTTCAATCCACAGCTCTTTGAGACAAATCTGAGCTTGGTTGTAGGCATTCAATCCATCAAAGATGGGCTACCACACTTCACCTCCTTCCCTGAGCTATTGGAATGCTTGGTTCATTTTAGCCTTTGCAACTTTAATCTCTTTTTCATTAACTTCCTTTTACAATCCCACTTGGTCCCTGTAGTGGTTTTTTATTCATTCAAACTTAAGGGCATCATTTTTCCAAGCGGCAATTTCAATGGCTGATTTTTGTTGCAAGGCTCAAACTTCCTCCATGGATAGATTACAATTTTTGATCGTCAATCTTCTTACATCAGTGTTTACCCTATCTAGCTCTCCTTGTTGTTGATTGATAAAATTCTTCATGTGTTAATTTTCATCACCAACATTACACAAGTGATAAACTTCTACGGTCAACCTGACATTCTCCTAGCAAACCTCTACCAAGTCCTTGTTTAGATGGTAAGAATGAGCGTCTGTTAAGGACTTTTCAAAGATTTCCAACACTCACTCGTTCTCAACCATCTAAAGTTTGGTTTGAAGTTGTTGAAAAGATTTATCCTTGGTGAATTCACGATTGAAGAGAGCTGGATTAGCAAGTTGGGCCCTCAATTGGGCAACTTCCACAACTAAGCATTGATAATCTACCAAGGCTACTTCAAGCTACCCCTCCAAGATGAGACACTTGCTCCTTCTTGAGAGTAGCTTCGATTGAGTTGTAGTAATGTTGTCCGAAAGATCAAAGACATCAAAAAGATCATAGTCTATGTACATCTGGTACAGGCATCGTAGGTGCATTAAGAATCATAGCAATTATGTTAGAAACCACTTCTGCCACAACTTCTTATCCCTGGTGTTGCATTACTAGGACAGTCGCCCCCTCTCCATCTTCCAAGTGCATCGAGAAAGTAACAGCATTTCCTACAATTTCAGGAAATAGTTGTTGGATATACATCATTACTTCTCAAACACTAAGGTCTTTTCTTGCAGGCACTTGTGTTTGTGCAGCAGAAAACATTGGCCCTGCTCTCTCTAGCAGACTCACCCATCGAGCCACTTGTTCAAGATGTTTCATTACAGGGCGGTACACTGAAGGGCCTTCTTCACTGCCAGTTCCTACTAATTGCTCTTGTTGGCTCAAGAGCGATTGTCAGATCTCGTGTATGTGTTCTGCGATGGTATGCGAGCTTGACCTTGTTGTTTGTGCAGGTGGTGGAGGTGGTTGCTACTCTTCCATTATTTGTGCTGTGGCAGGAGTCTTGTCTTTCATCATCTCACACCACAAGGCAATTGGGGCATGATGAAGTATATCATTGGCATAACATGCTATCCCTGCCCGTTTGCACAACTTCCTAAATAGGTAGGGAAAGGGTAGAGCCAACCTTCCATGTTCGTTTTCAACAAATATTTTCTCAATCTCAAGGAAAAGTAACTGTGGAAGGTTGATGGGAAATTTTTCGCTTAGAGCGGCACATGCACGAGCAGAGAAGGTAGTCATCTTGCTGGGTCTTATCATTGGATTTACATGGTAAGATGCAATTTTTGAGTAAACCCTCTCTACCGTGGTTAGTGTGCCAACCTCCTTATGTTCTACCCCATAGCACCACTTGATCCACTCCCGTTTCACATTGGGATCTGCTTGTTTGGGAATCTCTGCCATGTTAGTTTCAATCTCCGGCAACCCAAGAGCTTGCGTGATTGTTTCTGTAGAGTAAGATACATGAATGTCCTTGATTCTTACCCTTGACCTCAGTTGTTGATTTGTGCAGAAGAGATAAGTTTCTCCTAAGTACCATTCACCACTGGATGTGATGGTTGACCACATAGGGGAATTTTGTAGTTGAGTTTTGACTTTTTCTGGTGCATTTTCGAGAAACGGTCCAAAGTTCAATTCCTGAAGGACCATTCGTTGCAGCTCCTTCAGCTTAATAGCAATAATATAGGCCTAGGTCAGGGTGACCTCAAGCCATGGTGCTACCATTGGAGTCTCGTCCCTGTGCAATTGTTTGCTAGGAATGTCCTCTTCGAGAATCTAACGAACAAATTCCATGCCAAGTCCATTGCAGAGGGGGCCAATTGCATGTGAGCTCTCCTCATGCTCTTGAGGTCATGTGCCCTATCTTCTTCTAGTTCTAGGTCACTTGTCCCTTGGTTGGGATGGTCCTTCTCCCCTTAGATGTCTTGATTTAGGTGCCATTTGTAATCACAGCATAATCATGAATTAAAATATGTATAAGTTACTCAGAATGGTAATAATACACCTTCTCATTTTGACCAAGCTATGACAATGGCATGTGCATCCTATTAGGTTCCTCGGAGTGTAGTTCAGGGGGTTAGAAAAAATAATAAAACATAATGGATTACAATTTATGATTGTTTTGTTCTTTTGTTTTTTCTTGTATGTTCCCTAAGAAGTGTTAAGTCTTTGATAATCATAATAATCATAGACCTCACCCCCCACCCCCCAACGATGTAGAGCATACCTTCAGTAGCAAAAGAAGGAAAGAATGGGTAGATTAGGACACGTGATAGCATGGATATATGTGTGAAAAGAAGACGTGATGCAGAAAAATGGAAAAACTCCCCTAGCTTTGTGCACAAATGGACAAATTTCAAAGGTGTAACATGGGTATATATAGTATTTTTGTCATGTGTTGACGAAGCTGCGTAAATGCAGGGGGATGCATATACGGGGCCTAGTTGATGCAGTTGTTCTGTGGAGTTGACCTACATTGATCGATGAATTAAAAGTCCAAATCTATGAATTGTAGCACAAAATTGGGGGGATTCGAGAACCTAGAGACTAGAGAACAATATGAAAAAAAGAGGAAGGAAGATTGTAATCAGAAGAAAAGTCGAAATTAGGAGAACGTCATTGTATGAAACTTGGCGGATGAAGAGCCACTCAACGGGTAGCATAGAACTGATTGACTAACTATGTCCAAGGGGTAGGAGATTAACTATCAAAACCAAAGGATATGCATGTAAGTCCTCCCCATAGTAAGCATCAGCCTTGTTTTCCCTTGCATATCGTCAATATAGGAGTTTGTGGGCCCCATAGTTAATTAATGGCCACTAGAAGTTAATACTCATATTTGTGAGAACCAACCAAAGGATTTACAGTGCTAGCAAACCAACACGAATGATCAAAACAAAAAACTAGTAGTGAGGTAAGTAATAGAGAGAAATGAATGAAGAGAAGAGGGTGTGAGATGGAAATCTGAATTTTGGTTACATGAAACCCCTTGTGAAGCGTGCAATTAAGTTACCCGGTAGGATCCATCCTTAATGCAAACCAAAATCAACCATGTTCAATGACTTTGCATCAACATTCGAAGGCTAGTCCATCCCTTTGAGACACAAGAATTCTCTCATAAAATAACCACCATCCCCAAAATGAGTGAGATACAGGAAGTGAGAAAGGGCCTTAGTTAGAGGAAATAGAACAAGTCCCATAACTAGTGCTTGTAGCCCTTGAGAGTGGGTCTAAGGGGTGTGCTTTGAATTCCCATGTTTTTTTTGGGAACCACACCATGCAAATACCCATGCATTATTGCATTTGTTTTGTCCCAAGGGGTGTGCTTTGAATCCTCATCTTCTTCATTTTTTTCGTTTTGAATGATGAGGACAACTTGTTATCTAACTTCCTATGATGAGAGGATATGGAGTAGTAAGAAGTCCACGAGGATACTCTCACATACAAGGGAATAGAAAAGTACGAAGAATGTTGCATTTCCCTTGAAGTCACACCCTGTCCAAACCGTTGGATCTTCCTCAAGTCCAGAAACTACACAGGTCACAAATTAATTAAAGTTGTTTTTAATGGAAAAGGAATTCCATGTTTTCAAAATAAGAAAAACCATAGAGTGTGTGGATGGGTGGATGACATGGACTCGCTACTAGTTGTATGAAAAAGAAGTATAACTTAGCTTCCTAGAATAAGAAATGATATGGTAGGAACTAGATAGACAAACCATAATATGCAAACCATCGTAAAGAGCAACAACTGCACCATTGTATTCCATAGTAATAAGATAGCTTATTAGTGAAAAAAATAGAAAACAACTGAAAGCTAAGTGAGTATGTACATATAGAAATAAATAAATAAAGAAATAAAGAAAGAAAAAGTAAGTAAAAATTGTCAAACGTACAATGATGTGTAAAACAAAAAGGTGTAAAACAAAAACTTTCAAAAACAACTAAGGAGCCAATAGAGTTTGTTAGCATGGAAGGTGATCTCCCCCATGACTAAGTTGGAAGGAGGAGATCTAGAAAATGGAATGAGGTTGACTGTGCGATGAGAGGGCAATGACACTGGTTCATTCAAGTTCATGGAAGGGTTTTAATTTTTGCGTATTGACTAACTGTGTTTTCATGGGATCCTTAGGTTTGTGTATCAGTAAGGCCCTAGACTGAAAGGTTTTGGAAATAATATAAGGTCCCTCCCACAGTCTTTGAAACTTAGTATGTTGTGGTGCACATGTGGGGTTCCAATAGAGGACCTTATCTCCATGTTGGAATGTTACCTTTCGAATCCTAATATCATGACAATTTTAACTATAGGCCTTATGTATTTCATTTGATGATAGGGCTACTAGTCGATTCTCATCTCGCACATTCAAGTTGAGTCGTTCTCATTGTGCTAGTAATAAGTCAAGACCCAAGTCACTGGCTATAGATAGTGTTCGGAGTTATGCCTAGATTGGAAGTTTTGGTAGTTTTCTGTATGCTAACTTGTAAGGAGAGTAGCCTATAGGAAGTTTCCACATGGAGCAATAAGCCCAGAGGGCATCGTTAAGTTTTGTGCTCCAATCCCTCCTATATTTGCTAATGATCCTAGTTAGGATCTTTGTAATCTCCCTACTTGATACTTTGGCTTGCCCATTTGCTTGGGGGTTATAGGGTGTTGTAAATTTATGTTTGACCCCCAAGTGCTGCATGAGTTTACGAAAAGTAGTGCTTGTGAAATGAGTGCCATTATCTGAAATCAATGCACGTGGCACCCCAAACCTATTCACAATTTGCTATTGGACAAACCATGTGACTGTGTTTGAGGAACAATCAATGATAGCTACCACCTCTACCCACTTGGTACAGTAGTCTACTATGACGATGATATATGCCTTCTCATTGGACATGGGTGTGATGGGATCCATGAAATCGATGCCCCAAATATCGAAGGGTTCTAATGGCTGGATCCACTGTTGAGGTTCCTCCATTCATGCTATCATTCCACCCTCTCTTTAACATCGTTCATAGGAGCGAGCAAACCATTGAGCATCTCTAAAGAGTGTAGGCCAATAATACCCTACAAGCAGGATTTTAATGGCTATGCATCATTTGGAATAGTGGTCCCCACAAGGACCCTCATGAGCATCCTAAAGGATGCATAGTTTATCCACATCAGGGACATACCATCGAACCAAGCCATCCGCACACACCTTGTAAAGGTGTCCATTGATTTCTATGAAGTGCTTAGCCTTGTGAAGAAACTCTTGCTTCTTCCAATGATCCCACTCCTTTGGTAACTCTTTTGTTGAAAGATAGGTGAGGATGTCGCTAAACCAAGTTGATCCTGTGGGTGTTTCCTTGTTGATTTCTCCAGCGAAGAGGAGTTCATTTGGAAATTGATCGAAGAGTGGCTCCTTCTCCTGTATGATGTCCCATTGTAACCAAGATAAGTGATCAGCAACCACATTCTCAATTCGCTTCTTATCTACCATAGTAAGGTCAAATTCCTAAAGGATCACGAGCCACCATATGATATGGGGGCTTACCGTTGGTTTGTTCATGAGGAACCAGATGGCACTATGGTCAATATGTACAAACACCTTGTATCCGACCACACAGTGTCGGAAATTTTTCAAGGTGAACGCCATCATCATTAATTCCTTTTTAGTGGTGGTGTAATTGAGCTGAGTACCCACAATGCTTCAACTTGCACAATGAATATAATATGGACGTCTCTGGTCATCCAACTATGTAAGCATGGCTCCCAATGCATAATTAGACGCATCCATCGTGATATTAAAAGGTTTAAACTAATCGGGTGCCTATAGAATTAGAGCTTCTATGAGTTTCTATTTTAGTGTTTGGCATGAGAACTCACATTCCCTAGTGCAGACAAACAAAGTGTCTTTATTTGTTAGCTCCACCAACGACTTGGCAATCTTTGAGAAATTCTGGATCATGTGTCCAAGGAATGACTATACATATTTTATAGTGCCTAGTTAACTAGTGATTCCTTGGATAATCCTAATTTTTTCAGGATGTACACCAATCCCTACTTGTGAAATTCGATGCCCTAGAACAATGCCCTCTTGGACCATCAAGTGGCTCTTTTGCCAGTTGAGTCGTAAATTAGTTTCCACACATCCTTTTAAAACTTGCTCAAGGTGGTCCAAGGCTTACTCAAACATTTCTCCATAGGTAGAGAAGTCATCCATGAAAACTTCTACTCCATTACCAATCTGTTGCTAAAAGATGCTGAGGACTAGGCATTGGAAGGTTGCAGGTGCATTGCATAGGCCAAAGGGCATCTTCTTGTATGCAAAAGTCCCCCAAGGACTTGTAAATGTTATCTTGGCCTAGTCTTCAGGTGCAATCTAGATTTGGTTATAGCCACTATAACCATCCAATAAGCTATAGTAATAATGCCCTAAAATGGTATCCAACAATTGATCTACAAATGGAAGTGGGAAGTGATCCTTAAAGGTTTCCATATTTAGTAATCGGAAATCTATACAGACTCTCCATTTTCCACCCTTCTTTGGCACTATAATGATTGGGCTGACTCATTTGATATCCACAATGGAATAGATGAACCTTGCTTTCAGCAATTGTTCAATTTCATCCTTGATGACTTGCTTCAATTTGGGATTCAATCATCTTTGCAGCTATTGTCATGGCTTCATGGAGGGGTCGATATAGATTCGATGTTAATAGAACCTAGCATCAACTCCCATCAATTCATGATATGACCATGCAAAAGTAGCCATCCATTTGTTCACCATCTTTAGCAGTCTCTTCTTTTTTTCAAGAGCAAGAGTGGCATTGATGATTACTGGCTTGCCATTTTGCAAGAATGCATATTCCAGATTGGCTGGTAAGGATTTCAATTCCAAGGGCTCCTATCTAAATCTTTCAAGGATCTGTAGCTTTCCCCAATCATCATTTTCATCAACAATGGAAATTTGTTGATGGACCTTTTCCAATTCATCCATGCTTTCCATATAGGCACATACAAGGCCTTCATAGGATTCCATGCATAAAGTACTACTATTAGAGTCAATAGTTAGTCACTGGGTGCCTTCTTGATTAGTAGTTGCTACTTACAGACATCGTTGAATTTGTGATTCTTCGGCACATCAACTGCATGCTTGAATAGGTGCCCATTTAGCATACCAAAGTTTTTGCACATAGCTGCACCTAGAGTCACTATACGTGATGCATAGAACATGCTTCTTCTCAATCTTCCCAAAAGGATTTTCTTTTAAAAATTCAAGGGAAAGATCTTGGAGTCCCAATCATGCATCGACCATGCTGAGCCAGGCTCTTCCCATTATGATCAAAAAATTTCCCTTGCAATTATCAACACAGATGACCAGGAAGTCAGCAGGATAGGACCACCCACAAACGATGGTCACAATATCTTCCACCAATGCTAAGGGAACAGTAATGGATTGGTCTGCAAACTCAAGCTAAATGTTGTTTTTCTTCAATGGGGGTAGGTTCCAAGTCTTGTACATATCATGTGAAATCAAGTTGATACCTGACACAAAATAAAAAGAGCTTTGCATGGATCATTTCCTACCACTTGGAGGTATATCAAGGGACTTTCTGGATCAGTCAATTTTCGAGGAAGATGACCTACCTTTATCTAGTTTGTTACAGCATGTGTCAGCATGATGGTTTGTACTTTGGATAGTGTTTGGCTTGAAGGTTGCTTGAAGGATTGAGTGGTGGAGGTGATTGAAGGTTCAAAGGCACTGGCCACAAGCGAGTGTGAGGATATGTTTGGGATATTGGGCCAAAGAAAAAGATGTTTTTGTGGTTTTGATTCTGGTCCACTCAGCTGAGAAGCTAGTTATAAGTTGACAACCCTCATGGCATTACGTTGCTATGGTTGTGGTGGTATTTCTCCCTACATAGGTGGAGCAGGAGGTAGCTAAGTTGAGGGCTGATGAGTATGTATGGCAGGAGAAGGTGACGGAGGATAGTGTAGATGTGGGTTCTCCCCCCTAGGTGATGGAGACTGAGTTCGAAAGTATACTGGGGGGTAGTAATGATTTTGAAAAGGTGCATGACTAGAAAAGTCCTGCAGGGAGACTAGTTGCTGAACGTAGTACCCATAAGGATTTGGTTGCTAGTAAGGGTACTGCTACCTTAGAGGTGGCATCCCCCATGATTATGGATGATGTCATTGTTGGTAATACTCATAAGGTTGTGATGATGCTCCACTTGGATAATATCCCTATTGCTAGTGAAATTGCCTAGGATTTCCTTGTAGATAAGGAAATCTTCGAGGTGTTTACCTTTTTTCCAAGTGAGGATTCAACACATACACCCCAGACTCTTGTAAATGTGACACCATAGGACAACACACCTTAGGATGTTTGTATTGGCATATGTCACATCCATCATCTTCCTCCATGTTAGAGTTTGCAACCCATTCTACGGTAGCAACTTTACCCTTACCTTTGTGGTAGGCACATTCAGCTTCTCTTCTCCTATGTTGATCTCGATCATTACTTCACTCTTTGGATTCCTCTACGATTTTTAGTACACTTTGGAATTTTTCATCCAAAGAATCCCACATCTTGTCAATCTTGGCCAGAATCTCAAAAGCAAATTTTTATATGGGCAATGTTTTCCTATTCACCATTGCATCCAGTGGTGATTCCTCTTCATCTTCACAAAATTAGACTTCCCTCTTTCGAATGGAAGGATCCTAATTATATTCTTCTGTGCTTTCCTTTTTTCTTAATTCTCCCTCTTCTTTGGATACCTACTCAATTAGACATTACAGTTCATGGACCCTTAACTCATATAGCTGCCCCTTAAAATAAACACCAAGGGTCTTTCTTGTTTCAAAGGGAAGCCCATCTATGATATATTCTCGCTAAGAGTAGCCATGACTAGGGCATCAGTGTAACAATGAGTAATATCTGCCCATGGCTGCATCCAAGGGTTCATGACCACCCTATTTCCACTCTTGAATCTATTGTCTCAGATTAGACACTCTGGAGTAGGTTTGGTATTTATCATTGAAAATTTCTAGCATCGTACTCCATCACCTGATTGATTCTGGCTCTAAAGACTAGTACTAGCTTTCTGCTTCCTTGATGAGTGTTTGGGGGAATAGTTTGAGTTTTTGCTAATCATTATCTATATTTTGTAGGATGCAAGCATCATGAAATGCTTACAAGTGAGTTTGCAGATCACAATTATATCCCCCTTCAAATTTGGAGATGTTGTTCATATCAAGGCGCTTGATCCAACTATCTTTCAAGTGCCTACTAGGTATTTGAACTGCTTCGGCTATGTTAAGCACACTTCGAGTAGCCAATAGTGGTTCATCCGAGTCAGTCCTATTTATGGCCATGATATCTATGATGATTTCAACTATCTCTCCTTTCTTGCTAGTGAGTCTCGCGTTATTGGTCATGCTTTTCCTCACATTGTCCCCGTCAGTCCTGGCGATCATGTTGGTCTTTTTTATCACCACCACCCTGATCCTTCCTACTATAATTGCAATCAAAGTCAAAACCTAGTGAAGACAAAGTGGAATGAGAAGATGGAGAAGAGGGAGGAGAACTGCCACCGCCCTGGTGTCGATCTCCTCCTCTACTCTGATGATGGCCTCGATCTTCATGTCCATCTTTCCCTTTTCCATGATCTTTTTTGTGCGATCCCTCATCATCCTAGGGCTCCCAGTCGCTTAATTGTTTACTTTGAATGACGAACTGAATGATCTGATGCATTGGAGGAGGTTCGGCCAAATGGGAATCGTGAAAAATAGGTTCCTCATCATCATGCGAGTCCTGAAAGAACAAAGGGCTACTGAATTATTTCCCCTTTATGTGTTCATGGTGTTTCACCTATTGTTAGTCCCATGCACATTGTGCCTCATTTGGACAATAGTTTCAATAGTCATGATCCTCCATTATGTATTCCACACCACGATCTTGAATGCCCAATCTTGTAAGAGTTTGGAGTAGCATCCTAGAAACTAATCGATTAGGAGGTAATATGATGTTGCCCTCCATGTCCTGCCATTGCAGATGCTCATCCTGATGCAGGATAAAGGTGAAGTTAGGTACATACTTGTTTGGATGTGGGTATACCACCTGACATTCCTATGGCACTAGTGGGTAGGATCTGTCTTGCCTATGAGAAGAAGACATTCTTGATGTTAGATAACAAATAGATTGGTGTGCCTTACTCTTTTCTTAAGCCGCCTAGCTTGCATAGATTTCAATATACTGGGTCCGTTCCAATGAAGTGAATGGTGATTTTGCTAAGACTAGATAGCGCATGTAAGACTAACAGTCCTTAACAATGGCACCAATGATGAGTGGTGAGGTACCCCTATGCCCAACCATATGAATCACAAGCATGCACACGCGACTCGTTTAAATTCTGCAGACTGTAAGCACTTACATACACAGAATTCTAGCCAGCAAAACCTCAATTAGAACGTTCATTATCTTCCCAACCTCACTTGTAATATTTTTAAGCGATGGTTGAGTGAGATTGAGGCAAATGATTTTTATTAGTTTTCTTTTTATCTTTAAGGTCTGATTCTTCTAGTGTAGGAAATGAAAAGCTATGTAATTTTACGATGGATCTACTTTCTCGCTTAATTATCCCTAGCATAAACAATCGGTCCCATCTTCCGTGCATATCCTGAGCGTGTCCTAACCACTACCCGGTTACCAAACATCAAGTGTCACTAGGTTGCCAAGTGTCAGGTATATGTTCAAGATGGTCGTGCCTATGGTTCTTATAAACTATGAAAAGATCTGTAATTGCAAAACAATAATAATAAAGGCTTTTAGAATGATTAAAATGTTAAAATATTAAAATGTTTAAATGCTTAAGTAATTAAATCCAAATGCTGCAAGGAATGTTCAAAAATCTCATCTTTATTGCTGGTCATGCCAATGGGCTTAGGTACATTAGTGCTCAAATAAAGTGTCGTACACCTTTCTCATTCCTGCTACAGGCACTTGGGAAATATTCTAACTTTCACGGAAAAAAACTGCAAGAGCTTCACTACAACTATCAAAAAGATGTCATAAATGATGAGGGTGCACGCATATTTATAGCAAAAGACAAACTCTATGTTAATGAGGTTTCCTTAACACATGGATGGATACATTGACAGGATCACATCATCGTGGCCACGTCAACAGGGCTCCATTAACATGGCCTAGTCGACATATCAACTAAACACTTCATCAACACATAATGTTGAATATTACATATATTTGACATTTAGTGTATTAGCTTCTTACGCATAATGTCTAATATAACGTATATTTGACATTTGCAATGACATCCAAGAACGAAATGTCACATTTGGTATCAAAGCAAACCATAAGCCAAAGGTTAATCAAAATCATGGACTGACTATAACCTAATGATTAACCTTGGAGCCAAGATTCAAGGAGAGCCACAGACCACCATCAGATGTGACATATGTCCCAAATGATCTATACATCTACAAAAGAACCATGAAATGTATCATGTTCAACATAAATCCCTCCAATGAAGATTCATTCAAGGATATCAACAATCATGAGATTTGACTATGCCTAACCAAGGTACATCAACTACAAGAAACATTGGTAAAGCATTAATCTAGGTAACTCTTACCCATCTTATATTATTGTTAAAATGTAATGGATTCAGGTCATCATTAAGTTCCTTCTAGAAGGTTAGTGATGAAGTGTTTGTTGGTTGTCGTGTTTACTAGGCTGCATATACGGGACCTCGTATATGTGGCCGCATTGATGTGGCCCTGTATACACAGCCTCATTGACGCATCCTTCCCTACATCAACGTGGCCCCATTTACGCGACGCCTATTTCAGCCTATATATAAGAGGCCTTCCACCTCATTGAGGTACCTTTTTCATCAGTTGTAGCGAAGCTCTTGCAGTTTGTTCCTACAGGAGATAGAATATTTTTCAAGTGTCCGTAGTAGGTGTAAAGAAGGTGTTCGACTCTTTATTTGAGCACTAATGTATCTGAGCCCATTGGCATGAACAGCAATAAAGATGAGCTTTCAAGCATTCCTTGCAGCATTTGGACTTAGTCATTTATTGCATTTAATAGTTTAATGTTTCTATGCTTTGATAATTACTTAAGTTTCTCTTATTACTAGTTTAATTGCTATCACTCATTTACAGTTCATAGAAACCATAAGTACGACCATCTTGAACGTAAATCCAACACTTGGTAACCCATAGACATCTAATGTCTGGTAACCTAGTAGTGGTTAGGAAACGCTCAAGATGTGCCTGAAAGATGGGATTGGATACTTATGCTAGGAATAGTTAAGATACAACTTAGGACAATTATAGGTTAGATAATACTTCATTCCTTACTTTATATACCTTAATTAGACGCCAAAAGATAAAGTAAAAAACTATAAAAATCGTTTGCCTCAATCTCACTTAACCATTGCCACTAGATACTCACAAGTGAGGTTGAGAAGACAACAACTGTTCTAAAAAAGGGTCTTGCTGGTTAGAGGTTTGGTGTATGTTAAGTGCTTACAGTCTACGGAATTTGACCAAGTCACGTGTGAACACCCGTGATTCGCATGGTTGGGTGTAGGGGTACCTAGCTGCTCATCATTGGCACCATTACTGGGGATTGTTAGTCTTACATGCGTCATCTAACCTTAGTAAAATTATCATACACATCATTGGAACATACCCAGGATAGTAACATTTACGTATGCTAGGCAGATTAAAGTAAATGTAAGGTACACTGATTAAATGGATCATCTAACATCCAATATGACTTCTTCTCACAGGCGAGATGTATTCAACCCACCGGTGCCACAAGAATGTCAGTTGGTATACAAGCATCCCGATGAATATGTTCTTGACTTCACATTCATCCTACATTAGGATGAGCATCTACGATGGCGGGACATGGAGGGCAACATCATACTACCACCTGACAGATCGGCTCCTGGAATGCTATTTCACAATCTTGGCAAACTAGGCATCTAGGACTATTGAGTGGAGTATGTCATGGAGGACCATGACTACTGGGACTACCGTCCCACTGAGGCTCAACGAGCATGAGACCAGCAGCAGGTAGAAACATATGAACACCTGAAGAAAAAATAATTTAGTAACCCCTTATTCTTGCATGGGTTGCAAGACGTTGGGGAACCCATCTTTCATGATTCCCATTCAGATGAACTTCCCCTGGGACAACAGATTCTTCAGTCCATCATCTAGAACAAGCCTCCAAGTGACCAAGATCCTCAAAGGGATGGAGGGTTACGTAGTAAGGATGTGTAAGATGATCAAGGTTGTCATAAGGGTAGAGGGGGAGATCGACACCGGAGCGGTGGCAACTCTTCTCCCTCTTCTTCATCCTCTCGCTCTCCTATACCTTCATCCAGTTTAGGCTCTAATCATAATCGGGGTAGAAAGGAGCAAAAGGATGGTGGTTGAATGGATCGAAAGGAACAACGTGAGGAAACGCATGACCAATCGCACGATGCTTGCCATCATGAAAGGAGGGGGTAGCCAAAATTTTCACAGACATCATGGTCCTCAACAGGACTATGACTCGAATAAGCCATTGTTGGCTACTTAGAGCATGCTCCAGATCATCGAGCCAGTTCAAATCCCTAGTAGGCATGTAAAGGATAGTCGGATCAAGCACATCGATATGAACAACATCCCCAGATTTGAAGGGGGATACAACTGTGATCCGCAAACTTCCTAGCAGGCATTCCATGACATCTACACCCTGTAGAACATTGACAATGATTGGCAGAAGCTGAAGCTATTCCCTTGCACACTCATCAAGGAAGCAGAAAAATGGTACCGGTCCTTGGAACCGGAATCAATCAGAAGATGGAGTACGATGCTTGAGATTTTTAATGACAAGTATCAAACGTACTCCAGAGTGGCAAATCTGAGACGAAAAATCCAAGGTTGGAAGCAAGGGAATCATGAACCCTTGGATGCGGCCATGAGCAGGTACTATTCATTGTTGCATTGGTACCCTGGTCATGGCTACTCTCAATGGGCATAGCTTCACAACATCATTGATGGGCTCCACTTGAAAATGCGAAAGACCCTTGATGTGTACGCCTAGGGACGACTATCGGAACTAAGGGCCCATCAATTGCAGTGCCTCATTGAGCAGGTGGCCAAGGAGGAAGGGGAACTTAGAAAGAAGGAGAGTGCAGAAGAATTTAATTAAGATCCCTCCATCAGAAAGAGGGAGGTCCAATTCTGTGACAAGGAGGAGGAATCACCACTGGAAGCAGTGATGAATCGAAAGACCTTGCCTTTACAAAAGTTGGCATCTAAAATATCGGCAAAGGTTGATAACATGTGGGACTCTTTGGATGAAAAATTCTAGTGTGCTGAAAATTGTAGAAGAGTCTAGAGAACAAGGTAATGATTGCAACTCTGATACCGAAGGAAGCTGAACGTGCCCAACATAAGGGTAAGGGCAAAGTTGCTATAGCAGAGTAGGTTGCAGACTCTGACATCGAGGAGGATGATGAATGTGGCATATGCCAATATGGACATCCTAAGGGATGTTGCCCTGTGGTGTCACATCTTCAAGAGTCTGGGATGTATGCATTGAATCCTCTCTTGGCAAAGAGGTAAACACCCCATAGGTTACCTTACCCACAAGGCAACTGAAGGTAGTTCCACCAGTAGCAAGGATACTATCCAAGTGGAGCACCACCACAACCTTACGAATACTTCCAGTAGTGGTAGTACCCACAAGCATGGGGGATTCCACCTCCAAGGCAGCAGTACCCTTACAAATAGCCAAATCCCTATGGGTACTATGTTTAGCAATCAGCCTCTCCATGGGACTCTTCCATTCATGCAGCCTTTCAAAGTTATTACCACCCCCTAGAATATTTTTGACCTCAATCTCCATCACCTAGGGGTGAAAACCCAAATCTCTTCTATCCTCCATCACCTTCTCCTACCACTCCTTCTCCACAACATCCCACTCAACTACCACCTACTCCACCTATGCAAGGAGAGATACCGCCACAGCCATAGTAACGAAACGCTACAAGGGCTGTCAACCTACAACTAACACCTCAGCCAAGTGGGCTAGAATCAAAACCACAAAAACATCCCTTTTTTGGCCCAATAATCTGAACATACCCTCACATACACTTGTGGCCAATGCCTCAAAACCTCCAAGTGCCTCCACTATTCCACTGCTAGAGCAACCTTCAAGCCAACCACACTCCAACGTCCAAACAATCATTCTCACACATGTCATGACTAACTGGATAAAGGCCGGTCATCTTCCCCAAAAATTGACTAATCCGGGAAGCCCCCTCATCTATACTCAGGTGGTAGGGAATGAGCCATGCAAGGCTCTTCTGGACTCGAGGTCAAGAGTCAATTTGATCTCTCATGACATGTACAAGAACTAGAACTTGCCCCCGCTCAAGAAGAGCAACATTCGGCTCAAGCTAACAAACTAGTCCATCATTGTTCCCTTGGGATTGGTGGAGGACATTGTGACCACCATTTGTGGCTGGTCTTATCCTACAATTTTCCTTGTCATCCGTGTGGAGAATTGCAAGGGGAACTTCCCAATCATAATGGGAAGAGCCTGCCTGACCACGGTGGATGCATGACTAGGACTCCGAGATCCATCCCTTGAAATTTCAAAGGAAAATATTTTCAGAAAGATCAAGAAGAAGCGCGTTCTATGCATCGTGTATAGTGACTCAGGGTGCAACTGTGTGTAGTAATTATGGTTCGCTAAGTGGATATCCATTCAAGCATGCACTCAGTGTACCGAGGAATCATTCGTCCAACAGTGCCTATACGCAACAACAACCAATCAAGAGGGCACCCAGTGGCTGACAACTAACCCTACTAGTAGCACAATGTGCATGGAACCATCTGAGGGGCTTGTACAAGCCTATGTACAAAGAATGGATGAAATGGAAGAGGTTCATCAATAGGTTTCCACTATTGATGACCATGATGATTGGGGGAAGCTACAAATCCCTGAAAGCTTCAAACAAGATCCCCTGGAACTCAAGTCCTTACCAACTCACTTAGAATATGCATTTTTGTGAAATGGAAAGTCGATAATTATGAATGCCACCCTTGCTTCGGAACAAAAGAAAAAGTTGCTGAAGGTGGTGAACAAATGGGATGCTACGTTTGCATGGTCATATCCTGAATTAACTAGAGTTAATCCTCAAGTCGGCCAACATCGAATCTATATTGATCCCTCCATGAAGCCACAACGACAGCCACAAAGATGATTAAACCCCAAACTGAAGCAGGTCATCAAAGATGAAATCAAACAGTTGCTAAAGGCAAGGTTCAT
The DNA here is from genome assembly GCA_015680685.1 of Gnetum montanum. Classification (NCBI taxonomy): domain Eukaryota; kingdom Viridiplantae; phylum Streptophyta; class Gnetopsida; order Gnetales; family Gnetaceae; genus Gnetum; species Gnetum montanum. Next base: position 54,000 of record MNCI01028475.1, on the reverse strand, counting down.
CTATTCTATTGTCGATAGCAAATGGGTCAGGCCACTCATTATTGTGCCAAAGAAAAGTGGCAAATGGAGGTCTGTATTGACTTTCGATTGCTCAACATGGCTACCTTCAAGGATCACTTCCTACTCCCATTTTTGAACCAAGTGTTGGACACCATTGCAGGGCACCGCTATTATAGTTTTTTGGACAGTTATAGTGGCTATAACCAAATCAAAATAGCACCAGAGGACCAGGCCAAAACAACTTTCAAGAGTCCATTGGGGACTTTTGCATACAAGAAGATGTCTTTTGGCCTGTGCAATGCACCTACCACGTTCCAATGCCTTGTCCTCAGCATCTTCCAACAAAAAATTGGCAATGGGGTAGAAGTCTTCATGAATGACTTCTCTACCTATAGAGCCATGTTCGAGCAAGTCTTGGACTATCTTGAGTAGGTTCTAAAAAGGTGTGTAAACACTAATCTGTGGCTCAATTGGCAGAAAAGCCATTTAATGATCCAAGAAGGCATTGTACTGGGGCATCGCATCTCACAAATAAGGATTAGCGTGGATCCTGAAAAGATCAGGGTCATCCAAGGAATCACCCAACAACCAAGCACCGTAAAAGATGTTTGATCATTCCTTGACCACACTGGTCACTACTAGTGCTTCATTGAAAACTTCTCGAAGATCGCCAAGCCATTGGTAAAACTTACAAAGAAAGATGCTCCATTCATCTGGACCAAGGAATGTGAATTGGCATTCCAATTGCTTAAATAAAAACTCGTAGAAACTCCAGTTCTATGGGCACCTGATTGGTCCAGGCCCTTCCACATCATGATGGATGCATCTAATTATGCCTTTGAAGTCATGCTTACACAATGTGATGATCAAAAACATCCATACTATATCCATTGTGTAAGTCGTAGCATTGTGGGTGCTCAGCATAACTACACCACCACCAAAAAGGAGTTGATGGCAGTGGTGTTCGCCTTGGAAAATTGTCGACACTATGTGCTCGAATACAAGGTGTTCATGCATACTAACCACAGTGCTATTCGTTTCCTGATGAACAAACCAACAATCAGCCCCCGCATCATCCAGTGGTTGGTGATTCTTTAGGAGTTTGATCTCACCATGGTAGACCGAAAGGGGATCAAGAATGTGGTTGCTAACCACTTGTCTCGGTTGCAATGGGATGACGTAGAAGAGGAATAGCCCCTCTCTGACCAATTTCTAGATGAACTCCTCTTTGCAGGTGCAGTCGATCCGCAGATGCCCAAGGAATCACCTTGGTTCAACCACATCCTCACCTACCTCACCTCTCAAGAGTTGCCAAAGGAGTGGAATCATCGTCAAAAATAACAGTTTCTCCATAAGGCCAAGCATTTCATGGAAATCAATGACCACCTTTACAAGGTGTGCGTAGATGGCCTGGTTTGATGGTGTGTCGCTGATGACAATACGCTACGCATCCTCCAAGATGCTCACGAGGGCCCTTGTGGGGGCCACTATGCTGAAATCGAACAGCCATTAAGATCCTACTTGTAGGATATTACTGGCCCACAATCTTCAGGGATGCACAATGGTTCATCCACTCCTGTAATCGATGCCAGAGAGATGGTGGGATGACTACACGGATGGAGGGACCTCAACAGTGGATCCAACCATTGGAGCCCTTTGACATCTGAGGCATCGACTTCATGGGGCCCATCACACCCCTATCCAATGGAAAGGCATACATCATCGTAGCTGTGGACTATTGCACCAAGTGGGTGGAGGTGGTAGTCGTTGTCAACTGTTCTTCAAACACCGCCGCACGATTTGTCCAACAACAAATCGTCAACAGGTTTGGAGTGCCACATGCACTCATCTCTGATAATGGCACTCATTTCACGGGTGTCACTTTTTCAAAACTCATGCAACACTTAGGGGTCACCCATAAATTTACAACACCCTATCACCCCCAAGCCAATGGGTAGGCTGAAGTCACCAATACGGAGGTCACCAGGATCCTTATCTAAACCATCAGCAAATATAGGAGGGATTGGAGCACCAAACTTAATGATGTCCTTTGGGCCTATCACTCCACCTAGAAACTTCTTATAGGGTACTCTCCCTATGAGTTAGTGTACGAAAAGTTACCAAAACTTCCAATCCAGGTAGAACTCCAAACACTATCCATAGCCAGTGACTTAGGCCTTGACCTAACACTAGCACAACGTGAATGACTTATCAACTTAAGTGTTCTAGATGAGAATCAATTAGTGGCCTTGTCCTCAAATGAAATCCACAAGGCCTACAATAAAAAATGACATGATCTTAGGATCTGGAAGGTCACATTCAGACATGGAGATAAGGTGTTGTATTGGAACCCCTCACATGTATCTCAACCGACCAAGTTTCAAACACTTTGGAAGGGACCTTACATTGTCTCTAAAACCTTTCCATTTGGGGCCTTGCTTATCCACAAACCTGAGGACCCCACAAGAATGTAGTTGGTCAATTGGCAACAACTGAAACCTTTCCATGAACTCCACTTAACCAGTGCTACCACCTCATCGTCACCAGGACAACCTCGCTCCATTTTTTACGTCTCCTCCATTCCACCCAATCGTGGGGGAGACCGTTGCCCATGCTAATCCATTCCACTATGCCCCTCATTGTTTTTGGAATTTTTTGTTTTACACTTTTTTGTTTTTCATCTCTCATATGTTTGCCAATTCTTGCTAATTTTTCCTTTCTTTAGTTATTTTTCCATTTCTTTGTTGCTATTTATATATAAGTATATGTGTGTTTAATTTTTAATTGTTTGCTAATAAGATGTCTTATTGTCATTAGGTGTCTGGCGTGGATGGTTTCGGTTGCGATGAGTCATGTAAAGTAGTCCACCTCGTTATCTCGCTTCTACCCTCGCATTGTTGTTCTTGGATTTTGCATCTATTTTTCATTTCATAAACTCGGTAGTCAGTCCACATCATCCACCCATTCACCCACTCCATGGTTTTCCTTCTGTTGGAAACATGCAACCCCTTCACTTAAAAACATTATAATTAATGTATGACTCGTGTAGTTCCCAGACTCGGGGATGACCCAATGGTTTGAATCGGGTGTGACTTCAAGGGGACTGCAATATTCGTCCCCCTCTCCCGTCCCCTAGGTTGCCGGTGTGTCCTTACAAGTTTCTTACCACTCCACATCCTTCTCTCCAAGGAAGTCACTGGGTAATTCAACCTTGCATGGTGTGGTCCTCACCAAAAAAAAAACAAATAAACATGAGGATTCAAAGCATACCCCATGGTCGAATGCATGCAAACAAGCATGGGTCTTTGCATGGTGTGGGTCCCACGAAATAACAAGATAATGAAGAAAATAAAAGCATCACTATGTGGAAATTCAAAGCACACCCCTTAGACCACCTCTCACAGGCCATCAAAATGAGTTATGGGACTCACTCCATCCCCTCTAACTTAGTCTCATTTCACTTCCTTCCTCTCACACTTATTGGAGTGGTGGGTTCCTGGGGACGCACCTTGATCCTTGGTGGTTAGATGAGGCTTCGCCTATTGCTGCAAGGTCACTGTAAGCAGATGGTTTTGGGTCTGAACTCAGGAACGGTCCTACCGAGTCACTTAACCATAAATTTAGATGAGGTTTCACGTGACCAATGATTGGAATTCCACTCCTCTCATCTCTCTCTCACCCACTTCTCTTCGGAACTCACCTGACTGCTCATCTTATGTTTTGAAGGTTCATCGTGATTTCCATGTACTCCTAATGCCTTGGCGGGATCTCTTGGGTAGGAGTATTAACTTGCGAGCACCATTTCTTGACCATGGGGTCCACAGACCCCAGTGTTGAGGATATGCAGGGGCTACTAAGGCTATTGCCTACTATGGGAAGGACCCACCTGCATATTCTTGGTTCTGCTTGTTAAGTCTCCCATCCTTTGGATTTCGTGGTTGATTATTTTTAGGGTCCCATCGCTCAATTTCCTCTCCGCAGAGTTCTTTCTCACCACATTCTCCTACATTTGACTCTTTGTCTGGCCCAAATTTCCTTCCTCTTGTCCTCAACCATGTTTCGGGCCTCTCACGCTCTTCAACTACCCCAATTTGGCATTTTGAATTCATCTTTTCAAGCATTTTTTTGGGCTAGTCAATGGGTGCGACTCCCTGTGTACACGGGGCCCCGTATACGCAACCCCCTGCGTATACACAGCTAGGTATACGCAGCCCTGTCAATGCAGCCCTAACTCCCTATATATACGCCCACTGCACTTTGAAATTCTATCATTTTGCAAATAAATTGGGGGGGAGATTTTGTCATTTTTTCTGCCCAACTTCTTCCCAAGAACCTACAGTCCATCGCGTGTCCGCATTAATTGATCCTTGCCCTTTTAAGCAACCAAAGGTATGCTCTCAGTCGTGGGGGGGGGGGTAAAGCCTATGCGTAATTAATTAATTAATTAGTTAATTAAGACTTTGCACCTCTAAGGGAAGAAAAAAAAACAATTGTTTAAACTTCAACTCATCCCTTGTTGTTTTTGGCTTTAACCCATGCATTAACACTCTGGGAGACTTAATGGAATGCCCGTGCCAACAACATAACTTAGTCAAAATGAGAAAGTGTATATGGATGATCTTGAGCTACTTATGCATAGTCTAATGGGTGGTTATCTTTGATTACAGATGGCACCCAAACTAAGGCATCCAAGGGGTGAAGGACCATCAGAATCGAGGGACAAGCGCCCATGAATGGAAAGGGGATGAGGTGTGCAACAATCAGAGCACGTGTAGGGCTCTCATGCAACTCGCCCCCTCTGTGAAGGACCTGATGTGGAATCTATCCATCAGATTCCCAAAGAGGAAATTCCCAACGAGCAATCGCAAGGGAATGAGACTCTAGGGATAGCACCACGGCTTGAGGTCACCCTAACCCAAGCTTGTCTTGATGCTATCAAGCCATGCGAAGTGCAACGGATGGTCCTCCAAGAGCTAAAATTTGGACCATTTCTCAAGAATGTACCAGAAGATGTGAGGCTTTAACTGCAAAACTCTTCGATGTGGCCAATCATCACAACTAGTGGTGAATGGTACTTAGGAGAGACCTATGGCTTCTAGACGAATTGGCAACCAAGGTCCAGAGTAAGAATCAAAGATATTTATGTCTCTTACTCTTCGGAGGAAATAGCGTAAGCTCTGGGGTTTCTCGAGACCAGAGAAGATATGGTGGAGATCCCAAAACAAGTAGACCCTGAGGTAAAAGGGGAGTGGATCAAGCAGTGCTATGGGGTATACCACAAGGAGTTCAGCTCTCTAAGCACAATGGAGAGGATGTATTCAAAGATCATGTCTTACCACCTAAATCTAACAGTAAGACCGAGCAAAATCACAGCCTTCTCTGCTCGTGCATGTGCCGCTCTAAGTGGGAAGTTCTGGATGAGTCTTCCACAGTTACTATTTTTGGAAATTGAAAAAAGGTTCACTGAAAGCAAACGTGGAAGATGAGCTCTCCCCTTCCCCTGCCTAATTAGAAAGTTATGCAAACATGCAAGGATAGCACAGTACACCAATGATACAATCTAACATGCCCTGATTGCCTCATGGTGTGAAATGATGACGGATAGGACTCCAGCCATGACGCAGACAGAGGAGGAGCAGCAACTGTAACAATGGAAAATGGCGGTTGCTAGAAACACCGAGCGAATCTCCGTGTACATAGTTCGAACCCTAGATTCGTGCGAGGGCTGTGCTGGAGAAAATGAATCCAAGGTGCCTTGAACGGTCTTGTTGATTATACGGGAACTTACTTAATCAGTAAATTTTGTAATGATTGGATCACAAGATGATGATTTCAATGTGAGGGTATAATATCGATTGACGAGAAAATGAGATCTGCTCCAAGATCGGATCTTGAAGGTAGTGATAACGATGTAAATGATGCAAAATGATTATAAAATCAATGTAAATAGAATGCAATGAATTGAATTTGGAGAATGTGTGATCCCAATGTTTGAGATTGAAATTATAGACAAATATGTTGAATATAATGGTTGCAAGCAGACTTCGGTTTAGACGAAGTGCGTGCCAAGAACAAGAAGCTATTCAGAGATGAAACAAGCAAAGGCCAATCTACCTTGTTCACTAGCCAATCTGGGCACAAGGGAGTTAGGCTTGAAGCAAGATGTTTGCTAACTTCAAATCTTTGACCAAAAGGCTTCTCTCTGTCACCGTCGAAGTTCTTTCGATTGCTAATTCTCTCTTGTTTTCTCGCCAATCTTTGCTAAAATTTCCAACAATTGCCAACCCTTTGAGCATCATCCACCAGGCTATTTATAAGATTAGGGTTATGAGAAAAATGCGGTTTAGATGATGTGTGTCCTGGGCCCACAAAATGCCATTGACTTGATGTGCTATAATTGAAGCTTGTGGTGTTACGCTGCATTACGCTCTGAAGCGTAGTATAGCGTAACTACCCTTCAAGAAGATAGTTCATTTGGCCTTTTCTTTTGCACTGAACAAACTATCCCGCGACTACGCTATGATACGCTGAGAAGCATATCGTGGTGTAATCGCTACCACCACCTGAATTATGCTACCCTTGTTGCTGCGGATAAGGCAACTGCGCTGCTTGTGTTACGCTGCGTAGCATAACATGGCGTAGTACGGTAAAAGTTAAGATTTTTGAACATGGTTGATTTGCAAAGCTGAAGTGTTGCCACTGTGCATCCCTTGTTCTGTTCTGTTCTCCCAGAGTCCACTACGCTGAGCTGTGTAGCGTAGCGTAGAAGGCCCTTAGCTGAAAAAAGAAAACTTGCTGAGATGTGCCACTTGTGAAAATCCCTGCCTAAACTTCGAGACTTTGTTGAATCATCAAAGTCTCGAAATTTCATGGTGTTTCAGCAACCACCTCCACCACTACACAAACAATAAGGTCGGGTTCGCAAATCATTGTAGAACACATCCGTGAGATCTGACAATCGTTCTTGAGCCAGCAAGAGCAATTTGGTAGGATTGGTGGAGGGGAAGACCCTTTGCTCTATCGCCCTGCAATGAGCCACCTGGAGCAAGGGGCTCAATCAGTCGGCTTGCTGGAAAGAGTAGGGTCGATGTTCTCCACCACCTGAATGCAAGTACCAAGAAGGATAGATCCTAGTGTTCAAGAGGTAACAGTATCAACCCAACAACTATTTCTCGAAATCTTTGGGAATGCTGCTACCTTCTCGGTACGCTTGGAAGATGGTGAAGGGGCAATAGTCTTGGTGATGCAACACCAAGGACAAGAGATTGTAGCCGAAGTGGTTGCTAATACAATTGCTACAACTCTCAACATATCAGCGGCACTGGTACCAGATGTTCATGGACTTCAAGATGTACGAGCGTCTGCTGGAACTTCACATAGAAGGATTGATGCAGCCCAACATGAAGAGCTGTTGGACCAACCGGTAGGAACCAGGCAACCACTTCTGGATGTCTTTGATCTTCCAAATAACATCATTGCAACCTAGTCGAAGCTGCTATCGGCAAGAGGTAAGAGCCTCATTTTGGAAGGGTTACTTGAAGTTACTCAAGCCACTTGTCAACACTTGACAATAGAAGTTGCCCAGTTAAAAGCCTAACTTGCCGAGCCAACTCTTCTCAACCATGAGCTCACTAGAGACAAAGCTTTTCAACAACTTCAGATTAAATTTCAAATAGCTGAGGATCAGCGAGAGTCGATGATCTTTGATAAGGCCTTGGCAGATGCTCAGACATATCATTTAGAAAAGGACTTAGCAAAGGTTCGCTAGGAGAACGTCAGGTTGACCACGGAGGTTCATCGCCTGTGTAATGTTGGTGCAGAAAATGAGCACATGAAAAATTTTATCCACCAATAGCAAGAAGAGCTAGCCAGGGTGAATGCTAACATGAGAAGGTTAGCAGCTCAAAACCAAAATTTGTCCATGTAGGAGGTTCGAGCTTTGCAACAAAAATCTTCCATAGAAATCGTTGCTTGGAATAATGAAGCTCTGAAGTTTGAAAAAGTCAAGAATCATTACAGGGACCAAGTGGGATTGCAAAAGGAAGTAAATGAGAAGCAAATTCAAGTCGCAAAAGCCAAGCTGAACCAAGAGCTCCAACAGGTCCAAGAAGGAGGCGAAGTATGGCAACCTATCTTTGATGGGTTGAATGTCTACAATAAGGCTAAAATCCGCCTCAAGGAGCTATAGATTGAAGAAATGACAGAGTATATGGAGCTTGCCAACCTTTGCTATGCAAACCTGGCTATGCTCACAATAGGGAGACCACGGTCCGAATTGGAGAAACAAGTGGCCGCCTCGTATTCTTTGTACAAGGGCAAGTTCCAAGCGCACAAAGTAGCAGAAATTGGAAATAAAAAACATGGAAGTCAAGGTCCTCCGCATGAGCTTTGAAGGACAATGTGTAGTGGCAGAGAACCTGGCCCATCGAATGACTAACTACCAGTAGCTGCAGACATCAATTTGAGCATTCAACATCGAACGAAAATAATTCGTAGCCCTTGGGAGGTCCCAGGTCCAGCACACATTGGTGAAGCTGCCTAGATAGTGAACAATTCCAGAAGTAAGGAGGAAATAATGAGGGCTCTCCTGGAGGCTTTCCAATTACCTCCAGAAGTCGCAGCTGCTACAGGGCAACCATCGTTCATGCTAGTGCAGCTGCATGGGCCAGAGGCTGGTGAAGGACCGTTGAAACCACCGCCCCTAGGGACAGTGTGATCTTCTTCAATAATTTTTGCATCCTTTTTCATGGTAAAGACTCCAGGACTGACAAGGTGTTTAATTTTGTCTCTGAACACCATCATTTTTGTAACTTATCCTTCTCTGTAACTTGGGTACTTGGTAAAATTGATGTTGTGTCATGTGTGTTGTAAATAAAAGTCCATACCTTCCAAATTGTAAGAGGAACTCGAGGATAAGTTTTTACTCAGTCATGGGGGTATGATGAAGTGTTTGTTGGTCGCTGCATTTATTAGGCCAACGCGGCCCTGTATAAACAACCGCATCGACGCATCCTTCCTTGCGTCGATGTGGCCCCGTTTACGCGGTGCCTATTTTAGCCTATAAATAAGAGGGCCTTCTGCCTCATTAAGGTACCTTTTTGTTAGCTGTAGTGAAGCTAAAGTAGTTTGTTCCCATAGGAGATAGAATATTTTCCAATTGCCCATAGTAGGTGTAAAGAAGGTGTCCGGCTCTTTATTCTAGCGTTGATGTATCTAAGCCCATTGGCATGAATAGCAATAAAGATGAGATTTCAAGCATTCCTTACAACATTTGGACTTAGTCATTTATTGCATTTAATAGTTTAATGTTTCTATGCTTTGATAATTACTTAAGTTTCTCTTATTACTAGTTTAATCGCTATCACTCATTTACAGTTCATAGAAACCATAAGTACGACCATCTCGAACATAAATCCAACACTTGGTAACCCAGTGACGCCTAACGTCTGGTAACCCAATAGTGGTTAGGAAACGCTCAAGACGTGCTTGGAAGATGGGATCAGATACTTATGCTAGGAATAGTTAAGATACAGATTAGGACAATTCTAGGTTAGATAATACTTCATTCCTTACTTTCCGTACCTTAATTAGACGCCAAAAGATAAAGTAAAAACCATAAAAATCGGTTGCCTTAATCTCACTTAACCATTGCCACTAGATACTCACAAGTGAGGTTGAGAAGACAATGACCATTCTAACAAAGGGTTTTGCTGGTTAGAGGTCTGGTGTATGTTAAGTGCTTACCCTCTACGGAATTCAACTGAGTCGCATGTGAACGTCCGTGATTCACATGGTTTGGCGTAGGGGTACCTAGCCGCTCATCAGTTAGTAACCATGACTTGAGTTGATTTGGTCTCATTTGAAAATTAGTATCCTAAATACCATACCCCTATAAACTTGGCAATACTCATATTACCTAGGACCTATGTATTGGTTAATTAAAGAGATTCAACCTAGTCATAAGATTGTCTCATCCCTACTTAACCAATAAGGTTCATTGTTATGAGATTCATACAAAAATTAGTACTTGAGGGGTAAGGTTGTGATGTCTTGCTTATCCTTAATACCTAGGACATAATTTTGCTGCAACGTGACGCAGCCGCCCCTCTTGAGTGTCGCCAGTTGTAGCCCCTCCCCCACCCCACGATGAAGTCGCCAAGTTGCTATGCTCAACGTGGTCTAGCAATGAATGTAAGGAAGACAAGATCATGCTCATTGGAGGATCCAACTCTAACTGAATCCCACGCCTTGGGCAGGCACTGCAAGAGCTCGTGCCTGGAAAGTCCACCACGGCACCAACATTGCCCACTGCATCAATCAGAGATATATATGATACATTGCAAATGGTATTGGGGCTGCAGAGGCCCCACACACACGCCGCGTCATCAATTCTACTGCGTTGCCACCATCCTCTCCGTCACTCTGCCACCGCACATCATTCACCTAGCGCCGTGCAACATGCACCATACTTCTCACCACCAGCATAGCGCCTATGCCCGCTATGGCGCAAGTGCATGTCGGTGGCCCCAAAAATGCAGATTTTCTGACACGTGGTGGCAGCTACATCTTGTGCGGTGGAACTAACACGAAGCGTGGTTGCAGCTTTGTGAAATCCATGTCCATGTGCTCGTTCTCGTTCTCGTTCGCGTCCACGCACGAGGTCACACTCACAAAACACTGCTCAAGTTGATGTGTTGCATGAAACCCTAGCCTAGCCGTCGCTGGCTCGCTCGCCTGCTAGCATGCACACCGCTCACCTGCTGTCTCCGCTCGCCTGCTGTTGACTGCGCCGCTCGCTACTGGCGCTACTGCTCGCTGCCATTGCCGCATGCGCCATTTCTGCCTGCACCTGCACTACCGTCAGCTACGTTACTGTTGAAAGACGCACCAAGAATTTGGGCAGCCCACAGCCCCGAGGATAATGCAGACAACATGAAATGCTACCTTTCATGGAGCTCTGCAGACACCACTGACATTGTGAAATGCTGCCTCTCATGGAGCTCCATGGACATCATGAAAGGCTGCCTCCCACATAGCTTTGTAGACACCACTAGCCACAGCAAAATAGATGATAAAATTAAATTTAAAACATGGAGAAAAATTTGCTTAAAAGGAAATTTGATGTTTTAACGCAAATAAGATAGAAATTCTGTAATTAAGTGCGCTCACTTTGGAGTAATACTAGGATGAGTGACCTCTTAGGAAGTCTTTTTTTCTGTGTTTAAAGTTTTCAATAGATTTCAACCTCTAAGAGGCAATGGTGAAGTTAGATCTAGGCCATAAAACTCCAAATATCACTTTTCACTCCTTGCCTGATGCAATGCCTTAAGATTCTCAAAAAGCTTAATTTTAGCATAACCTAGGCATACGATGTCCATTTCTAACATATGAATAGTCATTGCTAACATTTTTCACCTTTCTTAACTCAATGGTAAGTTCAGATTTATCATTCAAGTACCTGATAATTCAATGATATCATAAACTATGCCTTAAAAGACCACAACTTAGGGTAACTAATCATGCCTAACAATTTAGCTGTCGATACTTACAAATTTAACCTTTTGGGCCTTAAGATTAAGTTCTTAACCTGGGCAGATAGCTTTAAGATCACTAACCCCCTAGTGTGTCATTAGTTACATTGCCAAAGTTAGTGTCTTAAGGGGGTAGAAAGGTTGTTAAAAATTAGATAATGTGCTTAAATATTATCAAAATCAATTAATCCGTTGGTGAACCAAAATGGTCAAGAAGCTATATATCAATTCATCTTGCAACCAAATCATACAACAAAATACTAAGAAGAGTCATAATCTTATTCCAACAAGATGTATGATAGCCATTGATGGGACGCGATATCGCATGGGCCATGATATCGCATCCGCCG
>MNCI01028475.1:17815-31797 GCA_015680685.1 Gnetum montanum | reverse complement strand
TTTTTTTTTTTTTTTGAGCCATACTAATTAGCCTATTGTCAAAATCACAACATGGATGGTTGCACAATCTTTTATGATTTGAATGGAGTTTAAAGATTTGAATTACTATAAAGATTTGAATGGAATTTAAAAAATATGATTTTTAAAATCCCAAAACTTCAAATCATGGAAAAGAAAGAATGATCAAGGTTCCAAAGAAGCCACATTGCTTTAGCAGTGATACTAAAAATCCAATTATCAGAAGGATATGTATGTATGGTTAACACACATTTAAGTGTCAATTTAACATGTCCAAATGTCAAATTATGTCAAGGAGCATACTTGATTAAGCAAATAGAGGAAGGTTTGAAGAATAAGTTATTCCTAAGATATACAAATTCAGTGCCAATTGTCCTTTGTGGAGACTTCAATGCAAAAGTTTGAAGTAGTGTTTATCAATTCTTAAAATATGGATGTGTAAAAGAATCCTTGGAAGATGAACCCATTTTGAAAAAGATGTTCTCAACAATTCAACATGAAATCCCTTTGGCTAGTAGTGCATATTCTACTTTGAATCTTCAATAGATAAATCAGATCCCAGAATTTAGGAATAGATGATATTTAATGGATACTACTCATCAAGAATCACTTTTTACTAATTTCTCTACCATGATTAATGAAAATGAATCAACATCATTCTTCATTAAAACCCTAGATTATATTTGGTATGATGTTTTATTCTTTCAAGTTACTAAAGTTAATTTCTAAAGAAGAAGTTGAGAAGAAGCAAGATCAAGCCCTTCCATCCTGAACAAGACTATACAATCATATACCACTTATGGTAGAACTACAATTACTTCCCAAGGTTGATCAAGATCAAGAAGTATCTTAACCTTACTTCTATTTTATGATTTTCATGATTTTCTTCATTTTTTTAATGTATATTTTAATTAGATAAATAAAATATTTAAAGTAATGCAAGTTATAAATAAGGATTTACCCTACCTTCACTTGGGTAACCATATATGAGTTGCACTTTGTGTGACCTTGGTTAGGACTAGTGATTGGTGGTTGGTAGACCTTTAATTCACCTCTTGTCATTATCTTAGGAAATCCAGAAAGTATTAAGAAAGCAATATTTAAATTCCTACATATTCTTCTCACATATATTTTTTTTGCAGAATAAGGAAGAAACAACTTCAAGTTCAAAGAAATCAAATTATTAGAGCATAGAATCATAAAAGAAGCATTGGAGCTGGAAAAGGATAGTCAACACGGACTCATTTGAGGACGAATGAAACTTAAGGTGGGGGGGGAGGGAGGGAAAGGGGTAGATTGTAATGTCCCCATTGGACATTCTCCAATGGTGTTGCTACATAACAAAGATGGTGCCTCTTCATAACAAGTGTTGTCATTATCGTAACAAGACTTGAAAGGGGAGTTGTAATTAAGACCTAAAAGAGCATGTTGTAATAACGAACGTGTCTCTTGAGGTGGCCTTTGGAGCTTTGACCTAGGGTATTTATACTTGGGCATAGAGGTTGTATTAGCATGGAGTTGTGAAATCAGTAAAGGTTAGTAACAAGTGTCAAGTGAAGCAGGACAAGAAGCGAACTAGCCATCCCTTCTAGCCAATAACAGGCCTAACTGTGGTGACAATGCTAGATTGCCTCTAAGAGATAAATGCTAAAGGAAGAAAACCCCAAGAAACACTCTCAAAGCATAATCCAGATACACTATTCCACATCAATAAAACATTCTTTCGTTTTTCTTTATGCATTTTCCCTATTATTTTCTTTACACATAATATTGAATATTAAATATATTTGACGTTTGATGTATCATCTTCTTACGAATGACACACTAATACATTCCTATACTAACACATCTAGCCTTAACCTAACTCCAAAGCAAGGATGGTGGCCCAAGCATTGAAACCAAAGCTCCTCTTCAAGCCTACATATCTTGGTGACAAGGTTCACCAAGAATCAAGGCCCATGTAGTTCTATATGGTGGTTAAAGTAATATGGAACCTAAAGTATCTCCACATGTCGCCAACCCTATTCTAGAGGAAAACAACCTTTAATTTACTAACAAAGCTTGTTTTCCCACAAATGTTTTTAAAAAAATCTTAACTTAAAATTTAATCAATATATCAAATGTTTCATATTGATAGAAAATGACTCTACCAAAGAAGCTAAATCTTTCTAACAGTTTATAAATTACTTTCATATCTTCATTTGGTTTGCTTGCATAAAGAAAAAGATCCAAGATTTCGTATCTTCATTTGGTTTGCTTGCATAAAGAAAAAGATCCAAGATTTCGTATCTTCATTTGGTTTGCTTGCATAAAGAAAAAGATCCAAGATTTAGATGTTGCTTATATTTGGCTTTTAACAGAGGTGAATGGCATAAAAAAGAGTACAACTAGCAAACAAAACTATTATACAATACTCCTTAGGTTAATACATCAACTTAAATCCAATCTCTCTCAAAGATTTACAAATGTATTTAAATTCAAATCAACTTAATGTCAAGAAAATAAGTATATAAGCAAATAAAGGACTTTCTACATGCTAAACAATTTCTTAAGTAGGAGTCTTTTATAATGATATTAAATAAAACATAAGAGTACCTATGGAAGTGGCATTGAGGCTCTATAGTACAACAAAGCATATTGGTCTATTTCAAGAGAAGCTTGAACCAGAAACCTACTTCAAACAAACCGATGTAATGTGCAAAGAGAGTATATGGGAGAAAAGTTTCATAAAAGGTACTAGGGGGTGTTGAAACCCAAAATAATTGAAACATAGATACATCCTATAATTTATAGAAATTTATAACTCAATGTTACTTTAGTAAAATTAAAATTGAACCTATACCACCATGCTAACACCTCATTCTTACCCAATAATAGATATTAGATAAAACTTTGGTGCACAACAATTTTGGTGGGAGTTTTTTTTTTTTTTTTGGATATTATTCAAAAGGACAGACATACTGTAAATGAATTGTGGATTTTACTTTTGTATAATCCATTGATATAGGATAATCTCTTTTTTCTTATGCCTCGAGAAAAAAATGCCTTGGAAATTTTTTTTATCCTAACGAAAAGAGAGTAATAAGACTTTATCGGCTATTTAATATACAAGTCGAATGTTTATGCTATACTATAAACATTTTTAAATTTGGCCAATGTTGCTGTGAATAATTCCAAAAATTTCAGGTTTTCAAAACAGCATTCATAATCAACAACAAAAACCCTCTCCCATGAAATACATCCCACAAGATCTTAAATATAGTCAAAAATTCTCAAAACACGGTCCTCATCAAAACTGATAGAAAATCCAATTTTTTTTATAAGAAGACTCGATTGGTAGTACGTTGTAATTATACAAATAATTTGTATGATATGACAGAAAATAGAGAGCTTGTTATAAGCTTTGTGGCAACAATTAACCTAAAATAAACCACCAATCCACTTTTTTGAACTAATCGCAAGAATGCAAATAAATGAGCCTTCCAGCAGTTGCAGTGCACAAGGAGAAATTATATATTACATCTAAGAAATTATTTGTTAGTTGCCATGGTATACAATACTTTGGCTCCATGTTCCTAGGAACTGCTAGGACGTTCAACATTATCTTTATGTTTTATCATGCCAGTCTCAACAAGGTGGGGAACTTCTGCTGCAAGCCAAGGGGCAAGTCCCAAGCACAAGGCATGTGCAATCCCAAACCTTGGACTGCATTTGGAAAATGAAAATGCGATTAAAAAGTTTGCAATACTAAAATTAATTTACAAGAAAATATTTCCATGCTTAATAATGTATCCAGATGTGAAATACAATTTTTGATTACCAGTTCTTAGCCCATAGAGGCTTGAAGTGAACTGTAAGGCAGATCTTCCCTCCTCTATACATCTGTGTCATCCCACATATTAAATGGCAGTAGATTAAAAAATAATTTAAGAAGGAAAAATATAAAATAGAGGTATGTGAAAAGTAATTGTTCTCCAGCAATTTATGAATCTAATGAGTGCATGGAGAATAATATACGAAATAAAACAATATCAATACTGCAGATTTCAGGTACAGATGGGAATACTGATCAAATACTTATTATCAATCAAAATAAAGTTAAATTAAAAATACAAGTGTAAAAGGCTTGATAACATCAAAAACTTGCTGCCAAAACCTCAGGAGATTACAACAATCTCGCAATACGAATACATTAAAGTTCAAAATCACATAAATTAAATTACTTTGCACAGCACTTTCTATCACCGTTGTAAGACAGTCAAACATACAATAAAACATGTGATCAAAACAATGTGGATATACGAAATTACCTAGCAGAACAGTAAGTTATACCATCATAAATACATCCCATCAGACCCAAAGACTGCAGGAGTTAGCATTTTGATTTGCATTAATATTGTGACATTTTAGTCCCTACACCTGTCACTTTAATGGACATACGAACACTGGATGTCTCTATCATTTCATGGCTTCCGTGGCTTGAATGACTACGGTTGCATACTGATACATATAAGCATTATCCAAAAATGGTTAAAACTGAACTGGTCCAATAGATCAAAAAATCTGTAGTATCATAATCATTCGAAAGTGCAGTGTTTACCAGAAACAATTACAATTTTATCTTCATCACAAAACCTTTTATCTTTCCAGGATGTTTTTCAAAAGACATTATGTTCTAATGTTGTTTTTTATTTTTTTTATTTTTCTGTTTGCAAATTTGGTTAAAGCTTGTGATTTCCATCTCACAAGTCATTGTTTCAATCTTAGTGGGTTACACCAAGACGTACATTTATTGGGAAAAAATGACGTCTTTAATAAAACATGTCCAGTAGATCTCTAGTGTCTAGAATATAATAAAACCAATTCAGTTTACGACAGATATGAGCATTACACCTAGCTTGCACAACAATATTTTGCTCATAACTGTTTTTGCACTAGTGACAAGAAACTAATAAGCTCCAGGAAGCTGCAGAATTAAATTCCACCGCTAACACATCTCCAGAAAGCACATGTAAATTTTCTCCTTTAAACAAGAAACAAAATAAAAGTTTAACATAAGCAAATAACACAACTATGAGCTCCTATGAGACACAAGCCATTGAACGATGGAGTTAAATAAAACAGCAAGAGCATCTCATCATGAGAAATCACAGTATTACAAAGAAATTTCTAGATACTATGAAGAAAACAAAATAGAAAGGATTAAGCTTCCTTAGCAAAGGCACTTTCCATTAAAGTGTCAAAAGCATCAAACTGATTCCCTGTAAAAAGACTCAATTGTTGTACTCAATGATTTATAAAAAGGCAATTAATCACCGTGGAGGCCAGTAACCGTCGTTTCATGTTTTCTTCCAAGCCGAGTTGACTCATGGACTCGGCCTGATTATCTTATTACAAAATAAAAAGAAACTGGTAATAATAGTGCTAACAAGCAGAAAGGAGTATGGTGTGCTTTTAGGTCGTTTATAAAACTTAATTTTGAATTATCAAGAATTTTTCAAATTCTCTTTGCTTTCTTTTATCTTGGAGCTCTATACCAATTTTATATACTTCAGGCTCATCTCCTATTGATAATTCTATGGCTCTGCTTTTGGATTAAGATTAAAACTTAGCTGGTAGTCTCCTAAAAACATTCATCATATTGCAGCAAAATGATGATTGAAAAAATTTAACCATCATTATCGGTATATTAAGTGGTTTAACATATGCCTGAGTTTTTACACTGATTTATCTAAACCACCACGTTTTTCCAATTGGTTTTCCAAACCCAGCAGAACTTTTTCCCAAGTTTTTAATCATTGGTTGTACTGGCTTTGATAGATTGTATTGTAGAGAAGATGGTTGTGATCATTTCACAAGACCACCGAATCTGATGTCTGTTCTTCATATTGCATAGAATAACATTATGTAAATATACACTATATTAATAAGATTATCAAGTTTTCAACTATTTAACTTATTTGAAAGCATTTTAAAAATATACACTAAATTTTTTTCTACCAATTGCCTTCCACCAGAGAGTACCCTTAATGAATGCAGTGGCACAAAAAAGGTACAACCTAAATGAAACTTTTGTATACTTTCAGCATCATGTAAACCCTACACACTTGACAGTGCACCAAACACAATCTTAAGATTATTAAACAATCATAGATATAACTCAACACATCGTCACCCTTGGATTTATCATCTCAAAATTAAGTAAATTCAGACTCAGACCCAAACCCCAGTAAAAGAACCATGAAAATTTTTAGGTCTCTCCGATAGAGTCCTTATTTGAAAAGGAATTGCAACTTTTAAAAAACCGTAAAATTCATAATTTATATTTAATAAGAGGAACATTATCAGGGTTCAATGCTCATTCTACCAAGGTAGTTCCTGGAAATGCTGGTTGAAGAGCCAAAGCCTAGCCTCTTTAAATTACCACTTGAAAAAAAAAACCCCCAAAACAGCCCCAGAGGAAATCCAGGAACCCAGGTCTTACCACTTGAAATCCAAAAACAAACCCACAAAAGATTGCAATTACCAAAGGTGATCATGAAACCATAATGACCTTTGTCGAATGCAGGGCTGCTCTGAAAATAACTTTTCTAAACTCTATAAAACAAGCCATCTCTAATTGAATAACAAAAAAAAAACCCTAATCCAATACCGCCAAAAGAATTTCACAAAAAGAAAACCTTAAAAAAAACATAACAAAAACAAAAAGATTGCAATTACCAGAAGTGATCGTAAAACCCAATACATACCTTGGCAGTTTTGCCATCAAGCTGGGGCAATTCGATCTCAGGAGCAGTTGCAGGATACGTAACAGGTATATCGAATTGCAGATCGAATTCGTATTTGAGGAGGTCGTGGACGTACCAGCATTTTCCAGTCCAGCGGGTGCCGTCAGGGGAGGCAGAAATGCGGAACCAATCATTGTCATTGGATTTGTTGATGGACATGTACTTGATCAGCGACTGGTATTCTTCTTTGAGCCTCTGCGTCCATGCTGCACCATCCCTCGGGCCTGCTCGCGTTGTAAGCAGAGGTATTTTCTGCACTGTCGATTTCGTGCTTGAATCCCACCCCTCCATGCCTGCTTCTGCTTCTACATCCTCGCACCGACGCTGCACCTTAATTTATAGTTTCATTGTTAAGTAATAATGTAATTGGGTTTAACTAGTTTAGCTAAGTCTTTATAAATGTATTTGTAGATTGCTTTGCTTCCTATTCATAGGATGGAAGAGTGACAAATGTTTGGATAAAGACCGTTACATAAAAATCTATATCATGAAGAAAGAGTAAAGATGTTTTGTTTTCATTTTTTTAATGACATATTGAATGAGCAAGCTTTTATAGAAATTATGAAAAGATAGACAATTTTGTTTAGTACAGTAATGCTTGGATTGCAATTCATAATATGGTTGATAAGTGGTTAAATTATTCGAGGATTTTTCCTTTGGAATGTATGGATACATTGTTATTGTTGTCACTAATGTGGCAATGCTTTAATTGTAGTGCATGATATGGTTGAAAAGTGGTTACATTATTAGAAGATGTTTTTCTTTGGATTACATAGATACAATGTTGTTGTTGTGCTCAAGAACAAGATTGAATCTGATATAGTAATGGTTGAAAATAACTAGAAATCATTATGAAGTCAATAATGATCTAACAGAAACTAGTGCATTATGTTATCTTTTTCTATATTGTGAAGAATGTGTTATTATAGATGGTCCTCTTGATAGATTATAAATGCTGACAACCATTTTGGTCAAGTGAATGACTATGTTGATAACTCTGAATTAGGAGAATGACAAGAATTTGTGTTTTTTGCAAAAGTAATTTAAGTAAGAATAATAGATTTGAAAATGCTACTAGACAACTTGGATTAGAAATGGCAATATTAGTTATTTCTAAATTTCAAGGTATTTAAGACAAATTTATGACTTTGTTTATTTAACTTAGTTATTTATTTATGGAAGTTACAAGAA
This sequence comes from Gnetum montanum, assembly GCA_015680685.1. Classification (NCBI taxonomy): domain Eukaryota; kingdom Viridiplantae; phylum Streptophyta; class Gnetopsida; order Gnetales; family Gnetaceae; genus Gnetum; species Gnetum montanum. Next base: position 23,800 of record MNCI01028475.1, on the reverse strand, counting down.
AGATAAATTTAATTTATAGAAGAGGAAGCATTGGGTTAATGTTGTTGGGTAAGATTATAACTTTGGGTTCTTATTAAGTTATTTTTCTAATGAAGTCATTCTTTGATCAACATTGGTATCTTGAATAATAGTGGTACCAACATTTCTTGCGTTTGAGCAAGTACTATTCTTATAACAATTGGTTTTTATTAATGTAGTGTTCTTGTGGGTGTCATACTCACAATTTATGTCTTTTCTTGTAATTTGTACTACATTGATCATTGGTAAAACGATTGGTAATGTTCATATTGTTACTATTATGCACAATAGGAAAGCAATAATGGCATATTACTCTTAGATGTCTTTATTGCTTTACCTAGTACTTTTTGTATTAGTATTTCATCTTGTAATATTTGATGTGTTACATTGTAGTTGAAATTATATTATTTGTGTTACTAGGTGGTTTTGGGAGCATGGAAGAACTTATGGAGGTTATTAGTGGGACACAACTTTGAATTCATAACAAGCATGTTTGATAATGTTGTAACATTAGGCATAATTTATAATTATTAATGTTAAAATCTATAAATAATTTTTCTTATATATTTTCAAGTAGGATGGTTAAATGTTGGAGGCTATTATGACTTTTTGTTGACATTTTTAGATCATGTGGTAAACAATGGTTTCATTAGTAGTCAAGATCGTGATATCTTTTTTACAAAGACTTGTCCAAGAAAGTTAATATGGAAGCTTCAAGTATACAAATATTGCATACACATTGCATATATTTTTATTTCTTTTTTCCCTAAATTTCTATTAATCTTATTAAGTTATGCATCTAATAATTTTTTGCAAGAATGAAGGGACAACAACTTAGGTTTGAAGAAAATATTCTGGTTGAAGAAAATATTTTTTTTAAGAATGAGGGACAACACCTTGGGTTAGGAGCAAATACTGTGGCTGAAGAGATATCAAATAGGACCATCAACACTTGTGAAAGTACCTTAAAGATATGACTAAAAGTGAAGAATTATAAATAAGAAAAAGAAACTATTTTCTAATAATTTGTATAATTATATACTTGCTAATGCAAAGAATTAAGTTTTTTTTAATTACATTATAAGTAATCCCTACTAATAAAAAGATATTTTTTTATTGTTTAAGTGAAATTATAATTATACTTTTACTAGTTATATTTATATATTTAAACTAATGATTAACAAATGTCGTTGGTTAGTATTACTAATGTACTAATGAAGTTTGATTATTATAATCATATTGATTATTATTTACAATGTCATATTCATTGGAATAGTCCTTATTTATTAAGTATATATAGTATGTTCTACATGAAAAAGGAAAGTAGGTTTTATTAACTTTACAAGATAAAATTTATGGATCTTCCTCATAATTAGAATCTTCACCATAAGGACTTGCCAACTAGACTTGACTAAATGGATGTTGTAGGTTTTCTAATGTTAGTCCACCATTAAGTTGAATATTCAATATGCATAAATCATATGCAAAAGGTGAAGCTGTATTATCAGCCTTCTTGTTGTTATGCCAAAAGTAACTTATATCCCACTTGTTTGTTGTACACACTACTTAATAGAAAGTAAACCCTGATGGATAGCAAGCAACGAGTCTTCTCTCTATAGTGGAAAATAAGTATCTTCTTTTTATAGTGGAAAATAAGTAATAACTCATGCTAGTCCAACCAAACCTGTTTGTGTATATATTCGAACTCTACGATCTGTATTAAAAAATAATTAGCATAATTTGCACCTTGAACAAAAGAGAAAAAATTTTCTATCATAAAGTATTAATTATGACCAAAATCTTTCCACCATTCAAACCATGCACTATTAGGTATATTAAATGGAACAATCTTAATTTCATAATAAAAACATGAATTTCCAAATTTGTAAAATGGCCACAACCACCAATTATTTATCACAATGCTTATGTTTTGAATTTGAACATATACTTTGTAGCAATAATTTTTTGATGAATTAATTTGTTCATACTTATATATTGCATTTTGCCAACACAACCTGGATTCATAGATAAAGTTTTTAAAAGCAGTTTCATATTGCTCAGAGTGAGCTTACATTGCAATTAGTGACATATATTTATCTAGATCTCCATTATCACAATTTATTAGTAGATGTGAAGATTACTCTTGCCAACCTTCTCTTATCAGATATGATCTCATTTTACGCTTTTTTAAAATCTATCAAAATAAAGCAAAAATATACAAGTTAGGATAAAAAAAATTCATTGATATACAATTTTTTAAAAATGCTAAACTTTGTTGATGTTTTTAAATAAAAAGAAAAAAATGAAAGACATAAAAGAAGATTGACATCACAAAGCGGATGCTTAATAAATAAACTAAAATAAAGAAGCAATTGTCCAATTTGCACCTATAATTGCAAGCACCTCCAACCAACAAGATGGGAAAGAAAGAAAAATCCAAGTAATTGTAAAGTTAGTGATGAGTGGCGAGGTACCCCTACGCCCAACCATACGAAGCACTAAGGTGTTACGCACGATTCAGTCGAATTCCATGAACCTATAGTTATCTAATGCACTAGCTCTTTTAGGAAGTGAAATAAGCATTCAAAATGTTCGTTGTCTTCCCAACTACACTTGCGAGGCTCAAGGGTATGGTTTAAGTGTAATTGAGGTATATGATTTTTTATTATTTTGTGTTTTATAGATGTAATCACCTACAACAAGAATGAAGAGTAGAGTAACTTAAAATCTAACTTGTCTACTACCTATCTAGCCTAACATAAGTAACCATCCCACTTTCCTAAATACATATAGCACTATTGGGCTACCAAACATTAAGCGTTGTTGGGTTACCAAGTCCTGTATGTATGCTCAAAGTGGTCATGCTCATGTTCATTAACAACTAAAAATAAATTGCTTAATTCAAATGCATTAAGTAAAGAGCAAGAAAGTAAAATGCATTAAAGAAAATATTAATCTATTCTTAGTGCTACATGGATTGTCAAAAGAGTTTGTTTTATTTCCATCACACTACTATGCTTAGGTACATCAGTGCTTGAACAAAGAACCGTACACACTTAGACTCCTTCTGGGAGCACTCAAAAAATATTCTAACTCTGAAAGGGAGAAATGGCAAAAGCTTTGCTACTCTAATTAGAAAATGACCAAAAACTAATGTGAAAACTAGAGCCCAGGTGTAGTATTTATAGACTCAGGGTATATACCCCAATGTCGGGTATGCGATGTCATAGCTGGACCTTGACATTACATACTCGACATCATGGCCCTAATGTTGCATATGCGATGTTGCGGCAGATAGCATAAATGTGATCATCAGTTAGTATACTCTTATGTTGAGTTCTTGTTTGTAGTTTTCTTCTACATCTAGACTACTTCAACCATGCTTTTTATTTCTAGAGTGTGTTCGATCAATATGCATAGTATGGTCATGTTGTTAAGTGAAGAAAAGACCAAAATCTTATAGTTAAAGTTTGACCTGTTTATCTTTATTTAGGGTAAGTTATAATCTATTAAGTGGTAATGTTAGGTTTGCATTATGGTAATGTTGTAAAATAATGATGTAACATCATAAAGAAATTATGATGTAGAGCTAATAGATTTTATCTTCTTATTGAGTGCAATGTTATAACCATCATATTCTCTATATAATAGGTGTATGAAAATTTGGTTTGAGTATTGTCAATGAAAGATTTGATTTGATAATTTTAAGCATGGTAGGTTGCTCAAGAGATATGAATCTACTGTTTAAATAATAATGTTGATAGTAGCAAATTTGAGTGTATTGATTAAAAAGAAAAATTTTAAATGTAATATTAAAATAATGGATAAGTGGAATGTATATTATGCATCGTTAGAAACAGATAAATAAGATTTCGGAAATTGTGATAAACATTTATGATTTGAAACTATTTCTTTGTTATATATTTTTTAACATTTCTGGTAGAATTGTGTATATAAAAGAGATGCACTTGATTGTAAACATAGTAAATATTGAATTGTAATGGCGTTAGCACATAAATCTAAGGATGGTTTATATGGAGTTCATATTCTTATTGTTGATCATGATGTTTTATGTTTACTATTATTAAAAGAAATGTTTGAAACTTGTTATTATAAAGGTATAGTTATGTATTGTTTTGTTAACCTTATAGTATCTAATTTCTTTTAAAAAATTTTATCATTAACTTTTGTTTACTTGTCAATTACAGTTTGAACTAAGGGGATGAATGCTTTGTATATATTGAAGAAAGAATGAAATATGTTTAATCTTGTAGTTACTAATGTAGATATAGTTTTTAAAGATGGATTTAAAAAATTAAAGTATGTTATAAGAAAATAAGTATACCTTTAATAGGTAAGTTCTTTAATATGTTAGAGATTAAGAAATTTGATGTAGTTATTTGTCTATATTTTAATATTCATTTTTCTACTTAGTGATGTCTGATGTGTGTCATTAATTTCTAAGCAGTTATGTTTGAAGCATGTCATTAATTTCTAAAATCTATTCTCGTGAAAGATGTAAAAGTGTGTGGCAACATATGATGAGGCAAAAAATTACTAAAAATATTTATTTATGTGGTGGAAACAAAGTAACAAAAAATAAGAAAAAATGATAGACATAAAAGAGCATGAGGATAAAATCAAAGGTTCAAAAAGAATTTTATGTAATGAAATGGAATAGAATGAAATGGAATAGAGGCTTATTACAAACAGGAAAATGGTAACATTTTGTGTGTGTGTGTGCGCGCTCTTAATTTCAGGTTATCCTTAGGTGAGACTTCAAAAGAGATGGTACACAAAAGTAATATCAATAATTAAAATTATGTAGATGCACAACATAATCTTTAGATAAAAATATAAAAAGAAAAGTGTTATAAAAAATACATGTTTGTATATAATTTGTGTAGTTTTAACAAACATAATCATTTTAGATTGTGTAGAAATGTCGCTTATCATTAAAAGGAAAACAAAACCTTGCATTTTGATTTTGAAAATATTTATAGAACATTTATTCTCAACAATTAAAATTAGGGAATGAAAACTCTTTCATGAAATCATGTTTAAGATATCATGAAAATATTGTTGTTGGTGCTATATCAACTAGTTATATATATGATATAACTTATCAAATAGAAATGTTGAACAAACTTATTGTTTTTTATAGCCATGATGGAAATCAACATTTGCCAAATGCATATAAAAGCAATAAAGGTTCTTTGAATGATAGTGAGGATGCTATACTAGATGTATGTAATGTTTGTTTTATATGTATAAGTGTTTTTAAAATACAGTAATATGTTATCTTTATTTAGGATTATTGTTAGGTGAGAATTCAGAGAAAATGATACATGAAAGTCATAGTAGTCAACCTACGTATGTATATGCATAACATATTCTTAAGGTAAAAAAAATATTAAAAAAGTATTATAAAAAGTACATATTTGTATATAAGTTTTTTAGTTTTAACAAGCATAATGTTTTCAAATTATGTAGAAATATTGCTTACCATTGAAAGGTAAAAAATTTGCATTCAGATTGTGCAAATGTTGAGAGATATAATATTTATCCTTAACAATTATAATTAGAAAATGATAACTTTTTTATGAAATTATGTTCAAGACATTTTGACAATATTGTTGTTGATGATACATGAAATAATTTTATAGGATATAACTTGTTAAATAGAAATGTTGATCAAACATATTATTTTTATAGCCATGATGGAATTCAACATTTCTCAAATGCATCTTAAAGCAAGAAAGAATCCTTGTCTGATGCTGAGGCTACTATACTGGATGATAACAATGATTAACATTATTTTAACAATTTTTTATCAGAGAATGCACATATTTATTTTGTTTTGTTTTATTTTATTTTGTCTTTATCATATGTATTAATCATGTGTTTCATGATAATTTTTTAACACCACTCAAGCCATGATGCAGTGTTCATAGTAGAGTTAGTCAT
>MNCI01028474.1:330093-352697 GCA_015680685.1 Gnetum montanum | reverse complement strand
GTTGTGATTCCTTCAATGCTCATAGTGTCACTCTCTTTCTTCATGTCTGATTCTATCTATTTATTGTTCATAATCATCTTCCTCTTTGTCATGATACATTCTTTGATATTCATATCTTTCATTATCTCTACGTATTTCCTTATCATGGTCTCTAGGTCTTTGTTCTATCTTGTCAAGATCTATTGATGATCATGAGGAAGAAGAGGAAGCAGTTGGAGAACGATGTTGATTGGTTCTTGTTCTATGACTTCTTGATTCATTCTCTTGTCGTTTTACAAAAGCTCTAGGCCTTCAGCTCTACCTATGTTTGGAGTCTTTTGCATCTCTCCTAGGTTGTCTATAACATGGATAGTGTTGAACGTTCAAGAGGCAAAACTATGTTGCCTTGCACATCTCTCCACCTCAGTTCTTCATCCTAATGGAAGATAAATTTAAAGTCAGGATAATATGGATCTATATGAGCATATGAAATTCTAGTTTTCATGGGTGCACTCTAGTCTTCTTCATCATATCTTTTGTCATGACTCTTCTGAGCTTCTTTGTTAGGTGATGATTTTTCCTTAAGTGTTGAAGCCATGTTTTATGTTTGATGCTCTTAAGTGTGTGTGTGTGTATTAAATGATTGATTAAAAATGTGAAAGATAAACTTTATGATTCTAAATACAATGAACTCAGTAAGATCAACTACTAAGCAAACATTGACACATCCTTGGCAACAACACCAATGATGAGTAGTAGGGTATCCCAACACTCCACCATACAAGCACAAGTGCATGTGCACAACCATATCATAATCCATGGATGGATAATGTAAGTATGCTGATAATCAATTTTTGATCATTTTCTTTCCACTTTGAGTTAGTGAAGTGCAAGTGTATGGTTTAGCTCTAAGTAAGGCATATGATATGTTGATGTTGTGGGTTCATATTACTCCTAAGTACTTTTATAATAAAAGTGAGTATAAATTATAAGTCTAAGTAATGACAAAACTATAACTCTATTCTAGCCTATGGCAATGAGCATCTGTTCCTAGCGTGCCATACATGTCTTGGACTTATGTAACTATTACTAGGATTACCAAGTGGGTTCACTACTAAGTGAATCAAGTGAAACCACTACTGGGTTATCAAACGATTACTCTTAAGACTTGAAACCAGTCGTACTCATTCTGCCTTTAAAATAAACATGAGAAGTAAAGTATTTAAGAAATATAAAGAATTAAGGTAAAGCAAGCATATTAAATAAATGACAATTAAACTAAGTTGTGAAATTAGCTAAATAAAATGAAGAAACTAAGTGGATGCTAGAATGGTAAGAAACAATCTCAATCTTTATTGCTAGTTATGAATTGTGGCCAAGTATAATACACTCAAATAAATACTATATACAATTTTTTGACATGACACTATGGGCATTCACTCTATTGCTAAGTGCTAACTATGAAAACAAACTACAAGAGTTTTGCTAAGGGTGAAATAAATTGATTATCTACTGATGTGACCAATTGTCGATATTCACAACTCCCAATACATCGTATCAACAATGACATAGGTAGAGCTATGATATCATACATAAGATATTATGCATGACAAAAATTGATTTTATCAAATGTTATATGCTTAAGTGTATATATATCATATGTTATGAAAAGTATATTTTTCCATCATTGCCTTGCATTCTTTTTCCACCATTTGTCTTGTGCATCCAGAATTTTTCTGTTTCAAAAATAGAAACCCTTTCTCATGACATTTCTTCATCTAAAACCTAATTTTTGCCTAGTTTCTTATATCTAAAGCCTTTTTTTTCATTTTTAAACATGTAACAAGCCAAAGTGTTGTGCTCCATGTGATTCTTTCACATATAAATAGATTATGGCCTTCAATACATCTTGTTTTAGATCATAAGTGGTTTCTAGCATGTTAGTTTAAAGCAAAGGAGAAGACTAATTTTTGGCATCTTAGCAGGCAAGGAAGATTACTTCAGTTTACTTTTCATATGGCTAACTTATTTTGTTGTGGATCCTACCTCTTTACTTTAATTTTTTCTATAATTCTTTCATGCTTTTAATTATTATACCAAGATTTTGTCAAAATTTCTTTATTTTATGTTTATTTTTACTTGGAAATTAGTATTTTAACCTTGTCCAGACCATATTCTATCTTTTAGATGAATTTTTGGAATTGTGGGAATTATCCCCAAATTGTTTCTCAAATAATTTATGATTATTTTAGATCAACTCATGATATAAACATGATTTTGGAAGAATTTTAAGGAATTCTAGCTATTATGAATTGTTGGCTATTTTGGAAAATTTAGTTCATGATATAAACATGATTTTGTGGAATTTTGGCTACCATGGATTTGGCTAATTTGGAAATCTTTTAGAATTTTGGAATAAAATAATATTTATGTGACCATTTGTGCTTAGTTGGTAGTGGGAGCTAAGAATCTTCTAGATGCACCCATTTGCATCCAATAGTGGTGTGCTCTTTAGTGAGACCAACCCCAAATAAACAAAGGTTGTTGGATGGGTTTGCTACCTTGGATTTTGATTCATAAGTTCATGTGAGGTTATGGATTTAGCTGAGACCATGGCACTAATCAACTAAGTCTAGTGGAGTTGTGGTGAGGCATAGTCAAGACCTATCCTTCCAATGATATGTGTGCCATAGTTGTTAAGGATGTTAGGAGTGAGGCTATTTCCAAGACCTAGCTATGAGTGACTTGTTTGGGATCACGAGGTTAATCTAATAATAGTAGTAAGGTTATTCCAAGAACTGTCAGTGAGTTCCTTTGGTAGTGAGGATAACCAAGATCTAGCCTTTGGAGATGCCTAGTTACAATATACATTCTTTGGGTTTTTGTTGAACAAATTTGGAATATTTTTAGACATTAAATAATTTAAATGATAGTTCCATGATAGTAGTGAGGTTATTCCAAGATTTTAAGGTTCCTTTTAATAGTGAGGGTAACCAAGACCTAGCTTTTGGAGATGCTTGGATAAAATATACATTCTTTTAGATTTTAGGTCTTCTTTTGGAATTTTGGATTTCTTTGGATTTTTGGATTTCTTTTGAATTTTTGGAAAATTTTGTGGTATTTTTGGACCTTTAAAAATTTTGAATATTTAATTGGAAACCTTCACCTGCCCATAACATGAGACTTTGGCCCAAAACCTATATGCTCCATGAAGAGGAAAATATAATAACCTTTCATATTTGAGGGATTTAACTCCTCCTACATATCTATGCAAAGTGCCCAAAGTAGTCATGAAAACACTAGAAGACAAACATGAGATGAAAGGTGGATCAATTCTAAACAAGATGCATCCCCCAAACTTTAAAATAATTTCTATATATTTTCTATTTCGTGAAATATAAACCTTGTACACTTTTGGAATGCTTGNATTTTGGATGTTTGATTGAGACAAAAAAAAGTGTAGTTGGAATCATTATTTTGTGTACTATTTTATGATGCAATTAGTGAAATTTTTCAACATCTACATTTTTGTGGCTTTTCAAATATCTAATTTGCTTTAAATAAGTTTTATTTAATTATGGATGGGAATATTAGGAAATTTTGCTACACTGTATTGTTTAATTGTATTTATGTTCCCAATTAATAATTTTTATCTATTTTTCTACTTCCTTTGAATCAATAAATCAAGGTTAAATCCAGATCCTTGCTATTTTGTAGTCTCTCTATTAGTTATTTACAAGATATTTTATAGATAATTAATGGTGGTGTTACACTAACCATTATCTACTTCTCAACTAGCTATTAACTATAATATTATTTATTCTTTCTATAATCTTTAAAAAGTTAATTAAAACTAATATTATGCATTAAGTGGTGAGCTCATTGTCTTCCTTTGTAATTATTTAAGGTTCCAGCATCTCCCAATTCTAACAGATGATAAATCTAGTATGATTTGAAATCTATACAAAATGAAATATGCAAGCTATGGATGATACATCATTTAGAATGATGGTAAGGTGCATGTTTTTCGTGTCATAAGGCTTAGGTTTCAAGGATGTTATGACTTTAGGGTGTACACAAACCCTAGTTACTATTTTAAACCCTTTTACTCATACTTATATTTTATTCCATTTGTGTAGGCTTAAGGATCTATTTAAAAATGAAATTGTGCAAAACATATTAGTTAAATAAATCATGAGGACAATAGATGTATCCAATTTTCATGAAACTTGAACACATCTTCCATATAATTCCCTAGAACTAACATTGGTAACTTTTATAACTCATACAAAGATCAATTAGAGATTTGTCATTTTTTTCTAAAGAAATGTATTTCACATCATTCTAATAATACATATTACTCATCGTTTACTACTTACAATAAACAAAATTGACTTTTTCTATCTTGATGTTGCTCATTGTTCCATCTTGTAGTTTCAACTAAAAGGTGAATTAATCTCATTAATATTCTATTAATTATTACTCTTATGGCTATTAGAATTGTTGCATGTAGATATTTTGTTTCATCATGTTTTCCACCTCTAATATTTTTACAATAAAATAATTTTTTTCTTTTTGTGTTTGTGCCTCAGTTTTCCATCTCTCTAAAAAATTTTTTGTAACAAGTTTTCAAGCTCACTTTGAATTTAGTGTTCCATCAATATTATCAATATCCCATTTTTGTAATCACAATCTTTCTTCCCAGAACCACCCTTATTGTTGGGATTTTTGGATGATCTCTCATGAGATGTCATTGCTATTTTTATTACTCAAGTATAGTGTTAAGAACTAATACATTATTTTAGCTTTTAATGGCAACAAATTAGCTTCTAATAAAAGTATTGCATATGTGACTTAAGTTCTCAACTTGAATTCATCTAACAGTAACTATTTTTGAAGGTTTGCAATTTTTTTTCATGATTCTTGATTAAAACCTAGGCCTTGCACTATACATCCATAAAGTAGTATAGTTTATACAAGTATTTGAAAAATATATTTTTGAATTATCCAAGTCTAAATATTGTGATTGTTACATTTATTCTTCATTGTATAGAAAGGCTTTCAACCATTGAAAACTTGTTGTAATATACAATGCTTTCACTTATAATTTTAATAGCATTCTACTCGTAAATACATGTAGGTATCCACAATCTTAAGTCTTTTATTATTTAGCTATAAAGTGGAATTTATTTTATTAAGTTCACAAATTAGCACTTTCCTTCTATCAACATTAACCTTCATTTTTTGTTGTTTACACAATTCTTGTAGTTGATGTAATATTACTTTTAACATTTCTTTTTCTGAATATGCTATTAGTGTTGCTTAATTTGCAAAGATTAAAAATAGTATCTATAACTAATCCACTTTAATAGCATGATTTTTAGGTCACTAGTTAATCTACTATTCTAGTTCAACAATAAAAATGCCAAACAATGTTGGTGATTTAGGACAACCTTGCTTTACTTCTATATTATTGTAAAATTAACAAATTGTGTAGTTTCTTCACTTTTAATTCAAAAATTATTTCATTGTATGGATTTTGGATAGCATTGAGTAAACCAAAATCAACTTTAGGTTGGATACATATGCTTCATAATTGTTGTCTTACAATAAACTCAACTTCTTAGTAAATTCCAGAAAGCAAATAAATGTTTTACCTTGTTTTCTCTTTGCTTGTTCAATGCAATATTGGATAGTAACTAGATGATCTAGTGCAAAATGATTTTTTCTGAATCTTACTTGTAAAACTACACGTAAATTTTTTGCTTCTACTCAAGATCCCAAATTTTCTCTAAAATAGTATCTAACAATTTTGTGAATAACTTACTAATCATGATTAACATGTAATTATTTAACTATTATTTTGAACCTAAAAAAATCATAATCATCCACTATTTAGTAAAGCCATTTTGAATTCCTTCATTAAGCATTTTCTAAGTCTCTCTCTAGACTAACTCTCCATCAAATTTCAATAATTATGCATATATTCCTTTTGCATCAATAACTTTTCCAAAAGCTAATTTCTCATTTCCCTCTTGTACTTCATCATACATAAGTTGTAAAATATCTAGGATCATGCAACTAATTATGCTATTTATCTCATGATGGAACAAACTCTTATAGAATCCTTTTATCTATGTACGCAAAATATTACTATGTGAAGAAACTTTATTTCTAAAAAGTTTCCAATGATTTCATGGATCTTGCTTCATCATTTACACCATACTATTTTGGTGCTTTTTATAAATTTTATTTTTTAAAAAATAATTTGATGTACTCCTTATTCAAAGCTTTTTTATGATATGAATTTTTGATAGCTAACTTTGCTGGTTGACATTCTTTCTTAAATCATGTCTTATTACCCACAAACTTGTGTTGCATAGTAACATATTTTGTAGGTTCTAATAATGTCTTTGATGAGAGCAGTTACTCTAGCAATTATTCTAATTATTAGAGCAGTTACTCTAGCGGTCACTCTAACAGTTACTCTAATTATTAGAGTGGTTACTCTAATGGTTACTCTAGCAGTTACTCTAGTAGTTATTTTAATTATTAAAGCGGTTACTCTAGTGGGTACTTTAGCAATTATTCTAATTATTAGAGCAGTTACTCTAATTATTAGAGTAGTTGCTCCCAAGCCTATAAATATAGTGCCGAGGCACACAATTGAAAAGAAGTCTTTTAAGTAGTCAAGTAGTGAAACTCTTGTAGTCTGTTTGAAAATTAGAGTATTTTCCAAGTGCCCACAGTAGGAGGTCTAAGTGTGGATGGATCTTTATTCAAGCATTATGTACCTGAGCACACCTTGTGTACAATAATAAAGAAAAGCTCTTTGATTCATCCTTGCAGCACTTGAGATTTTTTTTCTTACACATTTCTTTTATTTTATTTTCTTATGCATTTATTTTATTTTATGCACTTTACATTTCTATTATTAGCACAGCAATTCATTTCGATCAATTAAGAAAATCATTAAATTACATAAGCACGACCACTTTGAGCATGCGTGTAATGCTTGGTAACCCAGTAACAATTAGCGTTTGGTAATCCCAGTAGTGTTGCACTGGTTCAGGATGTGTACAGCAAGCGGGAACGGATGTTGGTGTAAGGATTAGTTAGAACTTAGTTAATGAGTAGCTAAGTTAAATTAGTCACTTAGTTACCTCTCTCCTTCCCTACTAGCGCAAGACATAAAAACATAAATCTATAAAAATCATATGCCTCAAGCTTACTTAACCATACAATCATGACATACAGGTAAACTTTGGAAGACAACGATCAACCAACCCATCCTTGTTCCACAAGGGCACATCAGCACTTAGTCCTTGGAATTCAATCTGATTGTGCATGAAACGCTCATATTTGTATGGTTGAGCGTAGAGGTACCTCGCTGCTCATCATTGGCATCGTTGCCAGGGACTTAGTTGTTTGTGCGCTAACTAGAACATAGAAAATCATTCACATCATTGGAAAAAATCCTTAGGTTTGGTTGAGAAAATAATAAACAAGAATACATTGCACATTGAATAGAAAAGTATGTCTCCTTCTTCATATGAAAGCGCCTCACCGGCTAGGTCTGAAATAGGAAATAATCGGCGGCGTAATACACATGACGTTGATATGCCAGTCCCTCAAGAAGTTCAAGTGGTATATATTCATCCTGATGAGTATTTACTATACTTTACCTTTATCCTCCATCAAGATGAACAACTGCATTGGCAAGACTTAGAGGGTAACATAGTGTTACCTCTCGATCGTTTAGTCCCAAGCATGCTTCTTCATGCTCTCACACGAATTGGCATGTTGCACTTACATGCAAAATACATTGTGCAAGACCATGACTTGAAAAAATACCATCCCACAAAGGCACAACATCAAAGGGACTTGCAATAGGAGAGACATCATAAGTCTTTAAAGGGTAATTGGTCCCAGGATGTCCCACATGTCTTAAGGGAAAATGAGGGTGGTGAACCTACCTCAGGCAGTCGCCCACACAACGATGTTCCTTCCATTGACTTTGGCCAAGGGGTTGTGTATCAAAACCTTCATTCCACTATTCATAACCTAGGTTCTAATACCCATGGGCACAAAGGATCTAAAAAAGGGACACAAACTCATGATAAAGATGCACATTTTGATTGTAATCGCGATCAGGGCCAAGACCGCAGAAGAGAAGGTAGCAGACACTGTCATGGTGATAGTTCTCCTTCTTCTTCACCTTCATCATCTTCTTCACCCTCTCCTTCAATATCTAAATGCAGTCATAAAGAAAAAGACCATGGGAATAAAGGTAGGAAAAGTGGAATTCATAGATGAAATAGCTATGAAAGGGGACGAGGGCACTCTAGAGAGTCACAACATAGAAGAAGGGAGAGTAGGGAACAACGTAGGCATCATAAATGCCATAGATGAGATTATCACGATGAACCCCTACTCGCTACTCGAAGTATGTTACACATAACTAAGGCTGTTAGAATTCCAACAAGGCACCACAAAGATAGTAGGATCAAGAGATTAGATATGAACAATATCCCACAATTTGAAGGGGGATACAACGCTGATCCTCAGAATCATTTACAAGCATTCCATGATGCGTGTGCCCTACAAAACATAGAGAACAAATGGCAAAAACTTAAGTTGTTCCCATGAACACTAGTTAAAGAAGCGGAAAGCTGATACTAGTCCTTAAAACTAGAATCTATTCGTAGATGGAGTACTATGTTAGAATTATTCAACGATAAGTACCAAACGTACTCCCGAGTGTCCAACCTGCAAAAGAAAATCCAAGGCTAAAAATAAGGAGGAGATGAACCCTTGGATGCTACCATGGGCTGATACTATGCACTGTTACATCATTATCTTGGCCATGGTTATTCGTAACGGGATCAACTGTGCCATCTCATAGATGGGCTTAGGCATGAAATGAGAAAAACCTTTGGGACTTATGCCCAAGGAAGACTATCCGAGCTTAGGGTCCATCAAATCCGAAGACTATTGGAGCAAGTTGCTAAGGAAGAAGATGAGCTATGGAAGAGAGAAAGTATGGAAGAGTATAACCGAGATCCTTCCCTCTAGAAGAGGGGAGTAAGATTTTGTAAGGATGAAGAAGAGTTACCACTTGAAGAGATGGTGAATAGGAAAACTTTTCCTATCCAAAAGATGACATCAAAAGTTTCAGCAAAGGTAAATGATAGGACGCGATATCGCAGCCCGCCATAATGTCTATAAATAAGAGGCAGCTTTCCCTTGTTCACTTATCTAGATTTAGACCCTTAGCCAAACTATAGCAGTTTTACCATTCCAGAGTTAGAATAATTTCCATGTGCCTACAGTAGGAGTCTTAAAGTGAATAGATCTTTATTCGAGCAAATTGTACCTGAGCACACATTTGTGTACGGCAATAAAAATGAACTTTCTGATAAACCTTGCAACATGTGGACTAAGCTAAACACAAATTAATTACTATTAAATGTTTAATTGCTTTCCTAGATAATTAATCTCTCTCAACCCTTGATTCTCCTAGTTAAGTGCACTCAGTACGACCACTTCGAGCACGTGTGTAATGCTTGGTAACCCAGTAGCAAGTAGCGTTTGGTAATCCCAGTAGTGTTGCATTGGTTCAGGGTANGGCGCGTAAGCACTTAGTCCTTGGAGTTCGACCGGATCACGTGTGAAACGCTCATATTCATATGGTTGAGTGTAGGGGTACCTCACCATTCATCATTGGCACCGTTGCCAGGGACTTAGTTGTTTGTGTGCTACGTAGAACATAGGAAATCATCCATATCATTGGGAAGCTATAACGAACCCTTAAGGTTAATCAAGAAAAGATAAGATAATGGTAAATTGCACACTGAACAAAATAAAGATGTCTTCTTCTTCACATAAGAGCATTTTACCCCCTAGGACCAACACAAGAGATAGTTGGTGGCACAACATACATAACCAAGATCTGCTAGTTCCTCAACAATTCTATGTGGTATATATTCATCATGATGAATATGTACCTGACTTTACCTTTATTCTCCATCAAGATGAACAACTGCATTGGAGATGCTTGGAAGGTAACATTGTGTTACCTCCAGACCGATCAGTTCCCAACATGCTCCTTCATGATCTTTCACGAATAGGCATGTCATCCTTGTATGCAAAGTACATTGCATGCGATCATGACACAAGGAATTATTATCCCACAAAAGTGCAATGTCAAAGGGGCCTACAACAGGAGAGATATCATACATCTTCGAAGGGTAAGTGGCCCCATAATGCTCTGCATGTCTTGAGCGAAATTGAGGGTGGTGAACCTACTTCAACAGGGTCCCCACCAAATGATGTTCCCCCTCCTAACAATGGTTAGGAGGTGGTGTATCAAAACCTACACTCCACGATTCACAACCCTGGTTCTGATCCCCATGAACACCAAGTGTTCAACGAGGGAACACAAACACAAGATAAGGGTGGACATTCTGAGCATGTCCATAGTCGTGGCTGGGACCACAAAAGAGAAGGTTGAAAACACCATTATGGCGATGGTTCTCCTTCTTCTTCACCTTCATCATCACATTCATCTTTTCCTTCTGTATCCGGATGCAGCCATAAGGAACCCAACCGTGAGGATAAAGGTAAACAGAGTGACAAACACCGACGAGATAGTTGAGAACGAGGACAAGGGAAATCTAAGGAATCAAGGCATGGAAGAAGGGAGAGTGGGGAACCATGTAGACACCATAAACACTATGAACAAGATGACAACGAAGAACCCCTACTCGCAACTAGAATCATGTTAGACATAACGGAGGCCATAAGAGTTCCCACAAGGCACCAAAAAGATAGTAGGATCAAGAGGTTAGACATGAATAATATCCCATGATTTGAGGGGGGATACAACGCTGATCCTCAAAATCACTTACAAGCATTTCACGATGCACGTGCCTTGCAAAACATTGAGAACGAATGGCAAAAACTAAAATTGTTTCCAAGGACACTAGTAAAAGAAGCAGAAAGCTTGTACCGGTCCTTAGAACTGGAATCTATTCGGAGGTGGAGTACGATGCTAGAACTGTTTAATGATAAGTATCAAACGTACTCCCGGCTGTCCAACCTGCAAAAGAAAATCCAAGGATGGAAGCAAGGAAATCATGAATCCTTGGATGCTGCCATGGACTGTTACTATGCACTATTACATCGTTGCCCAAGCCATGGTTATTCGCAGCCAGATCAACTACCCCATCTCGTTGATGGACTTAGGCATGAAACTAGGAGAACCCTTGGAACGTATGCCCAAGGAAGATTATCAGAGCAAAGGTCCCATCAGGTCCATAGATTACTAGAGCAAGTAGCCAAGGAAGAAGGGGAGCTACGTAAGACAAAAAGTGTGGAAGAGTACAACCGCGATCCTTCCCTCCAAAAAAGGGGAGTGAGATTCTGTGAGGAGGAGGAAGAGCCACCACTCGAAGAGATGGTGAATAGTAAAACCTTGCCTCTCCAAAAATTAACAACCGAAGTATCGGCAAAGGTAGACCAGATGTGGGACTCCCTGGATAGTAGATTTGAAACTGTCCTTAAAATCATTGAGGAGTCTAGGGAGCAAGGTAGTGACTATGACAAAAAGAAAAAGAGAGGAAGTGGTCAATGCATGTAACAAAGGTAAGGGTAAAATGGGCATCACCGAAGAGGTTGTGGATTCTGATACGGACAATGATGGTGGATGTGAGATATGCCAATATGACCAACCTAAGGGATGTTTCCCAGTAATCTCACATCTACAATAGTCCAAGGTGTATGCACTCAACCCACGACTTAACAAACGGCAAGCACCCTGACGGTTACCTTATCCCCAAGGTAACCCAAGGCAGTTCCACCAACCTTTAATGTATTATCCAAGTGGAACTTCGCCACAACCTATTGAGCAACACCAATAGTGGCAATACCCACAGTCATGGGGGATGCCACCATCAAGGTAATAATACCCTTACTGGCAACCAGATCCATATGGCTATTACATGCAGTAACCAATCTCTCCACATGACTATGTTGGTCATGTGACATCACAACGTCACTACCAAGCTCAGGAGCATTATAGGACTTCTTCTCCTAGGAGAGACAACCCACAGACATACCATCCTCCAAACCCATCTGCAACTCTCACACCAATTGCTCCATTACCACCTGCTTTGGCAATGCAAGGGGAACTTCCCACTCAACCGCAGCAACGCAATGCTACGAGGGCCATAAACCTTCAACCCACTATTGGTCCTAACAACCGTACAAAAAGAAGACCTTTCTTTAGAACCAACAACTCAACCAAGCCCTCACAACCACAAGTAGTTGAACCTCTGAATGCCTCTCCATCAAATAAGGCTTCAGAGCTCCCTTCAAACCAAAAATTGAGCTCAACGCATATGGTTATGTTAACACATGCCATTACTAACTGGATCAAGGAGGGCCACCTTCCCAGGAAATTCTCTGATCCTGAAAGCCCCCTAATTTATCCTCAAGTCGCTGGGAATAAACCATGTAAAGCTCTTCTAGACTCAAGTTCCAGAGTCAATTTAATATTGCAAGACATGTACAAAGCCTGGAACCTACCTCCATTAAAGGAGAGCAATATTCGCCTAGAGCTGGCTAACCAATCCATAACTGTTCCCTTGGGGCAGGTAGAGGACATTATTACCACCATGTGTGGGTGGTCATACCTAGCTAATTTCCTAGTGATACAAGTAAACAATGATAAAGGGGACTTTCCAATAATAATGGGAAGGGCATGGCTATGTACCATAAACGCATGCCTAGGAATCCACGATCTTTCCCTAGAAATATCTAAGGAAAACACTTTGGGGAAGATCGAGAAGAAGAAAGTTCCATGCATCACATACAGTGATACAAGGTGTGATTGCGTACAAGAATGTTCAGCACTACCTACATGCAATATGTGTGCACAAGAATTTAACATACAAAAGTGCCTGTATGTAGCAACCACACAACAAAAAGACACCCCGTGGTTGATAGCTAATCTAAAGAGCAACTCACCAACATTCATGGAACTAACTAGGGAAATAACTAGTGCTTACATCGAAAGCATAGATACATTGGAGCAAGAGCATCACCAACTTCTAAACCTTACCCTGAAAACATCAATTGCGAGAAGTTGGGAACTCCTAAAAAATCCAAACAAGCACTCCGGTAGGAGATTACTAGTCAATGCACATAATACCTCGAAGAAGGGACGACCCTGCTTGTTATCTTGGATCTCCTCCTTTCAACTCAGTCATGGGGGAGATGGCCACATATGCTGATCAATTAAGGCCCTCAGTTCCCTTTTTAAGTTTTTTGTTTTACACATTTTTGTTTGAAAAATTTCTTTAACTTTTCTTGTTTTTTGTTTTGCAACATCATTTATACTCTTTTATTTCTTTGTGTGTTTGTTTGTTTGTTTGTTAGGTTCGTCACCTAATAAGTGCTCCTGATGGTGGTNAAATTTCTATGGTCTCTCTTGGCTTAGAAATGTACAGTCCCTTTCTTAATAATAAGAACTATCAACAAATTGGTGACTGGGCATTTCTCAAACTATGGAAGGACTCAAGGATTGAAAAGGGTGTGACTTCAAGGGGATTTGATGCATTTGTGTTGGCCATTCTCTTGGGTGCTTGAATGTTTTAGGTTTTCCTTACCATTCCGACATTGCTCCATTATCGGGAAGTTGACCTAATAAAAATAAAAAAGTCTTTGCATGCTGTAGCTCTCACACACAAAAAAAACAATGAGAATTCAAAGCAAACCCCTTAAACAAAATAATCATCTAGGCTACAAGCACTGGTTAAGGAACTAAATAAACATGTTCCCTCTAACTAAGGTCCTTTCTTGCTTCTTACTTTCTCCTTTTCGTTTCGTCCGAATGGTGGTGACTTTTTGGCGTAAGCATTCTTGTTACTTCAAGTGGACGAATTGGCCAAGTGTATTAATGCAAAGTCACTGGATGTGGATTGTTTGAGGCTAGATTTGAAATGAGATCTACTAAGTCACATTAATCATAACTGCACAAGGGGCTGTACACCACCTTGTTCTTGGGACTCCATTCCATTCTCTTCTCCTCATCATTCTTTCTCCATTTTCCTCCTCATTGCCGGTTGTATCAATAGTCCATATTTTGGTTGATGCATTGTTTTCTTTTTGGTAAATTATTGTGGTTAAGACTTTAACTCTTGCTTTCAAATGACATTTTTAGAGCCTACGGACTCTTTGAATGTGGGACTGCCAGGGCATTAAGGGCATGAGCCTGCTTTGGGGAGGACCCACTGGCATTCTTATTTGGTGCATTAGTTAAATTCTTTCCCTTAAACATCTCTGCAATTAACATTTATTTTGTTCATTTTCAACCTATGACATCCATTTTATTAGAGTTATCATTATTTCTTTTTCTCCCTCTTTCTTATTTCTTATCTTTTCCCATTCTATCACTACTAGAGGTTTGCTCTCAGTCATGGGGGTCCTGGTCCAAATTTTTTGATTTTCTCTTAACCCCTACACCTTGGGTAGTCACCAGTGTTATATCTCCAAAATTTACATTAGCCATATCACAACTCAGCCAATGGACCTTACACTGAGGCAAGGTATCAACTGCATTATGATTCATTTACCCTTGCTAATATAAGATTGTGTTGTGTGTGCAGATGGCAATCATACACCAATGGATTAGATCTAGAGGGAACAATTGGAATGGACTGGTGCTGGAGCAGTCATGCAAGGAACAAGATTGATAGTGTGCTTATGGATGGACAATGAAAGGTGCAATCTTGGCATCGGCAACAACAGACTTCTTCTTCTCTCTCTCTCTCTCTTCTCTCTTCTCTCTCAGCTACCAAATAAGGCTGGATGTCAAATGTATATAGTGTTTACCCTTGTTATCATGAACACTAATTTTGTCATGTATTGTAATGATGATCCATTCACCATTAGTGTCATTCCAGTCAATAATCCCATACCTTCCCAATATTTTGTAAGGAACTCGAGGGTGAGTTTTCATTCAGTCATGGGGGTATGATGGGATGTGATATCGTGTCTGCCCCTACAATATCATGTACATGATATCGCAGCCCTCCACAATGTCTATAATTAAGAGGTGGCTTTCCCTTGTTCACTCATCTAGATTTAGACCCTTAGCCAAACTATAACAGTTTTACCATTCCAAAGTTAGAATAATTTCCATGTGCCCGCAGTAGGAGTCTTAAAGTGAACGAATCTTTATTCGAGAAAATTGTACCTGAGCACATATTTGTGTACAGCAATAAAGACAAACTTTTTGATAAACCTTGTAGCATGTGCACTAAGCTGAATAGGATTTAATTACTGTTAAATGTTTAATTGCTTTCCTAGATAATTAATCTCTCTCAACCCTTGACTCTCCTAGTTAAGTGCACTTAGTACGACCGCTTCAAGCACATGTGTAATGCTTGGTAACCCAATAACGAGTAGTGTTTGGTAATCCCAATAGTGTTGCATTGGTTCAGGGTGTGTGTGGCAAGTGGGAATGAATACTGGTGCTAGGACAATTAGAACTTAGTTAGTGAATAGTTAATATAAGTTAGTCACTTAGTTCTCTTCACCTTTCCCTCTTAGTGTAAAGACATTAAAAGATAAAAGATATAAAAATCATATACCTCAAGCTTACTTAACCATGCAACCATGACAATACAAGTAAGTTTGGGAAGACAGCGATTGATTAACCTTAAGTGTTCCATTAGGGTGCGTAAGAACTTAGTCCTTGGAGTTCGACTGGATCATGCGTGAAACACTCGTATTCGTATGGTTGAGTGTAGGGGTACCTCACCACTCATCAGTAAACCAAATGTGGGATTCCCTAGACAATAGATTTCAAACTATTCTTAAAATAGTAGAGGAGTCTACAGACCAAGGTAGTGATCACGAAAAAAGAAAAAAAAGAGAAGCTGAACATGCACGTAGCAAGGGTAAGGGCAAAGTTGCCATCATTGAAGAGGTTGTGAAGTTGAAAATAGACAATGATAGTGGATGAAAGATATGTCACTATGACCATCCTAAGGGATGTTGCCCTATAATCTTACATCTACAAGAGTTTGGGGTGTATGCACTCAACCCACGATTGAACAAACGACAAGCACCCCAAAGGTTACCTTATCCTCAAGGTAACCCAAGACAATTCCACCAACCCTTAACGTCTTATCCTAGTGAAACTCCACCACAACCAACTAAGCAATATCAATAGTGGCAGCATCCACAATCATGGGGAATGCCACCACCAAGGCAACAGTATCCTTACCGACAACCTAACCCATATGGATATTATGTGCAGTAGCCAGTCTCTCCACATGACTCTACTGGTCACGGTACTCCTCAATCTCACTACCAAGCTCATGAGTATTATGGGACTCCCTCTTCTAGGGTTGATATCTCACAAGCATATCATCCTTCTCATCTGGCCGCATCTCTTCCACCAATGGCTTCACTACCACCTACTCTAGCTATGCAAGGTGAAATCCCTACCCAGCCACAACAACGTAATGCCACAAGGGCTATTAACTCTCAACCTACTATTGGTTCCAACAACCACATGAATAAAATACCTTTCTTTAGAACCAACAGTCCAACCAAGCCCTTGCAATCATAAGTGGCTGCTTCTTTAGATGCCTCAGTATCAATCAAAACTTCAGAGCCCCCTTCAACATAATCACCGCACTCAATGCATACGGTCATGCTAACACATGCTGTCACTGATTAAATCAAAGCTGGCCACCTTCCTAGGAAATTCTCTGATCTTGGGAGTCCTCTAATATACTTACAAATCGCTAGAAATGCATCCTGCAAGGCTCTTTTGGATTCGGGTTCCAATGTTAACTTGATTTCTCAAGAAATGTACAAGGCCTGGAACCTGCCACCATTGAAAAAGAGCAACATCCATCCAGAGTTGGCCGACTAGTCCATCGCTATCCCATTGAGACTAGTGGAAGACATTGTTACCATTGTTTGTGGGTTGTTTTACCTAGCTAACTTCCTAGTGATTCAGGTAAACAATGGTAAGGGGGACTTCCCAATCATAATGGGAAGAACATGGCTAAGCACAGTTGATGTGTGCCTAGGAACCCATGATCTTTCCCTACAAATATCAAAGGAAAATACATTTGAAAATATTGAGAAGAAGAAAGTTCCATGCATCGCATACAATGACACAGGGTGTAATTGCATGCAGAGGTCATGGTTTGTGCAAAGTGTAGTATTGCCTGCATGCAATCAGTATGCACAAGTGATTAACATACAAAGATGCCTGTATGCAGTAGCCACATGACAGGAAGACACCCAGTGACTGACAGCTAATCAAGAAAGCAGTTCACTCATATGCATAGAACCAACTGAGGGTTTGAATTGTGCTTACATCGATAGCATAAACACATTAGAGCAAGTCCACTACCAACTTCCAAGTCTTAACCTTGAAAATATCAACTGGAAGAAGTTGGAAATCCTTGAGAAATTTAAGCAAAAGCCCCTCGAGCTAAAACCATTACCCACCAGTGTGGAATACACATTCCTTAAAAATGAAAAACCAGTAATTATCAACACTAAGCTTGCTCCTCAACAGAGAGAAGAAGTACTGAAGGTAATAAATAAATGGTTGGAAGCCTTTGCTTGGTCATATCCCAAATTAACTAGAATAGATCATAGGATATGCCAGCATAAAATTTACACTGACCCCTCCATGAAGCCTCGAAGACAACCACAGAGGAGATTGAACCCTAAGCTAAAGCAAGTAGTTAAGGAAGAAATCGAACAGCTTCTCAAGGCTTGGTTCATATACCCCATTGCTAATAGCGAATGGGTTAGCCCCTTAGTTATTGTGCCTAAAAAGATAGGCAAATGGAGAGTGTGCACAGATTTTAGGCTACTAAATATGGAAACATTTAAAGATCACTTTCCATTGCCATTTGTCGACCAAGTCTTAGACACCATTGTAGGGCATTGCTATTATAGTTTTTTGGATGGATATAGCGGATATAACCAAATACAAATAGCCCCACAAGATAGAGCCAAGACTACATTCACTAGTCCTTGGAAAATTTTCTCATACAAACAGATGTCGTTTGGCTTGTGCAATTCCTTTGCAACATTTCAATGACTAGTTCTAAGCATATTTCAATAATAAATAGGGAATGGCGTGGAGGTCTTTATGAATGACTTCTTCACTTATGGAGCAAACTTTGATCAAGCCTTGGACCGGTTGGAGCAAGTGTTAAAAAGATGTGTAGAAACCAAATTGAGGCTCAACTGGTAGAAAAGCCATTTGATGGTCCTAGAGGGCATAGTACTAGGGCACAAAATCGTACACACAAGGATAGAGGTAGACCTTGAGAAAATCAAAATTATCCAAGGAATTACCCATCAACCGAAAACTATCAAAGATATTCGGTCATTCCTTGGACATATTGGCTAATATAGGAGATTTATTGAGAACTTTTCAAAGGTTGCCAAACCATTGTTGGAATTAATGAAAAAGAATGTACCTTTCGAGTAGACCAAGGAATGCGAATTAGCTTTCCAAACTCTGAAATAGAAGCTAGTAGCAACACCCATTCTACAAGCTCCTAACTTGTCCAAACCAATCCATATCATGATTGACGCATCCAACTATACTTTAGGAGCTGTACTTACACAGTTAGATAACCAAAAGCATCCTTATTACATCCACTACGCAAGTAGAAGTATTGCTGGTGCACAACTTAACTACACTACCAGAAAGAAAGAATTAATGGCTATAGTGTTTGCACTAGAAAAGTTTAGACACTATGTATTGGGATATAAAGTATATATACATACAGATCATAGTGTAATCTGGTTCCTCATGAATAAGCCAATGGTAAGCCCTCCTATCATACGATGGCTTGTAATCTTACAAGAGTTCGATTTAATGATGATCAATCGCAAGGGCACCGAGAATGTAGTTGTTGATCATTTATCTTAGTTGCGATGGAACAACAAAGATGATAAGTATCCAATTTCTAATCATTTCCTTGATGAATTCCTCTTTGTTGGTGTAGTGAATAATCAATCACCCACGAAGACAAACTAGTAAAGTAGCATTCTTACCTATCTCCTCACCTAACAAACACCACAAGAGTTAAACCTTAAGAAGAAACAACAGTTTCTTCACCAAGCCAAGTACTTTATGGAGATCAATGGGCAACTTTACAAAGCGTGTCCCAATGCCTTAGTTCTATGGTGTGTTCCCAATATAGATCAATTGTGAGTTCTCCAAGATAATCATGAGGGTCCTTGTGGGGGTCATTACGCTGGGAGAAAAATGGCCATCAAGATCCTGCTTGCAGGATATTATTGGCCTATATTATTTCAAGATGCACATCATTTCGTCCAATCTTGTCAGTGTTTTCAACGTGATGGGGGCATCACTACTAGAATGAAGGGTCCGCAACAATGGATTCAACCGTTAGAACCTTTGACATTTGGGGAATTGATTTTATGGGGCTGATTACACCAATGTCCAATGGAAAAGCTAATATTATTGTTGTCGTTGATTACCTAACAAAATGGACTGAAGTAGCTACTGTTAAAGATTGTACATCATCTATAGCTACACTATTTGTTCAACAACAAATCATAAACATGTTTGGTATGCCGCGTGCACTTATTTCAGGAAATGGTACATACTTCACAGGTGCAACTTTTCAGAAATTAATGCAACGCTTAGGGGTTGAGCATAAATTGACTACACCATGCCACCCCCAAGTGAACGTTCAAGCAGAAGTCACCAACAGGGATATTAGGAAGATATTGACAAGAACCATTAGCAAGTTTAGGCGAGACTGGACTAAACTGAACAATGCTCTTTGGGCATACCACTCCACATGGAAACTCCCTACAGGCTACTCTCCCTATGAGTTAGTGTAAGGTAAACTACCAACACATCCCATTCAAAATAAGCTTTGTACACTATCCACGGCATGTGACCTCAACCTTGACCTTGATCTAGCATAGAAATAATAGTTAGTAACCCTTAACTTGCTAGATGAAAATCAATTAGCTGCCCTGTCATCTAATGAATTGCACAAGGCCTTCAATAAACAACATCAAGACCTAAGAATTAGGAAAGTTCAATATCAACTAGGAGATAGGGTTCTCTACTGGAATCCCACACATGTGACACAACATACTAAATTTCAAACATTGTGGGAAGGACCTTATATTATTTATGCAACTTTTCCTTTAAGGGCCATGACAATATACAAACCTAAGAGCTCGGATAAGAAACTTTTGGTTAACATGGAACAAACCAAACCTTTCCAAGAGCTTAAGATAGCCAATACACATGCTACCTCTCTTGATGGACAACCTTGCTTACTATTTTGGATCTCCTCCTTCCAACTTAGTCGTGGGGGAGATAGCCTCCTATACTAACTGTTTTAGGCCCTCAGTTCTTCTTGAATTTTTATTTTACACATTCTTTCAACTTTTCTTATTTTTATTTTACACCATCGTTCATGTTTTTACTGTTTCTTTGTTTGCTTGATTTACTTTTATTTGTCATCTAATAAGTGCTCATGATGGTGGATTGAATTATATCATATTGATTACTAATGTTTGGTTTTTACCTTTGAATTATGATGCTGATATTAAGGTATGGTTCTTTTGGTAAAATAGGCAATGAGTCCATGTCGTCCACTTATCCATACAACTCTATGGTCTCCTTTGGCTTGGAACTATACAGTCCCCTTTTTCTAAGAAAACTTTTAATGAATTGGTGGTTGGGTACTTTTCAAACAAAGGAAAGACTCAAAGGATGAAAAAGGTGTGACTTCAAGGGGATTCAATGCATTTGTGCTAGTCATTCTCTTGGGTTCTTGGATGCTTTTTCTTGGGTTTTCCACCCATTCTGACATTGTTCAAAAATTAGGAAGCTCAGTGAATAAAAATAAGTCTTTGCATGGTGTGGTTCTCATGCAACAGAAAAAAAAAGAGATAGAAAAAAAAAGAAACTGTGAGAATTCAAAGCACATCCCTTAGACATAATAAAGTAATATGGGCTACAAGCACTGGTTCTAGAACTAGAAAGACATGTTACCTATGCTTGAAGGTTCCCTCTAACTAAGGCCCTTCCTCGCTTCCTGCTTCTCCATCTCACTCTCCTCGAAATGGTGGTGAATCTTTGTGGAAGCATTTTTATTGCTTCAAGAGGATGGATTGGCCAAGTGTATTGATGCAAGGTCACTGGATGTGTTGGTTTGAGTTTGGATTTGGGATGAGTTCTACTCATTTATCTTCACCATGAAATACACAAGGGGCTTTACACAACCTTGTTCTTGGGATTCCATTCCATTCTCTCCTCTCCATCTATCTTCCCATTTTCCACCTCATTGCCAATTTTATCATTAGTCTATTCTAGGTTGATGCATTTTTTTTCTTTGGTGAATTCTTGTGGCTAACTTTTTAACTCTTGCTTCCAAATGACATTGCTAGAGCTTATAGACTCTTTGGTTTGTGGGTTTGTCATGGCATAAAAGGCATGAACCTGCTTTGGGGAGGACCCACTGGCATTCCTTTTTGATGCAATTGTTAAGTTCTTTTCCTAAACATTTCTTGCAATCAATCATTTCTTGTTTCATCCCCATCCATGACATCCATTTTATTGACATTGTTGTTGATATTTTTCATCTTTCTTGTTCCTCATGTTTTGCCATCTTATAACTACTAAATGTTTGTTCTTAGTCGTAGGGGCCTTGGCACAAATTTTTTAATTTTTTCCATTTTACTAATTTCCTAACCCCTACACCTTGGGTAGTTGCCAGTGATAAATCTCCGAACCAATTTCTACCATAACCACAACTTAGCCAATGCACTTCATATCAAGGCAAGGTATTAACTGCATTGTGGATTATCTATCCTTGCTCATTTGTGACTGTGTTGTGTGTGTAGATGGTGATCATACAAACAATGGACTGGGCTTGGAGGAAGCACTCAGGATGGACCAAAACTAGAGCATTTACGAAAGGAGCAAGTTTGGTGGCATGGCTATGGATAAACAATGGAAGGTGCAATCCCGGCATTGGCGACAACACGTTCCATCTTCTTTCTCTCTCTCTTTTTCTCTTCAAACTTCCAAATAAACGTTTGGATGTCATTTATGTATGAGTGTTCACCATAATGGTCATGAACACTAATGTTGTAATATGCTTATTGATCCGTTCACTGGGCACGTTGAGTCTGTCATCCCATTCCACCGTCAGTTGTCAATTAGTTAATAATCCCATACCTTCCCAATATTTTGTAAGGAACTCAAGGATAAGTTTTCATTCAGTCATGGGGGTATGATGAGAGCGGTTACTCTAGCAGTTACTCTAGTAGTTACTCTAGTAGTTATTCTAATTATTAGAGTGGTTACTCTAGTGGGTACTTTAGCAGTTATTCTAATTATTAGAGCAGTTGCTCCCAAGCCTATAAATACAGTGCCCAAGTGCACAATTGAAAAGAAGTCTTTTAAGCAATCAAGTAGCGAAACTCTTGTAGTTTGTTTGAAAGTTAGAGTATTTTCCAAGTGCCCGCAGTAGGAGGTCTAAGTGTGGATGGATCTTTATTCGAGCATTGTGTAC
>MNCI01028474.1:307637-322028 GCA_015680685.1 Gnetum montanum | reverse complement strand
AAAAAAAAAAAGAAGAAAGAGAAAAAGAAAAGAACAAGAAAAGTGCCACAAAACAAAAATCACTCCTCCCTTAAACAAAACGCCAAGTGATCGTATGCCTTGTTGTTGTGGTACTCTCATAGTTGCTCATCATGGGATGAAACAATGTAATGTCACTGATTAGAGGAATGGACTTGGTCTTGATCTTGGAACAACGGGTTAATGACACCTTAATCATGCTTTATATGTAGGATTCATTGTGGCCTGAGTCAGTTACCTCACGTCCCAATCTCTGCAATCCCTTCTCCGATTCATTCCATCTCGCTATTCATGTATTTGTGACTCGTGTCTTGTGTAGCATTGAATTCATACCTCATCACGGTGGTATTAACATGTGTGTGTTTTGTTGCATTGGTATAAATTACATTTAACCCTTCTAATGCCTATAGACATCTTAAGGTGTGGTTATGCAAGGGCATATAGGTTGGAACCTACTTTGGGGAGGACCCACTTACATGACTTTTGTAATTTGTACTTGTTGCAAGCCACCATTTCATCTTATACCCTTTGAGTATTTCATTGTCAAATCTATTCTTTCCTTTGTCATCATTTTATCAAATGTTCCTCAAAACCAAGTTCGACATTAAACTTTTAGGGTAACTTCCTTGAAAAATTTCTAACTCTAAAAATCACACTAAGTAAAGAATGCAACATTTATTAAAGGCAATGAGTAAGGTATGAAATCATTGAACCCTTTTCAATAACCTTACTAACAATTGATTCTTGTGTGATTATAGATGGCCCCTAAAAGAAGACAATAAGGAGGACCTTCTCAAGGTGCAGCTGAATGACCTCAGGAAGGTAGACGCCAAGGACCTCATGCAAAACATGCAGAGCAGGAGGCAATCCTTCAGCATCCATCATGAAACTCCTGTTACTGCATAATCTATCCAAGAAAAGGGAGGAGAGGTTAAGGCCTAAGACTATGAAGAGGAACAACGGCTATCTGCAGCATGCATGTCAAGGCCAATCAAGTGTTCCTGCAGCTACCGTGTCCATGACAAGTGTCGACTCCATCAAACATTGGAACATCAGCATGGACAGCTCATACCCCTCAAATAGAAGAGGAGAAAACGTCAGGTGCTTCTTTAATAGTATAAATCTCAGAAGCCTAATGCATAGGACAAAGGAAAGGCACCCATGAAGGAGCCACCACTACCGGGAACCCCATGAGTTCCGCAAATTTTTTCTTTTGTGTCTGTGTCCAAATTTTGTTTAATTCTCCACTGCGGCATGAATAAATTTCTAGTTAGTCAATAATCCCATACCTATCCACTGTGTATTCAATTGAGCTTGTTCCTCACTTTGACTCGAGGACGAGTTTTTACTCAGTCATGGGGGTATGATGAAGTGTCATTAAGTCGATGCATCGACGGGGCCACATATATGCGACCGCGTTGACGGGGCCCCATTTACGCAGCTGCCTATCCCAACCTATAAATAAGAGGGCCCTCCACCTCAGTTAGGCATCCTTTTGTCATTTGTAGCTAGACTCTTTCAGTTTGTTTCCATAGGAGTTAGAATATTTTCCCAGTGCATGGTCGTAGTGTGATGCTTGTAATTGTACGAAACCTTTATTCGAGTGTGACGTACTTGGACGCACACATGATCGGAAATAAAGATCGAGATTACTTCATCATTGCAACATTCACTTAGTTTAATTGTTTAATTTAATTGTTAATTATTTTTGTTATTTATTAATTTCTTAGTTAATATTTATTGCTTTCTTAGTTAATATTTATTTATCATCATTTACTATTCCTGTTGTTAAATGTGGAATGAGTACGACTTAATCACGAGCATTTAAGTGTGACTACTTGGTAACCTAGTAGCGTACCTAGGATCTACGCTTGGTAATCCTAGTAGTAGTCATGCACGAGGTCCAAGATGTGTACGAATGATTAAGGAACGGATGCTCATCGCACTTAGGCTAGCTTAGACTTCATTTCCTATTACTCATTAGTTTAATCAAGATTATTTTCCATTGTCTCTAGGAGTAGCATTAGTTTAGGATCACATCATACGCCTCACTCTAGACTAAACCATACGTGACAAAGCAAATACTAGTCCAGGTGGGAAGACAGCGAACTGCGATCAATGTGTAACAATCTAGATACCACAACTAGCCTGTCCACGGAGTTCGACCGAATCGTGCATGAATGCTCATATTCGTATGGTTGAGTGTAGAGGTACCTCGCCGCTCATCAACAACCAAATGAACATTATCAACAATGGCAACACCCACAGTCATGGGGAATGCCACCACCACATCAATAGTACCCTTACCGTCAACCTAACCCATATGGGTATTACGTTCAACAACCGATCTCTCCACGTGACTCTACTAGTCACAATGCTCTCCAACCTCACTATCAAACCCCCAAATACTATAGAACTTCTTATTCTAGGGGTGATGCTCTACATACGCACTACCCTTCTCATATGTCTGCATCTCTTCCATCCTCAGCTCCATTACCACCTACTCCAACTATGCATGGTGAGCTTCCTACCTAGCTACAACAATGTAACACTACAAGGGCTATCAATCTTCAACCTACTATTGGTTCAAACAACCAATCAAAGAAGAGACCTTTCTTTAGAACCAATAGTCCAACCAAGTCCTTACAACCACAAGTGGCTAAATATCCAAATGCCTCATCATCATTTGAATCTTTGGAGCTTCCTTCGAACCAAAAACCGCACTCAACGCACACTGTCATATTAACTCATGCCATCACTGATTGGATTAAAGCTGGCCATCTTCCTAGGAAATTCTCTAGTCCTATAAGTCCTCTTATTCATTTGCAAATCGCTAAAAACAAGCCTTGTAAAGCTCTTTTGGATTCATGTTCTAGTGTTAATTTGATCTCCCAAAAAATGTATAAAGCCTAGAACTTGCCAACACTGAAGAAGAGTAACATTCGTTTAGAGTTGGCTGACCAGTCCATCACAGTTCCATTGGGACTAGTGAGGACATTGTCACCACTATTTGTGGGGTGGTTGTATCCAGTCAATTTCCTAGTGATCCAAGTCAACAACTGCAAGGGGGACTTCCCAATCATAATGGGAAGACCATGGCTAAGTACGATTGATGTGTGCCTAGGAATACGTGATCTTTTCCTAGAAATATCAAAAGAAAATACATTTAGAAAGATTGAGAAGAAGAAAGTTCCATGCATCGCATATAATGACACAAGGTGCAATTGCGTGCAGAAGTCCTAGTTTGTACAACGCTCAACATTGCCTACATGCAACTAGTGTGCACAAGTATCTAACATACAAAGTCTTAGATACCATTACAGGGCATTGTTATTATAGTTTTCTGGATGGTTATAGTGGGTACCATCAAATCCAAATAGCACCAGAAGACCAGGCTAAAACTACATTCACAAGTCCTTGGGGGCCATTTACATACAGGCACATGTCATTTGGCTTCTGCAATGCTCCAACAACATTTCAACGTTTGGTTCTTAATATATTTCAGCAACAAATAGGGAATGGTATGGAGGTTTTTATGGACAATTTCTCCACCTATAGAGTAGACTTTAAACAAGCATTGGACCAATTAGAGCAAGTGTTGAAACGATGTGTTGAAACCAACCTAAGGCTCAATTGGTAGAAAAGCCACTTAATGGTCCAAGAGGGCATTGTATTAGGGCATAAAATTTCACAAATAGGGATAGAGGTAGATCCTAAAAAATTAAAGTCATCCAAGGAATCACTCGTCAACCTAAAACTATAACAGATGTCTGATCATTCCTTGGACATACTGGATATTATAGACACTTCATTGAGAACTTTTTGAAGATTGCAAAATCGTTGGTAGAATTAACAAAAAAGAACGTATCCTTTGAATGGACCAAGGAATGTGAGTTAGCCTTCCAAACCTTGAAGCAAAAGCTCGTAGAAACACCCATTCTACAAGCTCCTAATTGGTCTAGACTGCTTCATATAATGACTAACACATCCTATTTTGCTTTAGGAGCCATACTTACACAATTAGATGAGCACAAACATCCCTATTACATTCACTGTACAAGTCAAAATATTGTTGGTGCACAACTCAACTATACCACAACAGAAAAAGAGTTAATGGCCATGGTGTTTGCATTAGAGAAATTTAGGCACTATGTATTAGGCTATAAAGTATTTGTACACACAGATCATAGTGCGACTTTGTTCCTTATGAATAAACCAATGGTGAGCCCTTGCATCATACGATGGCTTGTGATCTTGCAAGAGTTAGATCTCACGATAGTAGATCATAGAGACATTGAGAATGTTGTTGCCAATTATTTATCTCAGTTACGATGAGACAACAAAGAGGACTAATACCTAATTTCTAATCACTTCCCTAATGAACTTCTCTTTGAAAGTGTAATAAACAATCAATCACCCATAGATACAAATTGGTATTGTAGCATTCTTAGTTATCTTCTCACACAAGAAACACCATAAGGGCTAGATGTTAAAAAGAAACAATAGTTTCTCCACTAAGTCAAACATTTCATGGAAATTAACAAACACCTTTACAAGGTATGTTCCGATGGCTTAGTTTGATGGTGTGTCCCCGACACAGAGCAATTGTGAGTTCTCCAAGATGCTCATGAGGGCCCTTGTGGGGGTCATTACACTGGGAGATGAATAGCCATTAAAATCTTGCTTGCAGGATATTATTAGCCTATATTATTATAGGACGCTCATCATTTTGTCCAATCTTCTAAGCGCTGCAAATGTGATGGGGGAATGACTGCTAGAATGGAGGGTCCACAACAATGGATTCAGCCCTTAGAACTCTTCGACATATGGGGTATTGATATTATGGGGCCTATTACACCAATGTCCAATGGAAAAGCATACATTGTTGTTGCTATTAACTATTTTACAAAATGGGAAAAAGCAACCGTCATTACCAATTGTACATCATCTATCACTACATGATTCGTTCAATAACAAATCGTAAACAGGTTTGGTGTGCCTCATGCACTTCTTCCTATAATGGCACACATTTTACAAGTCCAACTTTTTGAAAGTTGATGTAATGCTTAAGAGTTGAGAATAAATTGACTACACCACATCATCCTCAAGCGAATGGTCAAGCTGAAGTCACCAATAGGAAAATCACAAAAATTTTAACACAAACAGCTAGCAAATATAGGCGAGACTAGAGCACCAAACTGAATGATGCTCTTTAAGCCTACTACTTCAGATGGAAACTCCTTATAGGCTACTCTCCCTATGAGTTAGTATACGGTAAACTTCCAAGACTTCCTATCCAAAATGAGCTCTGTACACTATCTACAGCATGTGACCTTAACCTTGACCTTAGTCTAGCACAGAAAGAATGGTTAATGAATCTTAACTTGCTAAATGAAAATCGATTAGCCACCCTGTCATCCAACGAACTACACAAGGCCTTCAACAAACAACCTCATGACCTAAGAATTAGAAAAAGTCAAATACTAACCAGGAGATAGGGTTCTTTATTGGAATCTCACACATGTGCCACAATGCACTAAATTTCAAATGCTGTGGGAAGGACTTTATATCATTTATGAAACTTTTCCTTCACAAGCCATGATGATCTATAAACCTAGAAGCCTGGATAAGAAATGATTGGTCAACATCCAGCAAACCAAACCTTTCCATGAGCCCAAAATGGCCAGTACTAACACTACCTTTGTTGATGGACAACCCTGCTCATTATTTTGGATCTCCTCCTTCCAACTTAGTCGTAGGGGAGATGGCCACTAATGTTAATTATTCTAAGCCCTCGGTTTCTTTTGTTTTTTGTTTTTTTTTACATACTTTTCATATTTACTTATTTTTGTTTTACACCATTGTTAACATTTTTACTATTTCTTTCTCTATTACATTTTGTTTGATTTATTCTCACTTGTCACATAATAAGTGCTCATGATGGTGGGTTGTACTATAATCGTGTTGATTACTAATGTTTGGTTTTTACCTTTGACTTTTAATGTTGATGCAAAGATATGGCTTCTTTTGATAAAATAGGTAATGAATCCATGTCATCCATTCAACTCTATGGTCTCCCTTTATTTTGGAAATGTATTGTCCTTTCTCTACTCAAACCTATTAATGAATTTGTGGCTTGGTATTCTTCAAACCAAGGAAAGATTCAAATGGATTGAAAAGGGTGTGACTTCAAGGGGATTCGATGCATTTGTGGTACTTGGCTATTTTTCATAAGTTTTCCATCATTTCGTTGTCAACTAATATCAAGAAGTTGAGTGAATTGAATAAATCTTTGCATGATGTGGTTCCCACTCAAAAAAAAAGCAACTAGTGTGCATTCAAAGCACACCCCTTAGACATAATAAAGGAACATGGGCTACAAGCACTGGTTATGGTACTGGAAAGACATATTACCCATGCCTGAAGGTTCCCTCTAACTAAGGCTCTTTCTCACTTCCTACTTCTCCACCTTGCTGACATGTTACCCATGCCTAAAGGTTCCCTCTAACTAAGGACCCATTGGCATTCCTTTTTGGTGCAATTGTTAAGTTCTTTTTCTTAAACATTTCTTACAATCAACTATTTCTCATTTCACCCCATCCATGACACCTGTTTTTATTTTTTTTCTTCCCTTATATGCATTTTTACTTGCTTCACTATTGTTATTCCTCTTATCTTCCTTTTTTCTTTCATTTTCCATCTTATTGCTACTGAAGGTTCACTATTAGTTGTGGGGGCCTGTTGCAAATTTCTCCATTCCATTACTTATCTCACCCCTACACCTTGGGTAGTTATCACTTACAAACCTCTAACCCAATATTCGCCATACCCACAACCTATCCAATGACTTTCATATCAAGGCAAGGTATCAACTGCATTATATCTTATCTATCCTTGCTAATTTGTGATTGTGTTGTATGTGCATATGGCAATCACATGAATAATGGACTGGGATAGGAGGGAGCACTCAAGATGGACTGAAGCTAGACCATTGACGCAAGGAACACGCTTAGTCATGTGGCCATGGATGAACAATGGTGTGCACCTTTTTAACATCGACAATAATGTGCTTCATTTTCTTTTCTCTCTCTCTCTCTTCAAGCTGTCAAATGAGGCACTCGATGTCATCTATGCATAGTGTTCACCACAATGGTTATGAACACCAAGACTATAATACATTTGTCGATCCATTCACCAGGCACTTTGAGTCTATTATTCCATGTCACCATCAGTTATCATTTAGTCAATAATCCCATACCTTCCCAATATTTTGTAGGGAACTTGAGGACGAGTTTTCATTTAGTCGTGGGGGTATGATGAGTCACTAAATAAGCAACCCGATATTGGACCCTCGATATCAGATGGGCCAAGTGACATCAGAAATGCAATGTCAAAGCTTGTCTTGTTAGCTATAAATAAGAGGTAGGGGTGCTTGGTCTTGGGGGGTAATTTTTTAGTCCTTTAGCTGAACTCTTGCAGTTTTTCCCTTCTAGAGTTAGAATTATTTCTAAGTGCCCACAGCAAAAGTCATAGAGTGAACGGATCTTTATTCGAGCATTACACCTTGTGTCCAGAAATAAAGACAAACTTTGTGATAAACCTTGCAACATTCAGAATAGCTTAATTATTGCATTTAATGTTATTTACTGTTATTTGATGCTTTCAGTAGTTAGTTAATGTTATTTCCATAGAATTATTAATTATCAATTATCAATGAATTAACACAATTAGCACAACCACTTCGAGCATATGTGGAACACTTGGTAACCCAATAATAACTAACGTTTGGTAATCCTAGTAGTGTTACACTAGTTTAGGATGTGTCTAGAGAGTGGGAATGGATGCTAGTGTTAGGATTTTATTCACATTAGAGTTACAAAAAACCCATTAGTTAATTCAATCTTTTCATTTCACACACTTAGGAGACTAAGATAGAAAATATAAAAAACATAAAAATCATATACCTCGAGTTTAGTAAACCATACAATTATGCCTTACAAGTAAGCTTGAGAAGACAACAACTATATAACTCATCCTTGTTCTGCGTAGGTGCATAAGCACTTAATCCTTGGAGTTCAACTGGATTGCGCATGAATGTTCATATTCGTATGGTTGGACGTAGGGGTACGTTGCCACTCATCACTAAGACTTAATGAATATTATTTAAGATTGTTGGAATGAACCCTTATGTCATCATCATTCAAAAAAATATCTAAATTATTATTATTATAATTATAATTTAAGCACACTAAGTTTTTCCTCTAATACAAAATGTTTTCTTCTCATAGGCATGATGATTCAAAATCATCAATGCCCCAAGAATTCAAAATGGTATACACTCATCAAGATGAGTTTGTACCTGATTTTACCTTTAACATTCATTAGGATGAGCAACTACGGTGGAGAGATATGGAAGGCAATAGTGTGTTGCCTCTCAATCACTCTGTTCCTAGGATGCTACTCCAAACTCTTAAGAGGTTGGGCATCCATGACCTCCATGATGAATACGTTGTGTAGGACCATGACTATCAGGACTACCATCCCACAGAAAAATAACATAAACAAGATCAGCACCAAGAGAAGCACCATGAAGCTATGAAGGGGAAATGGTTCACTAACCCTTATTCCTGCTAAACTAAAACAACAATGAGGATCCTCCCTTTGGGGGTTCTCAACATGAAGATTCTCCACCCCTCGACCTTGGTGATGGGGACTTGAGCTTGAGCTTGACTTCAAGCAAAAGTGGGAGTCAAGGTAAGGGCTTGAGCAAGCATCATGATGACAAAAAACCTAATGATCATGGCCATGACAAGCGAAGAGGAGGTGGCAAATACCATGGTGGTGGCAATCCCCCTCTTTCTTTGACCTCTTCATTTGCATCTTCTTCTTCCTCCTTCAAATCTAATTGAAACTATAAGGGATGAAACTGCAATGAAGGTGAATGGTGGGACAATGATCATAGGCCCCGCCATGAATGAAGGGGTAGTAGGGGACATCATAGGCATCATTGAAATCATGAAAATGATAAACCCTTGTAGAAAACCTGAAGCATGCTAAACATTATAGAGGTAATCAGGATTTCAACTAGGCATGTGAAAGATAGCAGAATCAAGAGGTTGGATATGAACAATATCCTCAGATTTGAGGGGGGATATAACTCATATCCATAAACCCATCTTCAAGTCTTTCACAATGCCTATGCCTTGCAAAACATAGAAAATGATTGGCTAAAACTTAAGTTGTTCCCCAGGACACTCATAAAAAAAGCAAAAATTTAGTATCACTTCTTGGAGCCAAATCAATTCACAGATGGAGTATGATGCTTGAGCTATTTAATGACAAATATCATACATACTCGAGAGTGTCCAATAACAGAAAGCAAATCCAAGGCTGGTGACAAGGAACACATGAACCCTTGGATGTAGCCATGGACAGGTATAATTTTCTTTTGCACAAATGTCCTAGCCATCGTTATTCTTAACAAGAGCAACTTCACCATGTCATAGATGGGCTTCGATCCAATACAAGGAGAACTCTTAAGGTCTATGCTCAAGGGAGATTGTCAAAACTAAGAGTCCATTAGATTCAAAGGCTAATTAACCAAGTTGCAAAAGAAGAAGATGAGTAGAGAAAATGGAAAAATGCTAAGAAGTATAATTGGGATCCTTCCATTAGCAAAAGGAGGTTCGATTTTGTGACAATGAGGGGGAGGCACCACTTGATGAAGTGATGTAGTGAAAAACCTTGCTCATTCAAATTTTTGTGTTTGAAATTTTGACTAAGGTTGACAAAAGGTGAAAATCTTTAGATGAAAAATTTTAAAATACTATGAAAATTATAGAAGAATCCAAAGAGCAAGGTAGCGATCGTGACTGTAGGAGAAGAAAAGAAGCTAAACATGCCTACCAAAGGAGTAAGGGCAAAGCTATAGTAGTAGAAGAAGGATGTTGCCCTATTGTGCCAAACTTACAGAAATATAGGGTGTATGCTCTGAATCCTCGACTAGTGCAAAGGTAAGCACCTAGAAGGTTACCTTATCCTCAAGGCAACCCAAGGCAGTTCCACCAATAACAATAGGCTTATTATCCAAGTGGAGCTCCACCACAATCATATGAGTAGTATCAGCAATGGCAACACCCACAGTCATGGGGAATGCCACCACCAAGGTAGCAATATCCTTATAGACAGCTAGATTGGTATGGATACTATGTTCAATAACCAATGTCTTTGCATGACTCTTATACCCTCTAGAGTATTATAGAACTCATTCTCCATCTCTTAGAGGGGAAACCCCATATCCCTATCATCCTCCTTATCCTTCAGCACATGCTCCTCCACCCTAAACCCAATTATCGTTTGCTCCATCCATGTAGGGTGAAATTCCTATGTAGTTGTAGTAGCATAAAGCTACCAGGGCTATTAACTTACAACCAACTCCCTAGTCAAGTGGTTTGAAACCTAGATCCCGTAAAAGATCATTTTTTTGTACTAATAACCCTACAAGCCCTCACCAACTTATGTTTCTAGTCATCCTGTATCTTCTTCGTCCTCTACATCCATTCCTTTCAAGAGCCCTTCAAACCAAACACTACCCAAGATCCACACTATCATGTTAACCCATGTTTTTTCTGATTGGATCAAGGCTGGCAATCTTCCCAAAAAAAGAGTTGATCCTGGAAGTTCACTAATCTACTTGTAGATTTTTGGAAATGAGCCATGTAAGGTTCTCTTCGATTTAGGTTCTAGTGTTAATCTAATTTCCCATGAAATAAACAATGCCTAGAACCTACCTCCTCTCAAGAAAAGCAACATCCATTTAGAATCAGCATATTAGTCCATCACTATTCCTTTGGGACTAGTGGAGGACATTGTGATCACTGTCTATGGGTGGTGGTATCCTGTCCATTTCCTAGTAATCAAAATTGATTATTGCAAGGAGGACTTTCCAATCATTATAGAAAGGGCTTGGTTAAGCATTGTTGATATGCGAATGAACATCAGAATCTTTCCCTGCAGATTTCTAAGGAAAATGTATTCAGAAAGAGTGAGAAGAAGTGAGTTTTATGCATCACGTATAGTGATACAGGATGGAACTGTGTGCAGAATCTCTAATCTATTAAAAGCATATTAATCAAAGCATGTAGACAGTGTGCAAATGAATCTAAAATCCAAAAGTGCCTATATGTAATAACCACAAAATAGGAGGGTACTTAGTGGCTGATAGCTGATTATGAGAGTAGCACACTTTGCATGAAACCTACTAAGAGCTTAACTTATGTTTATGTTGAACGCACGGATGAACTAGAGAAAGTTCATTGCCAACTCTCCGATGATGAACCTAATGAAATCAATTAGAGAGAGTTTGAAATTCCTAACAGTTTTAAACAAGAAACCTTAGATTTGAAAACCCTACTTACCAACATGGAATATGCATTTCTAAAAAATGGAAAGTTGGTGATAATTAATGCTAACCTTGGTCCTAATCAAAAAAGAATGTTGTTGAAGGTCATCAACAAATGGCTAATAGCCTTTACTTGGTCATATCCTAAACTCACAAAGATTGACCCTACAATATGTCGATATTGCATCTATACTGATCTGGCCATGAAGCCAAAGAGGTAGTTGTAACAATAGCCAAACCCCAAATTAAAACAAATCATCAAAGAGGAAATTGAACAACTCCTCAAGGTGGGGTTCATCTATCCAATTGCAAATAGTGAGTGGGCTAGCTCACTTGTAATTGTACCAAAGAAAGGTGGTCAATGGTAGGTTTGTATTAATTTCAGGCTGTTGCGCATGGTGACATTCAAAGATAATTTTCTAGTGTCATTTGTGAATCAAGTGTTGAACACTATTTCTAGGCATTTCTATTATAGCTTCCTAGATGGTTATAGTGGCTATAACCAAATTCAAATTGCACTTGAGAATTAGGCCAAAAAAACATTCACAAGTCCCTGGGGGACTCCCTTTGGTTTATGCAATGCCCCTATAACTTTTCAACACCTTGTCATGAGTATTTTTCAGCAAAAGATTAATAGAAGGGTGGAAGTCTTCATGGATGACTTCTCCACCTAGGGCACTATATTCAAGTAAGCCTTGGACTACCTTGAGAAAGTGCTTAAAAGGGGCGTGAAGACTAATCTTTAGCTCAATTGGAAAAAGAGCCATCTCATGATCTAGGAGGGTATTATGTTGGGGCACAAAATTTCTCAAGCAAGGATTGAGGTGGATCCTAAAAAGATTCAAGTCATCCAAGGAATAACTCGCCAACCATAAATAGTTAAAGATATTTGGTCATTCCTTAAACACACTGGCTACTACTGCCGATTGATAGAAAATTTCTCTCTAAGATCGCAAGATTATTGGTTGAGCTCACAAAGAAAGATGCTCCATTCTTATGAATGAATGAATGTGAAAAGACATTCTAGTAACTTAAGGAGAAGCTTGTAGAGACTCTAATTCTACAAGCACCAGATTGGTCCCATCTATTTTACATCATGATGGATGCATCAGATTATGCCTTAGGAGCTATGCTAATGTAGTTGGAAGATCAAAAATATTCATATTACATCCACTATGCAAGCTAAAGCATTGTGGGTGTATAGATCAATTACACCACAATGGAGAAAGAGCTAATAGCTGTGGTGTATGCCTTGAAAAATTTCAAGCACTATGTGTTTGGATATAAAGTTTTTATGCACACTAACCACAGTGTCATTCACTTCCTAATGAATAAAACAACCATGAGCCCCTATGCCATATGGTGGCTAGTGATCTTGTAGGAGTTTGATCTCACAATGGTAGATCGAAAGGGGACTAAGAATGTGGTCATTAATCACTTGATTTGGTTATGATGGCATAACAAAGAGAATGAGAGCCCACTCTCTGATCAATTTCCTAATGAATTCCTCTTTGTTGGTGTAATAAATGAACAAGTGCTTGCTGAACCAAAATGGTATGATAGCATTCTCACTTATCTTCTTACTCAAGAAATTCCACAAGAGTTAGATCATCAAAAGAAACAACAATTTCTTCATCAAGCCAAAAATTTTATAGAGATTAACAGACATCTTTACAAGGTGTGCATCAATGGCTTGGTTTGTTGGTGTGTTCCTGATGTTGACCAACTATGCATTTTCCAAGATGCTCATGGGGGTCCTTGTGGGGACCACTATGCAAGGAGATGCATGGCCATTAAAATCCTAATGGTATGGTACTATTGGCCAACAATCTTTAGGGATGCCCACCAATTCATATGCTCTTATGAATACTATCAACAAGACGGTGGGATGACTGCTCAAATGGAGGAACCTCAGCACTGGATCCAGCCACTAGAATCCTTTGACACCTAGGGCATAGACTTCATGGGTCCCATCAAGCCCATGTCAAATAGAAAGGCATACATAATGGTCATTGTTAACTATTGTAGGAAATTGACAAAAGTAGCAACCTTCATCAATTTTACATCTTCCACTGTTGCATGGTTTGTACAAAAAAATGTTGTAAGTAGGTTTGGAGTGCCACATGCACTAATTTCTAACAATGGTACTCATTTTACAAGTGCTACTTTTCACAAGCTCATGCAACGCTTAGGGGTTGAACATAAATTAACAATACCCTACCACCCCCAAGCCAATAGTCAAGTAAAGGTTACCAATAGGGATATCACAAAAATCTTAACAAGAACAATTAGAAAATATAGGAGATACTAAATCATAGAACTTAATTATGTCCTCTGGGCATACTAGTCAACATGGAAACTTCCTATAGGCTACTCTCCCTATGAGCTAATGTACGAAAAATTACCAACTCTTCCAATTCAATCTAAGCTCCATACACTTTCAACAACTTGTGACCGTGAACTTGACCTTAGCCTAGCTCAAAAAGAAAGATTGATCAACCTTAACATGTTAGATGAGAATTGATTGGTGGCCCTATCCTTGAATGAAGTGTAAAAAGCATTCAGTAAACAACACCATGACCTTAGGATAAGGAAAGTAAAATTTCAACCTTGAGACAAGGTCCTTTACTAGAACCCCACACACATACATCAATGAACTAAGTTCTAGATGTTGTGGAGAGGGCCTTCTATCACTTATGAAACCTTTCCTTTTGGAGCCATGTTGATTTACAAACCTAAGAGCTCGAACAAGAAGCAATTGGCCAACACACAATAAGTCAAACCTTTCCATGAGCTCATGCAAGCCAGTGAAATCAATGCCTCATTGGATGGACAACCATGCTCAATCTTTTAGATCTCCTCCTTCCAACTTAACCATGGGGGAGATGGCCATCCATGCTAATTTATAAAGTAACCCCTCAATTTTTCTACAATTTTTTTGTTATACACTTTGTTTCTTTTTATACCATTTT